>VZQC01002269.1:3959602-4032197 GCA_009823505.1 Rhizomys pruinosus
ATCCTACTAATGAAGCACAAGCAATTAGATATATAGGTATTTAAACAGTACTAATTATTATGGTAGGTTACATTGGTATAGACACAGATGTTTGGATGGTATGCTAATCCATGAATTATATTTTTTCTGTAAAAGATGACAAGGTCTTACTGTGGCTTATAACATCTCCTAACCACTAGAGGATGTAAGCTTGTGGCATCTGCCATGGGTTATTCCTCCAAGGAGAGAGCTAATAGCCAATTATATTTTGGATATACAGACATATGTCTGCCACTGCTGCACAGTATTTCCAGGCAGGTGAGGTGTAGCTGATGCTGTTGGAGGAGTCTTGCTTGGCTCAAGGAGATGAGTATTTGCTTTATTGGTTCAGTGGCCTTTGGTAACACTCTCTGGTATTCAAGAGACCAACTGTACACTTGCAAGTGTGGTCTCAATACATCTTTCCCATGCTTACATCAGGTCTTCAACAGCAGGGACTTACCACCTCTCTTCTTGCAGGTATCCAGTTTACAGACAAGAAGACTTTACCTTTTGGGGGGGGGCTTGGATCCCCTGCATATCTTATTATCTTATAGAAATGAGAAAGTGCAATGAATTTTTTCTGAATATTATATTTGTCTGTCCATCAATTTTAATGCTTACATTTTCTTGTTGTCTATTTTAATTTACATCTTTATTTTATGTTTGTTAGTTATATTTCTTAATTCTTTCCTGGTATTTAGATTTATTGATTAGATGTCTAATATCATTGCCTTTTTGTTCCTTGGCTTTGATGTGATAATTTTCACTTAAACCTTTCAACATAAATTTTTCCATTTTACTTTTCACATCTTTCCTATGGTAGAGGATTGAATGCACTGTTCTTGTTTATTTTAGCTTTCCATATGTCGCTTAGGATTTTATAACCAATTATTTATCTACTGTTCAACATTTTTTTGCTTAGATTTTATTTGCATATATTTCCATAATTTAATTTTTATCTTGCTACTATATATTGACCATCAATCTTTAGATTTGGTCACTTGAATGATGTCAAAACTCATAGAGATTTACTTCAATTTATTTTTCCTTCATCTTACTGAATGTTTTATCCTCTCATCTTTATTTTCAGTACTTGAAGTGCATTCTTCATGTTTGGCTGGCCTGAAGAATTCAACTAATAGAAGGCATACGACAGTTCTTACTAATGAGAACATCTTCAAATACAAGGAATGTGACAAGGAGTTTACTGAGATGTCATATCTTAGAAGACATACTGGAATTCATAATGGAGAGATTGTTTCAAGTCCTTTTCTCTGAACTCGGGACTTAGAAGGCGTAAGAGTATTCATACTGGAGAAAAACCTTACAAATGTGAAAACTGTGAAAAGTGTTTTACCCAGCTTTCATATCTTAGAGTACATCATAGAATTCATCGTGGAGAAAAACCTTACAAATGTGAAAACTGTGAAAAGTGTTTTACACAAATTTCACATCTTCGAAATCATCAGAGAGTTCATACTGGAGAAAAATCTTACAAATGTAAAAACTGTGAAAAGTGTTTTACTGAACTTTCAAGTCTTAGACTACATCATAGAATTCATACTGGAGAAAAACCTTACAAATGTAAAATCTGTGAAAAGTGTTTTACCTGACTTGCAAGTCTTAGAGTACATCTACAAATTCATACTGAAGAAAAACCTTACAAATGTGAAAACTGTGAAAAGTATTTTATCGAACTTTCAAAACTTAGAGCACATCATAGAATTCATACTGGAGACAAACCTTACAAACATGAAAAATGTAAAACATGTTTTACCAAACTTTCATGTTTTAGTAAACATCAGAGAATGCATCTCTGACTTTGTTTATTTGGATTTGCTCTTTTTTTTTTTCCTTCTTTCTTTATTTCTTTGTTGTACTTGGGACTAATGGTCTGTCTATCTTGTTTATACTTTCAAAAAACTGGCTCCTAGATGTTTGGCTTTTTTTGTGTGTTTGTTTGTTTGTCTCCCCCTCCCACTTGGATTCTATTTCATAAATTTATTATTTCTGCTCCTCTTGTAGGTTTGGGGTTGGTTGCTTCTTGCCTTCCCAGAGTCTTAAGTTATACTGTTAAGTCATTTCCATGTGCTCTTTCTGATCTCTGTGTGTGTGTGTGTGTGTGTCTTTTTGAGACAGGGCACCCCTGTAGCCCCTGCTGGCCTGGAACTCACTATACAGACCAACATGGTCTTGAAGTCACAGGATCTACCTGCCTCTCCCTCCCAAGTGCTGGCATTAAAGGTGTGTACATTGTCCCTGAGCTTCTTTTTGATTTTTTACTGTAGGCAAAAATAGCTATAAACTCCCCTGTTAGGACTGCTTTCAAGATGTCCCAGAGGTTTCATTGTGTTTTGTTTTCACTTCCGTTTATTTCCAGTAATACTTCTTTCATTCTTAATTTCTTCTTTAACCCATTCCTCATGAAAAACTGTGTTGCTTAATTTTCCTGAGTCCATGTGCAGCTTCTTTTCTTGCTGATTATAAGCTTTATTGAACTGTGGTGAATATAATTATTTCCATTTTTTGTATTTGTTGAGGCTTGTTGTGTCTCCAAGGAGGTGGTCAATTTTATAACAAATGTTGCATGTTCTGCTGAGTAGTCATTGTATCTTTGTTGTTCAGGTCGAATATCCTGTAGCTATCTTCTATGACCATTTCATGTAAGATGTCATTTTATTCAGATGTCCTTCTGTTTATTCTTTGTCAAGTTTTCCAGTGTAATGAAGATAGTGGGGTAATAAATTCAACTATTATTACTGACCTTCGACTACTCTGTGTTTTATAGTCCTGGAGTACTAAGTATAAAGAGTTTCATCCATATATGCCCATGATTGTAATGTCTTCTTCATCAATTTGTCTTTCAATTAGAATGAAATACCCTCTTTATCTCTCCTTAATTATTTTAATTTGAAGTCAGTTTTCTCAGATAGTAGAATTGCAACACCCATTTTTAAAGCCAATTTTTTATTGAAGCTCTGTGAATTTAATACAAAATTACATTATCTATCAAATCTTGTCCTGTGTGCCCCTCCCTGCCCCCCACCCCACCAGAGTTCATGCATTCTGCTAAATTTGTTTTTCATCTTTTTCTCAGTCTCTCTCAAAATTCTCATTGCAGAAGTTTACTGTTTTGAGAAGTTCACCATTTCAGTTCTTTGACATAGTGTTTCTGTTGTTGTTGTTGTTGTTATTCCTTCCAATATGCATCACTCCAGAATATGCACATATGCATGCCACATATATCATAGGTTTTAGCATCTTCAGCTTATGATTTTTTTTTCTTTCTTAGGCTGAATGATTTCATGTCTGAAGACTCCTCCTTGGCACCTGGACCACAATAAATTCTGCCCTTGTGATCCACACTGGGGTTTCCCTTACCATGGTCACCAAGTGAGGTCCAGTAAGCACTGCATCCTCTCTTGATCTTCCTGTACTGGTCTCCATGATACAGCCTAGGTAGTCCAACTATTGTAGTCTATACTCTGAAGAGGCAGAAAGCCCAGTAGTAGCTCAGTCCACAAGTTGGATGTCTCAAAATTCCCCATCTGGCACTGAAACTTCAGAGGATTCTTGGGGAGACATGAGTCTTCAGTCCATATTGGAAGGTTGAAAAGCTGTGTCTTCTCACATCTTTGAAGGATGGCAAAAGCAGGGGCAGCCACAGGATAGCTACACTTGCAGTAAGACAGGAAAAATAAACAACTGTGCCTTTTTTTTACTTTTTGTCTTTTTACTAAGATCTCAAGTTTTGTACATAAAGTACAATTTCCCAGGACTTAATTAATTAATTAATTTCTGGTTATACTTTCATTTTGGATGTTTAAGGCCACAGTTAGCCCAGATTAACCACAGTTTTTTTTTTCTCAAGGTCAGTTGAGGATCTGGTCCTCAAGGTCCACTTAGGTTTTTGTGGTGGAAAGAGCCCTTGGCTCCTTTTGACTTTTCAATCACTAGTTCCATCCACTTAAGGACAAAGTCAGGTCTTGCAAGACCAGGTTTCCCTTTTTGAAGCATGAGCAGACTTTCCTCTTTATTGACTGTACACTGGCTGAAGTCCCATTAGTGGATCTCCAAGACCTCCTTGCACAGCTCACATTTGCAGGACATTTTTCAAGAGATGCCCCATGCATAATCCCCTGGGACTTAGTTGATCTCTGAGGACAAGGAACAAACTTATCCCTTAAGACCCATGTCCAAATTGGTATGAGCATTAAGTGTGGTTATTGAGCATCCAAAAAGGCTATGTTACACCAGCCCAATAATTTTAACTACGCTATCATATTTTAGAAAAGGCTTGAACAAAAGCCCAAGCAGCCTTGTATAAGAAATACTAAGAATGGCCGGGCCTGGGGGTGCACACCTTTAATCCTAGCGCTTGGGAGGCAGAGGCAGGTGGATCTTTGTGAGTTCAAGGCCAGCCTGGTCTACAGTGTGAGTTCCAGGACAGCTGAGGCGACAGGGAGACCCTGTTTTGAAAAGACCAAAAAAATCCAAAAAAGTAATGCTAAGAAAGACTTCCATAAAATAAATACTGTGCTTAGACATAATGTCATGACAAACTACTTTTTTCCACATTCCTTTGATCTTATATTACTCTAAAATATGCATACATACTTTCTATTCATATACCAAAAACTCCCAACTCAGAAAATACATGGTAGCTTAGTTCTAGAACATATTAATGGATTCACAATAAAAGAGCACATTTGTTTTCAGATCATGAGGAATATAACATTAACCTTGCTCAGTTTGCCTTACAGTAGGTAATTGGCACTAGCATCCACAGATGAGGGATACCATTCATTGTTTCTTGTTCTGGGACTGTGTTACTTCACTAAAAATGATATCTTCAAGTTCCACCCATTTACCAGCAAAGTTGATGATGTCATCTTTTTTTTTTCTTTGTTTATTTTTTAAGGCATTCTACAATATAAGAGCACAGTTGTTTTAGGTCACATTGTCATTGCTCAGTTTTCCATACAATTAGTTAAATGGTGCTACCATCCACATATGAGGGATACCATTCTTTGTTTTTCTGGGACTTTGTTACTTCACTCAGCATGATATCTTCTAGCTCCATCCGTTTACCTGCAAAGTTCATGATGTCATCTTTACTGCTGCATAGAACTCCATTGTGTAGATGTACCACATTTTTTTCTATCCACTCATAGTTCATGATGTCATCTTTCTTTACCGCTGCATAGAACTCCATTGTGTAGATGTACCACATTTTTTCTATCAACTCGTCAGTTGATGGACACTTGGGTTGGTTCCAGCTCCTTACTATTGGGAATAGAGCTGCAATAAACATGGCTGTGCATGTATATCTGTGGTAAGATGAGTCTTGTGGGTACATAACCCAGCACTTGGTGTCACTTATTTTCTTGATCCTAGCCAGTCTTACTGGAGTGAGATGGTATTATAAATTGGTTTGAATTTGGATTTCCTTAATTATTAGCGAGGTTGAACACTTTTTAAGATGTTTCTTAGCCATCTCTAATTCCTTACTTGTGAAATCTCTTTTTAGCTCTTTGCTCCATCTTTTGAGTGAGTCATTTGTTTTATTTCTTCTTTGTTTTTTTGAGTAATTTATATATGTATGTTCTTCCTTCTTAAAGCCATTCTCTTGGAATATTTTTCATCCTTTCACTCTAGGTTGTATCTGTCCTTGAAAATGAAATCACTTTCTTGAAAACAACAAAAATGCAGGTTTTCCTTACAGATCTTTCTTTCAATCTTGGGTCATTTGGGGAGTTGAGGCCATTGATATTTAGTATTATTATTGAAAGATATGTATTGGATACTATCATTTTAAATTCTCATACCATTATTGCTTCAAATATTTTGCACAGTGTTATTTTAGTGGAGATGTATTTTTCAGTAAGTTCATGTTATGAAACTATTTCTGTTCCCCTTTGACCATGACAGAGAGTTTTATTGGAAAAAGTATTCTGGTTTGGCATCCATTGTCATTCAGAACTGGGAATACTTTGGTCCATGTTCCTCTGGCTTTCATAATTTCCATTGAAATGTCAGTTCTAATTGTAATGAGTTTTGCTTTATATGTAACTTGTTAAGTTAATAGGAGGGATACTGTGTTTCAGATAAATCAAGACTCAGGGAGTTTAGCTAGTCTCTATTAGGAAGGTAGTGTCAGGAAACTAGTACAGAGATCTGAGGTAGAGGAATCAGAGACCACCTGGATCCAAGGCTGGTAGGGGATAGAATGGGGGCAGGTGAGCAGAATGAAAAGAGACACAGATATGGTGGACAGGACTGGACTTACCCAGCTGGTCAGAAGCCAGGAGAAATGGGGTGGGGTGGGACTAGCACCTCAAGAGGACTTGGTAATCAACACTGCACTGTTTAACTAGTCCATGTTAGAAAGCTACTCCAGAGATCTGAGGCAGAGGAACTGGAGGCCACCTGGTTCCAAGGGTAGCAGTGAATAAGGCCTTGGTCCAGTCTTAGTCTCATTTTGTAATTGGTAAGTTGAAGCTATGTTTATATTAGAATTTTAATTACAGGGAATTTGATAGGCAGTATTAGTACTGTTTACAAGTCATGTGGTCACTGAAAACTATTCATGTCTTTGAAACCATGTGGTGTAGACATTATATCCCTGTAAGTTAGAGACAATAAATCTTCAAAAGAGCCTTCAATGTTAGACAAATCTTAAGTTGTTTTCCTTCATTAATGAAAAGATTAATTTCAGACAAATTGATAAAAATTCCTCCTAGGTATCTGCATATCTCACTGATAAACATTAATTTTGATAAGATGACTTTTTTCAGAAAATAAATCCTACCAGTCCACTAGTGTATAAGGTCTTTCTAATTTCTGGTATCTTCTTCAATTTCTTTCTTCATTCTCCTAATTTTTTTTTATACATGTCTCTATCTTCGTGAACTTTACTCAGGGGATTCTTATGGTTTGGGGGCTATCATGAATGAGATTTGTTAATCTGGTTTATTTCTCTGTATGTTAGCTGTTGGTGTATACAGTGTTATTCATTTATGTATATTAATTTTGTGTCCAGTTACCTTGCTGAATATTTTTATCCTATCTGATCATTTTCTGGAAGAGGCTTTAAGCTCTTCCATGTATAGAATCAATCATAGCATCTACAATTAAAGAGATATTCTGACTTCCTTTTCAAGTGTCTTTTCTTTTTTTCTTTATTATTATTATTATTATTTTTTGGTCTTTTTGAGACAGGTTCTCCTTGTAGCTCCACCTGTCCTTTGTAGGCCAGGCTGGCATTTAACTCACAAAGATCCACCTGCCTCTGCCTCCCAAGTGCTAGTATTAAATGCGTGCACCACCACGCCCTGCCAAGTGTCTTTTCTTTATCACCTTCTCTTCTGTTATTTTTGTAGCTAACTATTATGGTTCTTGGAAATGGAGAGAGTGGACATCCTTCTCTGATTCCTGATTTTAGTGGAAATACTTTGACTTTTCTCTATTCCATGGTGTCTGTGGGCTTGATGTATATCACCATAGTATCTGCATGACTTTTATCATGGATAGATTTTGGATGAAGTCAAAGGCTTTTTCTGTCCCTAATGTGATGATTGGATAATACTGTTGAGAAATTGAGTCTCTGTGGATTTCATTTACTGGTTTGTGTACAATGAAGTATCCCTTAGTTTCTGAAATTAAGTACACTTAATTGTGATGGGTAGTCTTTTTGATGTGCTCTTACATTCTGTTTTCAAATATTTTACTGAGAATAATTATGACTATGTTAATCAGCATGAATAGCATTGAATGTTACTGTGTTTTCATGTCTGCTTCTGGATTTGTCATCAGTGTACTATGGGCTTTATAAAACAAAGTTTGGGGCTGGAGAGATGACTCAGTGGTTAAGAGCACTGACTGCTCTTGCAGAGGACCCGGGTTCGATTCCCAGCAGCCACATGGCAGCTAAGAACTGTCTTTAACTCCAGTTGCAGGGGAATCCAATGCCCTCTTATGACCTCCCCAGCATTGCATGACACACGACATGGTGCACCAACCTACATGCAGACAGTACACTCGTACACATAAACATAATAATAAAACAAATTTTGGGGGCATGGTGTTGTGGCACACATTTTTAGTCATAGTACTTGGGAGGCAGAGACAGGCAGATCCCTGTGATTTCAAGGACATCCTGGTCTACATAGTGAGCTCCAGGCCAGCTGGTATTAAAAGGAGACCCTAGCTGGAAAAGACACCCCCCCACACACAATTGAAATAGTCCTTCACTGTCTGTCTTTGGGAGACTTTTGATATGCTATTAGTTGTTCTTTGAATATCTGGTAGAATTCTTGGCTTTATCCAACTGGCCAAAGTTTTCTTTTAGTTGGGAGAGTTTTATTTACTGCTTCTATCTTATTGGTTCTTAGAGGTTTATTTAAATGATATACTTCATCTTGGTTTAATTTTGGTAAGTGAAACATCTGAAAATTCATCCTAATATTACTTTCAGATTCTGCAACTTAGTGGAATATAAGAGTAGCAGATGGAGAACCATATACAGGAAGTCCTACCATAGAATTTCTTCAAACTGCCAAAAAACTGTGGTGCAGAACAGAAAGTCTCTTCACTGAATGACACTAGAATCTATACATCTAAAAGGGAAAGAATGAAACTCAGTTTGATTCTCTTCTACTGTAGAAAAATCAACTGTACGGAGCCATAATGAATGACCAAAAAAGAGTGCAATGGAGCCTAACAAAGAAGAAACACTTTAATATGTGCATGCAGCAAAGTCATTTCTGAATGGGGCTACAAAATAGATAAGAGCAATAGCTGGCAAATAGTTTTGCATGTAAATAGAAATATGAATATAAATGGTAGTAAGTACAAGTGTGAAGAAACAGCTAATAGAATGTATAAATTCTTTGCTATGTAATCATAGAACAATAGATAAATACCTAGAAGACATCAAGAATTTCAAAGGAGAAAACCAAGTAATCAACAAATATGCAAACGATCTTTTAAAATATCTTGTCAATTTTATTTTATGTGCAGTATTCTATATTTTGCACATATGTACCTGAACTCATGCTGTACAAATGGCCACTAAGGTCAGAAGAGCATGTCAGATCCCCAGGTACTCAATTTATAGAAAGCTGTTAGCTGCCATGTAGGCACAGGAAAACAAACCTAGATCTACTGCAAAAGCAGTCACTGCTCTTAACCACAGAGCCAACTCTCAAGCCCAATATGCAAATAATCTTTAAAAACAGTCTCAAGAATTCTTCAAGTGGCCAGAAAGTACAGGTTAAACATCTCCACCTCATACATCTTCAAAACAATGCCCATTAGATGTGCACTGAGAGTCCATGACTGGAGAGTCAGTATTCATCCTTATGATATTAAATTATAAAAAATGCTAAAGACAATAAAGAGAACCAGAATGCAAGCTAGCGTGGAGCTCCTTGAAATATTAAAAAAAATGCCACAAAGTAAATATCTGAGTTATGCTGGCACAGGCCCTTGATTCCAGCACAAGGGAGGCAGAGGCAAGTGGATCTCTATGAGATCAAGGCCAGCCTGGTCTGCATAGAGTTCCAGGCCAGCTGGGGATACCAAGAGACCCTATAATGCTTATTACACAGTTGTCATTACTCTTAGCCCTCAGGAACCATTTCTGTATTAATTAAACAGATAATGGTTGTTATTTCTACCTGTGGAAAATGGCTGAAAGAAATGTTACAAAGCTTTTGATGACTTTCAATGTGCATTAGAATGGTAGATTCAATTTAACCTAAAGGTTGAAATCTTCTAACTTCTCCATTTTCTATAGGCAAAGAACTTGAAAAGGTTCATAAAATTAAATGGATAAGTAAGGTCATGACTCATGTATGAAACAAACCAAAATAGATTCTCCTGGATTGTCACTTATAAAAGCAATTCCGTGGCTGGAGTGATGGCTCTGTGGTTAAGAGTGCCGAGTGCTCTTGCAGTGGACCCGGGTTTGATTTCCAGCACCCATGTGGTGGCTAAGAACTGTCTTTAACTCCAGTACCAAGGGTATCAGACACCCTCTTCTGACCTCCATGGCTTTGCAAGACAAGGGTGCACCAACCTATATGCAGACAGTACATTCATAAACATAAAAAATAAAAAAATAAAAGCAATTACTAGATTTTTTTTCCTTTTCAAGACAGGGTCTCCCTGTAGCTCCAGCTGACCTGGAACTGACTCTGTAGACCAGGCTGGCCTTGAACTCACAGAGATCCACCTGCCTCTGCCTCCTGAGTGTGAGGATTAAAGGCATGTGCCACCACACCCGGCTCCTAGAAATTTCTTACCAAGAACATTTACAGAGGGAAGCAAGAACACATGTAAGGCACCTTTGTACCAAGTAGGTACCTGGGAGTTTGCTATTTTTCCTAAATGTTTATCTTAACTGCCTAAGAGGTAGATATTATTACATCATTTCATATAAACTCCACATCGGAAATCTGTAATGATTTCTCCCTGGACTTGCCGCTCCTCAAGTTTGTATCCCCAAAGAGGACAGTGAACATACACCTCCTATCCCAGGTTTCCAACATTGACACTGCTAATGTCAGAGGGCAGAGAACATAGAACCCAAGTTCTGGTGTTCCAACTTCAGGATTTCTGATATGATAGAAACAATAACATGTAACCCTGAGTCACAGGATTTGAACATCTGTAGATCCAATAGCAGAGGACAGAGAACATGCACCCTGAAGTCCACGGATCTTAAAGTGATATCTCTGGGGGTAAAGGACAGCCATGGACCCTGAGACCTAGGGCTTAAACCACCCTCTACAAGCCCTTGCCTCCAACCTCAAACCATCACCATTACTGATGTCACACTCCCACATTAGTCTAGATTATACCCCACAAGGTCCCCAGATCCTCAAGCCAACCAGCTAAAGCAGATCCCAGATACATTTGAGCCATGTCACAACTCTGGCCTTCTGAACTCCTCATTCATTCTGCCCAGTCTACTATGTACTTAGTTGAGTACCTCAAGCCCTATAGCTCTTTCTCTGAAACTCTAGATTCAGCTATGATCACCTGAGGATGGTTGTAATTGTATTAGGTAACAGACAATTCAAGACAAACTATCAAAAATACAAAATAAGGATTAGTGGTGGGAATGGAAACTCATACAACCACTATGGAAACCAGTGTGGAGAACCCTTAAAAGACTGAAAATGAGCCTAACACCTGACCCACACATATCACTCTTGGGTATATACCTACAAGACTCATCCTACCACAGAGATACATGCACGTCCATGTTTATTGCAGCTTTCTTCTCAATAGTGAAGAGCTGGAACCAACCCAAGTGCCCCTCAACTACTGAATGAATGATGATAATGTGGTACATCTACACATTGGAGTTCTATGCAGCCATAAAGAAAGATGGCATTATGAACCTTGCTGGTAAATGGATGAAACTAGAAGATATTATGCTGAGCGAAGTAACAAAGTCCCAGAAAAACAAAGGATGAACGCTATTCCTTATTTGTGGATGCTAGCACTAAATACCTACTTGTAAGGCAAACTGAGCAATGGTAATACTATATTTCTTTTTATCTAAAAGCAACTGTGTTCCTACTATGTGAATCCCTTAACAGGCTCTAGAGTTAATGCATGGCTTATATTCAGACTTTGTAACTTTAGTATATGCGTGGAGGGTACGTATGTATGTTTTAGAGTAATACAAAATTAAAAGGAAAAATGTGAATTCTCCAATATGATTTGGAAATAACATACAGATTATTTTCAAATGACATAATTTTAGTATAGGTATGAGATATATATTTTGAAACAACAACAACAAAAATTGGAACAAAGAACTGACTGAAGCAGTAAAGTTCTCCTCCAAGCAATAATCCTGTGCATAGAAAAACTTTAAAAAGATACAAGACATTTATGGTAGAATGCATGAACTCATATGAGGTGAGGGTCATGGAAAGGGGAGTGAGTCTAAATTGGACAGAGAAATGATGTATGGAATGAAGAAAGCTTCAAAAAATATAAAAATTAATCAAATTCACCTTAGTAAAATAATATTAACAATGATTATCTATTGCATCCACTACAAAGGATGTTATGAATACAAATGCATTTCACATAATGGCCTCCAGATTCGTGAAGCAATCATTGACAGAACTGAAGGAAGTAATAGCTATCCTACTTATATTCAAGATACAGACTTTTTGAGGGATGATGACTGAGGACCAAATATTACCAAGGTAAGAAGAGCATAAAGAAAACAACACAGGGTGTGGTGGCACATGCCTTTAATCCTACCACTCTGCAGGCAGAGGCAGGCAGATCTTTGTGAGTTCAAGACCAGCCTGGTCTACAGAGTGAGTTCCAGGACAGCTGGGGCTACAGGGAGACCCTGTCTCAAAAAAAGAGAAAGAAAACAATGGAAACAATGCACTTATAGCTAGGAGGTCTTCAGACCGTGTCTTAAAAAAAAGTCCTCAGGCAAAGCACAGGTTCTAGGACCATCCAAGCCCCATTAATTCTGGTATTGACTGAATGACAGGCTTGGCTGCTTTGCAGGGGTGGTGTTCCAGGACCATCTGAGCCCCTTTGCTAATAGTGCAAGGAGGGTGGCAGGCTGGGCATCTTGGTTTGGGGTGTGTGTTCCAGGACCATCCAATTCCCATAATTTCCATCTCATGGCGGGGTCCAGGACTATCTTATCTCAGTCAGTTGCCTTCATGCAAGCCAAATCCTCACTACCCCTCAGAGATGTGAGCATCCAGCAACCCCACCATATATATAAAGAAAAAAATCAAAGAACTAAAGAGATAGAGCAAACAAGTCCAAAAAGACCTATAGACCAATGGAACAAAATTGAAGATCCAAATTTGAGCACATACAATTTCAGCCACCTCATTTTTGACAAAGGGGTCAAAAAGACTCAATGGAGGAAAGACAGCATCTTCAGCAAATGGTGTTGGCATAACTGCATCACCACTTGTAGAAGAATAAAATTGAACCCCTACCTCTCATCCTGTACTAAAATCAACCCCAAATTGATCAAAGAACTCAACATGAAACCTCAAACTCTGAAGGTGATAGAAGAAAACTTTGGCAGCAGCCTATAAGACATAGGCATAGAAGACTTTATAAATCAGACAGCCACTGTGCAGAAAATAAGGCCAACAGTGCACAAGTGGGATCTCATTAAATTCAAAAGATTCTGTATAGCAAAAGAAATAATCAGGGAAGTGAAGAGAAAATCCACAGAGTGGGATGAAACCTTCATTGCTGATACATCTGACAGAGCAGTAGTTCCAGAATATATAAATTACTCAAAACACAAAGAAGAAAACAACTGACTCACTCAAAAGATGGAGTCAAGAGCTGAACAGAGACATCACAAGTGAAATAAAGATGGATGAGAAACATCTTAACCTGTCTGTGTCCTTGGGTCTTCAGGGACACTGAGGTTGCAGCCAGCTGCACCACAGTTCCACTGCAGGCCCTCAGGCCTGACAGGAGCAGGCCCTCATCACTGAGAGCTTGAGTCTACAGGGACCCTGAGGAAATAGCCAGCAGCACCTTGGCTTCCTCGGCTGGCAGGGCTGGATAGGAACAGGCCCACGCACCTGGGAGCTCGAGTTTTCAGGGACACTGATGCAGAAGCCAGCTGGACCTTGGCTTCCGCCGCAGGCAGGGCTGGATAGGAACAGGCCAATGCACCTGGGAGCTCGAGTTTTCAGGGACACTGATGCAGAAGCCAGCTGGACCTTGGCTGCTGCAGGCCAGCCCAGCCAGAATTTCTTTCTTCCAGCTGGATATCTTTCACCTGCAGGAGATCAGTTTCTGTACAGGAGGGCACAGAGTCAGGTGAGAAAAATAACTGGACTGGACACCAGAGAATTTTGGATCTAGTGCGTTTTTACTGAAATCAAGAGGTGCTTTTATTCAGGCAGGCAGGTAACACAGGGAACTCAGGCAGGAGAGGGGGAAGGGTGGAGCTGACAGGCAGGAGATTTGCATTCCTTGGGAATAAAGGGATTTGCAAGGCCAACAAGATAAACCAAAGTAAGCTTTTAGCTTACACTGTGTCAATAAAACAGCAGCCCTGAACTCACAAACCATAAAAAGTCATTGTCTCTTTTGAAGTTTCAATTTAGAAGTTTCTCATCCTTCCTGGGGTTGTTTGCTATCTCTTTGTTTGTTGTCTTTAGGTTGTGTTTTAACTACAAGCCCGGAGAAGAGGGCTTTTAGCTCTTTTACAAATTACACAGAGTTTTTCTTAAAGGAGAAATCTCCTCCATGTGCCTTTAACTAAGTGTTACACTTTAACATGTAGCTAAACTCTAACTTTATTAGATGTAGTTTTCTACTTAAAGGACTAAGTCTTTTTTATTAAGTTTGGAAGGACACTTTTATTATTATTAACTAACCTATGATCTCACTCAGTGTAATGTCTACAATATCTTTGTGGGGACTTTTTAGGATAAAGGCGCTTTTAGATGTTGTATCTCTGTATGATTTTACTTAGGTGCATTAGGCTGTTTGCCTGAATTGTTTTTAAGCATGTTTAACTGTCCCTTATCTGGGACTGAGGTTGTGCTGTACTTAAGAGGAGAGTCAACAGACAATGTACAATGTCCAACACTCATGAAGCATAACATCTTTGTAATGCATCGTGATCTTAGAAGCTGAGACTGGGTACTCTGTCACTGACCACCAGGGAGCTTGACCTTGAGAGGTTCTTTATCTCCTCATCCACTGTTACACAGATGACTCCGGAGTTGGTGTAACACTTGGCTTCTGCTCCAGGCCTGCATTCCTGATAGGAGGAGCCCCATGCTGCTGGGAGCTTGAGCCTTCAGGGACACGAAGGCAACAGCCAGCAGCACCTTGGCTTCTGCCTCAGGCTGAACCAGATAGGAACAGGTCTATAAACCTGGCAGCTCAAGTTTTCAGGGACACTGAAGTAGCAGCCTACTGCACCATGGATTCTGCTGCAGGCCTGGTAAGAAGGGGCCCACCCCATTGGGGGCTTGGGCCTTCAGGCACACTGAGGCAACAGCCACCTTCACCATGGCTTCAGTTGCAAGCAAAAGGGCCCACCCTGCTGGGAGCTTGGTTCTTCTGGGACACTGAGGAGGTAGTCGGCTGCCTCCCAGTTCTGCACCAGGCCTGATAGGAACAGGTCCATGCTGGTGGGAGCTCAAGTCTTCAGGGACACTGAGGCAACAGCCAGCCTTACCTCAACTTCCTCTGCAGTCTGGGCCAGATTGGAACAGGCCCACATAACTGGGAGCTTGAGTCTTAAGGGATACTGAGGCAGCAGCCAGGTTGCTGGCCCAGGAGTCAAATCACTCCCTCCCCCACTCAAACTAAAGGAACAGGCCTGCATCACAAGGAAGAAACACCTGAATTTCACATCAGATTATAAGCAAAACAAATCAAAGCCACATACCAAAAGCACAAAGAAAAATCAACCACATGGGAAAAGCAAATAAGAAATCTCCACCAAACTCTATCAGTCTTATAGAGGACTCCAACAATGAGATCTCCCTGGAGTTAAGGACACAGATCTTAAAAGGACAATCATAGATATACTCAAAGAAATCAATGACCTAAAGGGAGAGAATGACCAACTCCATAAGGAAATGGAAATGCTGAAAAAAATCTCGGGCTGAAATGAAAAAGGAAACTGAAAAACAAAAAGGGGCGAATGGTCAACTCTGAAAGTAAATGGAAATATAAAAAGAACCTCAGGCTGACATGAAAAAGTAAATCAAACACTCATCCAGTCAACAGGAAAGAGCAAGAGAAAGCCTTGGTAACAGAATGGATGAAGCAGAAAATAGAATAGTAACCCTACATGATAACGTGGAAGAAATGAAGAGCACAAGCAAACACTATGAAAATTTTAAGAAAACACAGGTGTGGAATAATCAGGATATGTGGGACACCATGAAGAGACCAAAGCTCCACATCATAGGTATAGAGGAAAAAGAAGAATCCCAGGACAATGGTATGGACCAGATTTTCAACAGAATTATAGAAGAAAATTTCCCCAAATTGAAAAAAGACATAACCTTACAAATACAAGAAGCACATAGAACACCAATAGGGAAGATCAGAAAAGAAACTCCCACACCATATCATAATCAAAGCTGTAGATGATCAAAACAAAGACAGAATACTGAAAGGCACAAGAGGAGAAACAAGTTACATATAAAGTAAAACCCATCAGATTTACACCTGACAATGCAAACGATGAAAACCAGAAGAGCTTTAACCAAAGAATTTCCAGTACTAAATGACTACAGATGCCAACCCAGGTTATTCTACCCAGAAAAAATGTCAATTATAATTGAAGGAGAAAGGAAAATATTCCATGATATAATCAAGATGAAAGAATGCATGTCTAGAAATCCAACCCTCCAGAAAATACTCAAAGCAGTTCAGAGGACAAAGACAAGGAGCAGCTATCCCCAAGTGGCAAGAGAGAGTAACTAATGAAGGTATAAACACAGAAATAAAAACAGACCAAAAATGCAAACAGAAAATAAAATAATAACCTTAAATATTGATGACCTAAACTCCCCAATCAAGAGACAAAGACTGGGAGAATGGATTAAGAAACTGAATCCATCTTTCCACTGTCTACAAGAAACACACTTCACCCTCAAGGACAGACACCATCTTCAGGTGAAAGGATGGAAAAAATTTTCAAGTAAATGGCACCAAAAAGCAATCAGGAGATGCTCTTTTAATATCAGACAAGATATATTTCAAAGTAAAACTAATCAGAGGAGATGAAGAGGGTCACTACATCCTTATCAAAGGATCAATCAAATTTGAAGACCTCACCATCATAAATATATATGCACCAAACACTGGAGCACTGAAATTCATAAACACAATCCTGAAGGACTTCAAGACACAGATCAATCCCAGCACACACATAGTAGGAGATTTCAGTACCCCACTGACCCGATTGGACAGGTCAACTGGAGAAGGAATAAGAGGAAGACATTTGAATTGAACAATACATTACACCAAATACGTGTAACAGATATCTACTGAATATTCCACCCAAACACCCAAGAATAAACTTTCTACTCAGCATCCCATGGAACATTCTCCAATTTCGACCATATACTGGGACACAGAGCAAACCTCAGCAAATACAGATCATAGTGCAATTAAGCTTAATATCAAGAAGAGAGAGAGCCCTACTAGCTACAAGAACACATGGAGACTAAACAACACACTACTGAATAACAAATGAGTCAAAAAAGAAAGAAAGAAAGAAAGAAAGAAAGAAAGAAAAAGAAAGAAAGAAAGAAAGAAAGAAAGATTCCTGGCAGTAAATGAAAGGGATGACACAACACAGCAAAACCTATGGGACACTTTAAAAGCAGTCCTGAGAGGGAAATTCATACCCCTAAGTACCTACATTAAGAAAAGAGAAAGAGCACAAATAAGTGACTTAACATTGCACTTAAAATCACTTGAGAGGCAGCAACAAATGAATCCTAAACCTGGCAGACAGGAAGAAATAACAAAAGTCAGAGTAGAAATCAATGAAATAGAAACAAAGAGACTACAAAAAAAAAAATCAATGAATCCAAGAGCTGATTCTTTGAAAAGAGAAACAAGATTGACTAAGATACAATTGACTAAAAGAAAGAAAGAGCAACTCCAAATCAACAAAATTAGAGAAGAAAAGGGAAAAATCACAACAGATACTGAAAAGATTCAAACAATCTTTCAGGAATATTAGAAAAACCTCTACTCTACTAAATTTGAAAATGTAAGAGTAATAGATGGATATCTGACATCATGGTATCCACTAAGACTTAACCAGGAAGAGATTCAGAGCTTAAATAGGCCCCTAATAAAGGAGGAAATTGAAACTGTAATAAAAAAAAACCTCCCAACTAAAAAAGCCCAGGTCCAGATGGATTCATGGTGGAATTCTATAAGACATTTAAAGAAGAGCTACAGCCACTATTACCCAAATTATTCAAGAGGATAGAAACAGAAGGAAATCTCCCAAATTCCTTCTATGAAGCCAGCATCACTCTCATACCAAAACCAGGCAAAGATACAGCAAAAAAAGAAAACTATAGACCAATTTCATTAATGAACATAGATGCAAAAATTATCAGCAAAATACTTACAAACCACATACAGGCAGATACCAAAAAGATCATCCACCATGACCAAGCTGGATTCATACCAGAGATTCAGGTGTGGTTCAACATATGTAAATCAATAAATGTCATAAAACACATAATTGGACTGAAAGACAAAAACCACATGGTCAGTCATCTCAATTGTTGAAGAAAAGTCCTTTGGCAAAATTCAGCATGTCTTGATGTTTAAAGTCCTGCAGGGAATTGGACTGGAGGGAACATTCCTCAACACAATTAAATCCATACACAATACAACCAAAGTCAGCATAATCCTAAATGGGGAAAAATTAGAAGCATTCCCATTAAAGTCAGGAGCCCAGCAAGGCTTCCCCTATCCCCATTTCTCTTCAATACAGTGCTTGAAATGTTCACAAGAGCAGTAAGACAAGTAAAGGAAATTAGAGGAGGACTAATTGGAAAAGATGAATTCAAACTATCCCTTTTTGCAGATGGCATGATCATTTATGTAAGGGAGGCCAAAAACTCCACCAGAAAATTTCTAGAAACCATCACCAGCTTTGGTAAAGTGGTGGGATACAAAATTAACTTATAAGAGTTTGGTAGCCTATTTTTATGCCAATAGCAAGCAATTGGAGAAGGAATACAAGGGGACTTTCCCACTCACAATAGCCTCCAAAAAACTAAGTTATCTAGGAACAAACCTTACCAAACACACCAAAAATCTCTACAAAGAAAATTTTAAATATTTCAAGAAGGAGATTGAGGAAGACACTAGAAGATGGAAAAACCTCCCATGCTCATTGATTGGAAAAATCAATATAGTAAAAATGACCATCCTACCCAAAGTAATATACAGATTCAATGCATTCCCAATTAGAATCCATGTTAGCTTCTTTACATACCTAGACAAAAACATCCTAAAGTTCCTATGGAGATACAAAAGACCCCATATAGCCAAAACAACCCTGAGCAAAAAGAGAAAGATGGGGGGATTGCCATTCCAGACTTCAAACTATATTATAGGGCTATAAAAACAGCCTGGTATTGGCACAAAATCAGGCCAGTCCTTCAGTGGAACAAAATTGAGGATCCAAACCTGACCCCATCCAATTTCAGCCACCTCATATTCAACAAAGGGGCCAAGAAGACTCAATGGAGGAAAGACAGTATCTTCAGCAAATGGTGTGGACATAACTGGATCACCACTTGTACAAGAATAAAACTAAACCCCTACCTCTCAAAAATGTTGGTAGTAACCTACCAGACATAGGTTTAGGAATAGACTTTCTAAATCAGGCAGCAGCTGCACAAGCAATAAGGTCAACAATTGACAAATGGGACGTTATTAAACTCAAGAGCTTCTGTACAGCAAAAGTAACTCAATGAAGTAAAGAGAAAACCCACAGAGTGGGAGGAAACTTTCATCAGTGATATATCTGATAGAGCATTAACATGCAAAGTGTATAAACTACTCAAAAAACAAAGGAGGAAGGAAACAAATGACCTATTCAAAAGATGGAGTAAAGAGCTGAACAGAAACTTCACAGATGAAGAAGTCAAGATGGCTGAGAAACGTCTTAATAAGTTTTTCCATAGCAATTGGAAGACTTTAATATTTAAGAACAATTATGTTCATCATACACATTAAAAATATAGGAAATTTCATGCAGAGATGAAGCTTCCAATGCAGCCTTTCTGCCAACTTTTAGAATAAGATTTACATACAAATACAGTACACTTTACATTTCCCAGACTTACAAATTTTATACTGTGATTTCTACAGCTTCCTGTGTATTTCTATGTCCCATATTCATCATTGATCAATAGGTCTAAATCTGACCCACCAACTCACAATATGGAAATTAAAAAGGAATTACATGATCACATTATGAAATGAGAGCATATATACATAGGGCTAAGTTAACAAACAAATTAAAACTTTAAGCCTTACACACTTTAGTAGCTGGATCTAGGAAATACAAAATTAAATAGATCCTCCAGTGACACTTCTGTTGCTGATTTATACCACCTTTTCAAGTTTATAATAACAGCAAAACTACAAGAGAAAAAAAAAGATTTAAATTTGTACAGAGTATTTTAAAAATATTCATGGAGACAATAGAAGTTAAAACTAAATAAATAACTAATTTAATTAAAATATATTTTAATTTAGAAATTTAAGTAACATTATTAAAAGAATAAAACCCAATAGCAAAAAGAAGAAAACAAAACCAATAAACTTTAGGTAACAAAACCAACCCAATAGTGTCAATGTATTTGCTTTCTGAGAAAAACAAATATCAGGTTGCTAAAAATTAAGTATGACTCAATGAATAAAATACATTCCTAAATAACTCAAAACTGTAGCATGCATTTCTTGCCATTTAATGGATGTTATTTACTTATTTATTTATTTATTATTTTTTGTCTTTTTGAGACAGGGTCTCCCTATAGCCCCAACTTGCCTGGAACTCACTCTCTAGACTAGGCTGGCCTTGAACTCAGAAAGATCCACCTGCCTCTGCCTCTCAAGTGCTCAGATTAAAGGCATGTGCCACCAGGCCAGGGTTAAAGATGGTTCTTACCACCACATGGGTGCTGGGAATCAAACCCGTGTCCTCTGCAAGAGCATTCTGTGCTCTTAACCACTGAGCCATCTCTCCATCCCCTGGATGTCTCTTGTAAAAAAGAAGAATGTAAAGAAAATAAAAGAAATGTAAAAGATACATTTCTTTTAGGTTTCTTTTAGGTTTAAAAAAATAATCTGGGAAAAATTTTCCCTCCTGCAATTAGTAAGTAATGAGAAAGTCCACCAAATAATATCAATGAAGTACTGAGTGACACGATAAATAATTTAAAAAGGAAAACAGATTACAGATTTCCCTACAAAGATCTGTGCACTTGATCTAAGTGATAGCAAAGTTCTAAACAGAAGTTTTCTGATTACAGCATGGCCATGCACACTCATGCTACCAGCACATAGGAAATCCATCTAACTGTCAGATGTCAGTCATCAGTAAAAAGATTCAGCAAGAGAGCTTTTTTTTCTTAAAGAAAAAGTTAAAACATTAGTTACCTCTCCTTTCCTATCTAGCAGAAACAGAATAACAAACATTAAAATTAACAACAATCCTGGGCATGGTGGTGCAGGCATTGAATCCCAGCACTCAGGAGGCAGAAGCAGGCCGATCTCTGAGTTCAAGGCCAGCCTGGTCTGCATAGTGAGATCCAGGCCAGCTGTGACTAAAGTGGGACCTTGTCTCAAAAAGACCAAAGCAAAACAAAACAAAAAACATCCAAACAATCACCCCCCAAATTAACAACAAAGGAAAACTCCGTCCAAAACAGGCCTCCTAGACGTAGAAAATAAAAGCAGCGTGGACTCTGTTTAAACTTCACCTATATCGGGGAACAAACCTGATGCCAGTGTGAAATAAGGCAAATGGGCTATTGGTTAGAACATGGCAGACACATACCTTGGGCATTAATTTATCCCTGAATTCTCAAAACTTCAAACATTAATACTATTATGACAGCTTTTGCTGAATATAATTACTGTAACTAAAAAAGTGCTTGATTTCATAATCTATATACTCTAAATAAAAGACATCACTGTAGCTGGGCATGGTGGCACCTGCCCTTAATCCTAGCACTCGGGAGGCAGAGGCAGGTGGATCTTTGTGAGTTCAAGGCCAGCCTGGTCTACAGAGTGACTTCCAGGACACCTGGGACTACAAGGAGACCCTGTCTGGAAAAGACCAAAAAAAAAAAAAAGACATCACTGTAACATCACATTGACAAACTTTGCAATTCATTTCTAACTTGAAGTCATGTATTTCAGATGGGCAAGATTATTTCCTGTTTTGCAGTTTCTTAGCACTGCTTTGCAAAAGAGCTTTTGTGCCTTGCTCAGAATGTTGACATGTCATACATTTCAAAGGGTTCCAGGAATTAGGAAGGTTCAACTTAGTGTGGAAAAAGACTGATCCGTTTACCTAAATGTAGTCTGCTGATTTGTGACAAAACTGATTTTAGCATTTCATAAAGAGCAAATGTTGGATCCTTCTCTAAATTCAGCTGAGCCACAAGAAAATATGTCAACTAATTTTGAATATGGATTGTTTAGGTACAACATGAACAAAAGTTCCAATTCCAGATGATGAAAATAGAGGATCCCAGACTCTGCTAGCAATAACAAAAGCAATGCAAAATAAAAAAGATTATTATGGACTTCAATACTATCACAGTCATTAATATGGTAGACTTGCAATGGTCTCATGAAGAATGGAGTTTAGGATTTTTCCTAACAAAAGACAATCCTGGGCTTCAAGGGGAAAAAGTGTACTTGAAAATTTTCCTCCATTTCTTTTACTTGTGCAGTATAAATCTTCATGGCATACTATATTTCTGAAGAAAGCAATAGACATTATTAAGAAAATAGGCACGATTTCTGAATTTTGTTAGTAATCAGAAGGCACCACTGATTTGAGGTTGTGTCCTGTCATCACAGATAGCTGACTTTGTGTTGTCTATTTCAGCATTTGTTCTTATCAAACTTTTTTCTGGGTTAAGACCATTATTGTGGCTTTGAGACCACAAAAAACATTCATAGTAGTATTTCATCATAGAGAGATCATTCACAGTGTGCCTTGATAATACACACTCTTTTCCACCTCGAGCTTGAATACATACTGCAGAATGGCATTTTTAATATCCTCAGAGCTCAATTCTATAGAAAGTTCATTGACCAGCTTTTCAAAGTGGTACAGTTGAGGACCAAGATTTATCCAAATTCCACCTGGCTTGAGTATTCTCCATATTGTGTCAATATAATCAATTACATTGTGGGCTGTCTATGAAGAAACAGGTAGTAATACAGTCCCATGCATTGCAGTCTGAGTAAATCTCTTGAAAATCTTCTGCTGTCCTAGAAAAGTTAGAACCAGGAGGAAGACTGTGCAGGTCAACATCAGGGAAAAAGATGGGAAGAATCTGATCAGCTGATCTCTGATTATTGCTAAACTGATGGATCCAGACATAAAGTTTATATTTGTTAATTTCAGAACATCTATTGAGTACAAAGTTGGAAGAAAAGAGCATAAAAAACCTCCATTCATTTCCTTGACAAGCATAGCCTTGCATAGCTATTTCCCAGTCCAATCTTCATATTCTGGCACCAGGTATGAGACTATTTACTTTAGAAGGATCCCATCTGTCTTTGGGAAAATTTTTGATAATGTCTTTAATGATTGGCTCATAGCAGGCTTCCCTTTCTGTTTTCCCAGTTTCACTTCAGTCTCTTACAAACTGTTTCAAAGTGGACATTAACTTATCCATATCAAATGTAGATGCTGGCATAATCTTTCTAGTCCCATCTTCTCCATATTCTTTACTTTCAAACATATCTATGCAGTCATTCACAATGGGTAGAAGTATTTCTTGATTATGATCAATGTATTTCTGGATCTTGTCCAAGTGAAGAGGAAACTGAGGAAGTAGTTTCTGCTGATTATCTGGAGGTGTTTGAAACTGTCTTTCTGTTCCGTATTTGGATGGGTTTGTCTTTTTTTAGTTTGGGGAAATTTTCATCTATTATTCTGTTGAATATCTTATCAGTACAATTCTCTTGAGATTCTTCTCCTTCCTCTATTCCTATGATGCAGAGGTTTGATCTTTTCATTGTGTTTCATATTTCCTGGTTGTTCCACTTGTGTATTTTTAAATTTTTCATAGTCTTTGAGGTTTTTAGTTGTTCTGTGTTATTTTCCAGGTCTGATATTCTTTGTTCTGCTTCCTCCATTCTACTTCTGAGGCTTTTTCTGTTCCTTTCCTCTTGACTGGATGAGTGCTTGATTTCCTTTTTCATTTCATCTTGTGATTTCTTTAACATGGGATCTTTTCATTGTTTCCGCTTCCTTCCAGAGTTTGTCATTTTCTTCCTGTAGTTCTTTCTGGCATTTATCATTCTATTTCTCTCGGTCCTTCTTGAGTTTTTCATTCTCTCCCCTAAGTTCTCTTATTTGTTCATTATATTCTTTGATTTCTTTGAATATGTCCCCAATTGTTCCTTTAAAATATGCTTCCTGGGCCATCCCCAGGAATGTCCCACAGGGTTGGTAGAGCTTGATGTGGAATTATCCTGCACCTCTCCCATGTTGTCATTCATTGTGTCCCTGGCATGTGGCTTTCTCTTTGCCTGTATTTCAATGCGAATCCCAAATGCCTCTTCACTGTGTTGAAATCTTGCTTTGCTTGCCTCCTTCAGATGCCTTCATTGTTTTCTTGTTTGTTTCTTTTTCTCCTTGCTTATGGAGTGTTGACTTGTCTAAGTTTTAGGCTTTCTATTGGGAGTCCAACTCACTCTTCCCTTTTTGTTCTGAAGGTTCTCCAAAGAATCCACTTGAGGGCCGGGCGTGGTGGTGCATGCCTTTAATCCTAGCACTTGGGAGGCAGAGGCAGGTGGATCTTTGAGAGTTGAAGGCCAGCCTGGTCTACATAGTGAGTTCCAGACAGCTGAGGCTACAGGGACATCCTGTCTCAAAAAGACAAAAAAAAAAAAAAAGAATCCATTTGAACACTCCTTCAGCAATTCCAGTTTACAGGGGGTGAGGGGAGGAGGGTGATATGCTTGTTTATCCCACTTTGTGCTTCAGGTGGTCCTGGGAAATCCCTAATCTAAGCTCTGTGCACTCCAATATAAAACCACTTGTCTTATTTAGGCAATGCCAAACAGGTGTCTGGGTTTTCATATTGTTGACTGCAGTGCAATGGGATTGTCTCAGAGGTGAATAGATCAGGTGTCTCTATGCTGGATGAAGAGGCCCTGATGGCAGAAATCTGGAACAGTGCAGCTGAGGCAGAATGAATCTGTAGGTATCAGCTGCCTGTGGAAGATTGCCTGGAGGACTTACCATGTCCACACTGGAAACCTTGTCTAGAAGCAGACACAGAGAGAAATGACTGGTGGCTATTCCTGAGAAATAGCTTTTGGGGATTTAACATGTAAGATTAAGTCTTGTACACAGATCTTTTCTGTACTGTCTTTTCTCTACTGGTGTTAACAAGACTTTTGAAGTCAGGAGGAGAATCAACTTCTGGAGTAGAGAACAGAATGATTCCTACAGTGAAAACAAAACTTGGTGACTCTGGTTAGGTGAAGGGTCTCGCAATGTTGCTGGCAGCTCTCAGTGTTTTGTTTTGTTTTCTTTTCTTCCTATTTTTGGAAACAGATTTTTACCATGTACACCCACAGGCCTGGAGTTCATTATATAGAACATACTGTCATTGAACTCACAGAGATCTGCCTTTTTTTGTTACCAAGTGCTGCAACTGAAGGCATGCTTCACCTCTCCCAGCATGTAGCTCTCCCTTTAAGATTTATTAACTCACCGGCTGTGGTGGTGCATGCCAGTAGGATATGGAGTGGTAGAGGCAGGATGAACACAAGTTATGAGCAGCCTAGGCTACACCTTTCCTGGGCATGTACTCAAAGGATACAATTGTCTAATACACATGTACATGTTCAACTTTATTTCTTGTTGGTCTTTTCCCAAAAGCTAGTAAATGTAAAGAAATTAAACTTCCCTCAAATGATGAATAGATAATGAAAATGAGGTAAATTTATACAATGTAATTTTACTAAGATGTAAGAAAATGAAAATTTGCAGATAAATAATGGAACTAGATACTATTATTTGGAATGAGGTAACCCACAATCATAAAACACAACTGACACTTTTTTTTCTCATTTGTGGATCCTACATCCAAAACCTTAGATATATGTGTGTGTCTCACTACTTACTGAAGAAGCTTGTTTTCACAACAGGAGACAATTATAAAGTTCTATTTCTGGTAAAACACAGAGAGTAATTGACTGTCAGGTGCTCAGCCTCAAGTTATATGTCAACACTACAACCTCTACACCCAAACGTCAGGGAACTTTAAAAAATTTGGAGAGAAAGACTGTGAGAGCCAGATGGGTATACATTAAAGTATTCTAGACATGGTAGGGAAACTACACCAATAAATTCTTGACAATATGGAAATGTAACAAGATCTGCATAATAACAAAAGCAGGTGATATGCCAAGGTATATGGGGAAACTTTCAAGGTGTCCCACATCTAGATGAAGAACTATAGGCAATCAGTGGAGGATGTGGAGAGGACGATCAGTTTTCTCCCTGAACTAGATCCCTTAGACATTGCCTAACCCAGGTGGGCAGCTCTAACATTAGTATATATGAGCACCACTAAATGGATATATATATATATATATATATATATATATATATATATATCAGGGGAAGACCTGAACTGGGAGGAGTAGAACTAATACATGTCCTATAGTCATGTATTAAGCTAGAAAAAATAGAAAAAGGAAATTTGATTGTATCAAGGACTGTTTCATGGAGTATAGAACAATACACATGTGTCCACCTGGGGTATACATACTACCGAGATAGGAAATGGCCAGGGAAAGGGATCAGTTGTGCTTAGAGAGTTGATACTCTCTGCTCTTACCTATTCAATCAACATCTCTGTTTATCTTCTGTAAGTCTTATTATTTCTTGCAGATATGAAGGGTGACAGTAGAATCTCAATCTTTCAAAGCTCCAGAAAATATTTTTGTTTCTGATTGTAAGCCTGATATGTAGATGAATAATATGCCATGATCTCTAGCAAGTAGGACTTACCACTTTCTAGATCTCAGTCAGTTTAGGTGTTTAGGGTAGGTTGTATTCTTGGCAGAACCAATTAATCTGTTTCATAGTAAAGAAGACTTCATCTGTCTGAGCAGTTGGGATACTGAGAGAGTAACTGGATGAGTTACTGTTCCAATATTTTAACATGTCAAGAATGTGAAACTGTAGGTAAATGACTTTAAACTGGTGAATTTATACCCAGCTGACAGCAGCTTTTTTTTAATTTTTTTATTTAATTTTTTTATTTAATTTTTTATTTCTGTATGTGTATGAATATACTGTCTGCATGGAGGTTTGTGCACCCATGTCGTGCAATGCCATGGAGGTCAGATGAGGGTGTCGGATTCCCCTGGAACTGGAGTTCTCCTGGAATTGGAGTTTCAGACAGTTTTTGGCCACCATGTGGGTGCTGGGGATCGAACCCAGTCCTCTGTAAAAGCGGTCGGTGCTCTTAACCGCTAGGCCATCTCTCCAGCCCCCGACAGCAGCTTTTTATAAATTACTAAGACTTTCTGAGAAAGAATCCCTTTTCTTCCATGAGAAGATGGACATGACAAGAAAGGAGGCCAAAAGATGAGTAGAGGGATCGAGGTACCCTTCAAGGTATAGAGTTTGTACCAGTCATTAGACAGTTACTGGAAATTGAGGAGACACTACTTATTCAAGGGAAAATGTTCCAGAACCAGGTGGATGTGAAAAACCACAACTGGTAAAGAGAACATTATGCCTTATAAATTTTCCAAGGCATCCCATACATTAGGCAAGAATGAGATCAGCACTAGAAACTTGTAACCAAACATTAGGAAGAAAATATGTGAAAAGAGAATTATGGTGACTGTCATATTTGTCTTAACTTTCTGTGCAACTGGGATTGTCCATTTCTCACTTAAACCATTCACAGCAGAACTGTGGAGTGTGTTGGTGGGCCTATACAGTGTCTTGTGCTGCCTGTCCCTTAGGTTTAAGATGTAGAGAGAGGCCAGTCAGTTCCCACAGTAGACACATCAACTAAATCCACACCCACCATTTCAAGTGAGTTGTGTCACTTTGCCTTGTCTGTCTTCCCAATACCACCCCCATCTCCTCTGCTGCATTTTTTTTTCTTTTTGAGACAGGGTCTTCCCTCTAGTCCCAGCTGGCCTGAAGCTCACTATGTAGATCAGGCAGGCCTTGAAGTCACAGAGATCCACCTGCCTCTGCCTCCCCAGTGCTAGGATTAAAGGCATACACCTCCATGCCCAGCTTTCTGCTGTATTCTTGAAAGCAACTTCTTTGCAACTAGAACAACACTGTGGATAATCAGCTCTTTTGCAGGTATGATAAGACCAGGGATGCTCTAGAAGACTTTCAAAGACACAACCCCAGAATTTCTTTAATAATTTCTCTGGTAGCTGGGAGAAAACACAAATTCACCATTTATCTGTTTGTCTTTCTCAGAAGTTGACATATGTAAACACCCCTACTCATGGGGTCTATAAATGAAGCATTGGCATTTGTATAAAAGATCAGAATAAGAGAGGGCTCCGAGGAATGGGTAAGTGGAGGCCTGAGGTCATGGTCCAGACAGACTTGAGCATTAGGCTCATAGCACACATGAGAGAAGAGAGGGAGGGAGAGAGGAAAGTGAGGCTGCATGTGTGCAAGAAGTTAAAGTGTAAGGCCACATTCTTCATGACAAAAGACAGAGTGAACAAGGAGGTTAGGGGAGGAGAGCACTGGGATCTGAGCAGAGAACAAGTAAATCACAGCCACAGGGGGTGATGGCTCCACAGAGTAATGAGCACAAGGGTAAAGCATCACTCAAAGCAGGACAAAACTCTATGGTGTGAGGAAAATGATACAAGGAAGATAGAGCAGAGGATGCCAAACCTGCCTGTGCCCTGGCTAATGGGAAAGAAGTTGTAAGTACTTGGGGTGGCAGAATAGCACCTCTTTTGATCTTTTGTTGTGATTGGTTGTTATGTAAACCTTGAGACTATTCAGGCTTGTGATAAAGAATTAAACTAGAAGCAATGCCTGTGAAGCAGTGTGATCCTTGGAGTTCTCACCTATATATAATTGGATGTCTTCTAGACCTATGTAAGCACAGTGTTCCTCTTGAGATGCCCAGTCAGGGTATTTGCTAAATGTTTTTCTCTATACATGTGATGTTTGCTGTGGGTATAACAGTCTGAGAAGGTTGTCTGCAGAACAGAGGAAAACCAGAGTTTTGAGGCACAGCAGAGTTAGCCAGAGCTTCTGGTTCCCTTTTCCCTCCCCCTCCTCCTCTTCTTCTCTTTCCTTCTCCCCACCTCCTGTTCCTCCTCATCCTCCCCCTTCCTCCCCCTTCTCCTTTCCTTCTTCTTCCTTTTCCTTCATCAAGGGTTGAGTATTTCTTGGTGAATGAGTTTTTTTAAATATTTTTATTGAAATTTTGTGCATTTCATACAGCATTTCTCAGTCCAATTTAGACTCATTCTCCTTTCCATGCCCCCCACTCCACCCGAGTTCATGCATTCTGCCAAACATAAATGTCTTGTTTCTTTTTCTGAGTCTTTTTTCTATGCAGACGATTATTGTTTAGGGGAAAAGTTTACTGTTTCAGCTGGTTCTTTGTCCCAGTACTTTTGTTGTTGTTGTTCCCTCCAATTTGTATTGCTTCAAAATTTCTATCTATATCTATCTATCTATCTATCTATCTATCTATCTATCTATCTGTGTGTGGGGGGGTGACACATACTAAAATTATGCCAGATTGTTCTTACAAGGACACTCAACCTTTTGTGAGTCACTTCTACCAATTAGGTTGCACCTTTGAATGATTCCAGAAATTTCCAAAATAGGTGGTATTTTGGAACCATACTATCGATGGTTCCAAACATAAATGTGGCAGGATATTTGAACTTCAAACCACGCCAGTAAAAAAATAAGGTTGTTGGGTATGGTGGCTCATGCCTTTAATCCCAGCACTCAGGAAGCAGAGGCAGCCAGATCTTTGTGAGTTCAAGGCCAGCCTTGTCTACCTAGTGGGCTCCAGGCCAGCTGGTACCAAAAGGAGATTCTCTCTCTCTCTCTCTCTCTCTCTCTCTCTCTCTCTCTCTCTCTCTCTCTCTTTGACTGATTACATCGATGTAGGTAATGAGCCCAGAAACACAAAGGGACTTTGGGAGGACAGTGGGAATGAGCTGGTTAATAAAAGAAGATGGGCATGTGGCAAGGAGCTGTAGAGCCACAAGTCAGTAGTCAAGGGTCAGTGCCAAGTGGTAGCATAATAAGGAACTAAAAACCTCTGCAAGTTGAACACGCTGGCATTCTAGATTTGGGGCACAGAAGACACAGGAATCTGGCTGAGATATTTCTGAGTTGGGCAGATCCAGGTAAAGGAAAAGGGAGACAGAGATGTCAGTGGATGAAATCTTCAGAAGTGATGGACACTCACAAAGTGCAGATGGAGATCACTGGAAAAGAGAAAACCAAGGTCCACCTCAGAGAGATGACAGGACAGAGGGTGTAGCACCAGAGGCCTGGGTAGATGACCTGGATGATGGAGTATTTGAATTTCTTTTCTTTGTTTTTCAATATAATGCTTTTATTGATCATTTGTATATTTCAGACATCATTTCTCAGTTCAGTTTAGACACATTCCCCTTTTCCTTCCCTCCACCCCACCCCAGCTCTCACTTTCTGCCATAACTATCCTTCATCTTTCTCTCATCTTTCTCTCTTTTTTATGTTTAGAAATTCACATTTACCTCCTCCAATCCTATATTTCTCTAAAATATGCATACATACATTTCACCTATATACAGTAATTATAGTCTGAAAGTAAGTGCTGGATCAATTCTAGAGCCTGTTAAAGTGATTTACAACACATAGCTGCTTTCAGATAAACAGAACTCTAATAATGTTGTTCAGCTTGCCTTTCATCTGGGGATTTGGTGCTAACATCCACAAATGAGGGATACCATTTGCCACTTGTTTTTCTGGGACTGTGTTACCTCACTTATCATAAAGGCTTTGAGTTGCATTTATTTACCTGCAAAGTTCATGGTGTCATCTTTCTTTACCGCTGAGTAGTAATCCATTGTGTAGATATACCACATTTTTGTCATCCACTCATCAGTTGAGGGGGATGTGGATTGGTTTCAGCTCTTTGTGATTGTGAAGAGAGCTGCAATAAGCCTGGATGTGCATGTATCTTTGTGGTAGGATGAGTATTGGAGTATCGTGGGTATATACCCAGGAGTGGTATGGCTGAGTCAGGTGGTAGGCTCATTTTGAGTCTTCTAAGGGTTTCCACACTGCTTTACATAATGGTCGTACAAGTTTACATTCCCACCAGCAGTGGATGAGTGTTCCACTTTCTCCACAACCTGTCCAACACAGTTCTTAATAAGGAATGGGTTAAAGAAGAAATTAAGAAGGAAAGAAAGGTGTTACTGAAAATAAATGGAAATGAGAATGAAACACAACAAAACCTCTGGGACATCTTGAAAGCAGTCCTAACAGGGGAGTTTATAGCTATTTTTGCCTCCAATAAAAAATCAAAAAGAAGCTCAGGGATAGTGTACACACCTTTATTGCTAGCACTTGGGAGGCAGAGGCAGGTAGATCTCTGTGATGTCAAGACCATGTTGGCCCGTATAGTGAGTTCCAGGCTAGCATGGGCTACAGGGAAGCCCTGTCTCAAAAAGACACACAAACAAACACAAACACACACACACACACACACACACAGATTCAGAAAGAGCACATGGAAATGACTTAACATTACAACTTAAGACTCTGGAAAGGTGAGAAGAAACCAACCCCAAATCTACAAGAGGAGGAGAAATAAGAAAATTATGAAACACAATCCAAGGGAGCAGGATGACAAACCAAGAAACACAGACACAACAATAAACATCTAGGAGCGAGTTGTTTGAAAGGATAAACAAGACAGACAAACCATTAGCCCCAGTTAAAAGAAAGAAATAAAAAAAGGAATGAAACAATAAAAAAGACCCAATGCAAATAAATAAAATCAGAGATGCATCCTCTGATGAGTTCTAAGGTTTGAAATTCGAGTAAAACACTTTTCAGAGTTTTCACATTTGTAAGGTTTTTCTCTAGTATGAATTCTAAGATGTAATCTAAGATAAGAACATTGGGTAAAACACTTTTCACAGTTCTCACATTTGTAAGGTTTTTCTCCAGTATGAATTGGTTGATGTGCTCTAAGATGTGAAATTTGGGTAAAACACTTTTCACAGTTTTCACATTTGTAAGGTTTTTCTCCAGTATGAATTCTCTGATGTGCTCTAAGACTTGGAAGTTGGATAAAACACTTCTCACAGTTTTCACATTTGTAAGGTTTTTCTCCAGTATGAATTCTCTGATGTGCTCTAAGACTTGGAAGTTGGGTAAAACACTTTTCACAGTTTTCACATTTGTAAGGTTTTTCTCCAGTATGAATTCTCTGATGTGCTTTAAGACTTGGAATTTGGGTAAAACACTTTTCACAGTTCTCATATTTGTAAGGTTTTTCTCCCATATGAATGCTCTGATGTGCTCTAAGTTTTGGAATTTGGGTAAAACACTTTTCACAGTTTTCACATTTGTAAGGTTTTTCTCCAATATGAATTGGTTGATGTGCTCTAAGATGTGAAAGTCGGGTAAAACACTTTTCACAGATTTCACATTTGTAAGATTTTTCTCCAGTATGAATACTCTTATGCCTTCTAAGTCCTGAGTTCAGAGAAAAGTACATGTCACAATTTTGATCTTTGCAGGCTTTTTCTCCAGTATGAATTCCAGTATGTCTTCCAGGATATGACATCTCAGTAAACTCCTTGTCACCTTCCTTGTATTTGAAGATTTTCTCATCAGTAAGAACTGTCCTATGCCTTCTATTAGTTGAATTCTTCAGGTCAGCCAAACATGAAGAATGCATTTCAAGTACTAAAAATAAAGATGAGAGAGTAAAACATTGAGTAGGATGAAGGAAAAATAAATTGAAGAAAAGTTTTAAGAGTGCTGACATCATTCATGTGACCAAATCTAAAGATCAATGGTCAATACATAGCAGCTAGATAAAAATTAAACTACAGAGATATATGCAAATAAAATCTAAGCAGAAAAATGTTGAACAGTAGATAATTGGATACAAAATCCTAAGGGACATATGGAAAGCTAAAATAAATAAGAAAAGTACATTCGATCCTCTACCATAGGAAAGATGTGAAAAGTAGAATGGAAAAATTTATATTGAAATGTTTAAGGGAAAATTATCACATCAAAGCCAAGGCACAAAAAGCCAAAGCTATTAGACATCTAATCAACAAATCTAACTACCAGGAAAGAATTAAGAAATATAACTACCAAACATAAAATAAAGATATAATTTAAAATAGACAACCAGAAAATGTAAGCATTAAAATTGATGGACAGACAAATAAATATTCAGAAAAAATTCATTGCACTTTCTCATTTCCATAACATAATAAGATATGAAGAGGAGGAGCCACTTTTATACATCAGAGCAGGATAAAAAATACAAATTTTAAATGGACTTAATGACTGGGCCACATACCTTGAGGAGTCAGCATATGACTACTAAAGGAAGGATACAAACACCAATAAACTAAACAAAACAAAGACCAACAAATCATATTCAATACAAATCTCATCAATCATATTGGGAAATGAGTATTTCCCAATATTTCAAATGGACAGTATTGAAATGTTAGATTCAGGTATCAACCTATTAATAAATGAATAAGCAAATATCATGGTAAGATCATCACTGTAGATTATTAATGTTAAAAATTTATGAGATATTCAGCTGGGCATGGTGGTGCATGCCTTTAATCCTAGCACTTGGAAGGCAGAGGCAGGTGGATATCTGTGAGTTCAAGGCCAACTTGGTCTACACAGTGAGCTCCAGGCCAGCTGGGACTAAAGGGAGACCCTGACTCAAAAATACCAAAAAACAAAAATTATGAGATATAGAACCATTATACACATTTCTACAAAAGAAATTTAGGATTCGTAATTGCATAATATAAAACCTAATTGAAAAGGAAAGGAAGATAGACCCTGGTAATAAGAGTGGGATATTCCAGTCCTGTCTACAAGAAACCCATCTCACTGTCAAGGATAAGCACCAACTTAAGGTGAAGGGATGGAAAAAAATATTCCAAGCAATGATACCAAAAAGAAAGCACATGTTGGTATTTTAATATCAGATAAACTAGACTTCAAAGTGAAAGAAATCAGAAGAGACAAAGAGGGCCATTGCATCTTTATCAAAGGAACAATTGACCATGAAGATTTCACAATCATGAATATATATGCACCAAACTCTGGTGCACCAAACTTTATAAAGACAATTCTCCAGGACCACAAGGCACAGACTAACCCCAGCACACATATGTCAGTAGGGGACTTCAACACCCCACTGACCCCTTTGTACAGGTCAAGCAGACAAAGAATAAACAGAGAAACATCTGAATGGAATGATACGATACATCAAATGGACCTCACAGACAACTACTGAATAGTCCACCCAAGTATCAGAGAATACACTTTCTACTCAGCACCCAACGGAACATTCTCCAAAATCAACCACATACTGTGACAAAGAAGAAACCTCCACAAATATAAAAAGATTGAAATAATTTCATGCATTCTATCAGACCACAGTGCAATCAAGCTCAATATCAACACAAGAATAAGCCCTACTATCTACAAGAAAACATGGAGACTAAACAACATTCTCCTGAATAATGAATGGGTCAATGAAGAAATAAAGAAATAAAAGCATTCCTGGAACTGAATGACATTGATAATACAACACAACAAAACCTATGGGATATTTTAAAAGCAGTCCTCAGAGGGAAGTTTATAGGCCCTGAGTGCCTACATCAGAAAAACAGAAAGAGCACAAGTGAACAATCTAACACTGCAGCTAAAAACACTTGAGAGACAACAACAAATGAACCCTAAATGCAACAGACAGGAAGAAATAAAAAAAATCAGAGCAGAAATCAATGAAATAGAAACAAAGAAAACAATACAAAAAAAATCAATGAATTCGAAAGTTGGTTCTTTGAGAGAATAAACAAGATCCACAGACGTCTAGCCCAGTTAACCAAAAGAAAGGAGGAACAACTCCAAATCAATAGAATCTGTGATGAAAGGGGAAATATCACAACAGACAATGAAAGATCCAGACAATCATATGGGAATACTTCAAAAACCTATACTCTACTTTGAATACCTAGCAGAAATGGATGAATATCTGAAATCTTGGCAATCACCAAAGCATAAGCAAGAAGAGATGAACAGCTAAAACAGACCCATAATATATGAAGAAATTGAAGGTGTAGTAAGAAACCTCCTAACTAAAAAAAGTCCAGGCCCAGATGGTTTCAGGGCAGAATGTTTTATCATTTAAAAAAGACTTAAAACAATTATTACTCAAATTGCTTAGGATCCAAACAGAGGGAATTCTCCCAAATTCCTTCTGTGAAGCCATCATCACTAATATCAAAACCAGGCAAAGATACAACCAAAAAAGAAAAGTATAGACCCATTACATTAATGAACACAGATGCAAAAATTCTTAACAAAATAATTGCAATCCGCATACAGACCTACATCAAAAAGATCATCCATCATGACTAAGTTGGATTCACACCAGAGATGCAGGAGTGGTTCAACATTCAAAAATCAATAAATATCATAAAACACATAAATGAACTGAAAGACAAAAACCACATGATCATCTCAATTGATACAGAAAAAGCCTTTGACAAAATCCAGCATCCCTTCATGCTTAAAGTCCTAGAGGGAATTGGATTGGAAAGATCATTCCTCAATATAATGAAAGCCATATATAGCAAACCCACAGCCAACATCATCCTAAATGGAGAAAAGACAGAAGCATTCCCCTTAAAGGTAGGAACTCGGGAAGGCTGCCCCCTGTTGCCACTCCTCTTCAATATAGTGCTTGAAGCACTTGCTAGGGCCATAAAGCAAGAAAAGGAAATTAAAGGAATACTAATTGGAAAAGAGGAAGTCAAGCTATCCCTTTTTGCTGATGATATAATTGGGAGAGATGCTAAAAACTCCACCAGAAAACTTCTAGAAAAGATTAATGGTTTCAGTAAAATGGCAGGATAAAAAATTAACCTAGAAAAATGAGTAGCCTTTCTTTACACCTACAACAAGCAACTGAAGAAGGAATACAAGGAAACCTGCCCACTCAGAATAGCTTCAAAAAAATAAAATACCTAGGAACAAACCTATCCAAAGATCTCTATAAAAAAGACTTTAAACCCCTGAAGAAGGAAATTGAAGAAGACATCAGAAGAAGGAAAGACCTCCCATGCTCATGGAATGGGAAAATTAATATAGTAAAAATATACATTCTACCCAAACTAACATGCAGATTCAATGTGATCCCTATTAAAATGCCCAAGAGTTTCTTCACTGACTTGGAAAAAAAGTCCTTAATTTCCTATGGAAAAACAAAAGACCCTGAATAGCTGAAGAACCATGAGTGAAAAGAGCAATACAGGGGGGATCTCTGTACCAGATTTGAAACTATACTACAGGGCTATAGCCATAAAAACAGCTTGGTTTTGGCACAAAAACAGACCTGTTGACCAATGGAACAAAACTGAAGATCCAAACTTGAGCACATACAATTTCAGCCACCTCATATTTGACAAGGGGTCCAAGAAGACACAATGGAGGAAAGACAGCATCTTCAGCAATTGGTGTTGGCAAAACTGGATCACCACTTGTAGAAGAATAAAGTTAAACCCCTACCTCTCGCCCTGTACAAAAGTCAATTACAGATGGATCAAAGACCTCAACGTGAAACCCAAAACTCTGAAGGTGATAGAAGAAAAAGTTGGCAGCAGCCTATAAGACATAGGTGTAGGGGCTGGAGAGATGGCCTAGCAGTTGAGAGCACTGACCACTGTTGCAGAGGACCTGGGTTCAATCCCCAGCACCAACATGGTGGCTGAGAGCTGTCTGTAACTCCAATTCCAGTAGAACTCCAATTCCAGGGGATCTGACACCCTCTTCTGACCTCCGCGGCATTGCATGACATGGGTGCACAAACCTACATGCAGACAGTACATTCATACACATAAATATAAATAAAAATAAAATAAAATAAATAAAAATGTAACAAAAAATTTAAAAAAAGACATAGGTGTAGGAAAAGACTTCCTAAATCAGACACCAGCTGCTCAAGAATTAAGGTCGACAATTGACAAATAGGACATCATTAAACTGAAAAACTTCTGTACATCAAAAGAAACAATCAAGGAAGTGAAGAGAAAACCCACAGAGTGGGAGGAAACCTTCACCGCAGATACATCAGACAAAGCATTGATTTCCAGAATATATAAACTACTCATAAACCAAAGAAGAAAGAAAACAAATGACCCACTCAATAGATGGAGCAAAGATCTGAACAGAGACTTCACAAGTGAGGAATTAGAGATGGCTGACAAATATCTTAACAAATGTTCAACGTCACTAAAAATTAAGGAAATGCAAATTAAAACCACTTTAAGAGTCTACAGGCATACCACCCTGAACATGCCTGATCTCAACTGTTCTCAGAAGCTAAGCAGGGTCGGACCTGGTTAGTACTTGGATGGGTGACTGCCTGGGAATACCAGGTGCTGTAGGCTTAAAAAAAAAAACACTTTAAGATATCATCTTACTCCAATAAAACTGGCTAGGATCAAGAAAACAAATGATACCCAGTGCTGGAGAGGTTGTGGGGAAAGGAGAACAATCATCCACTGCTAGTTGGAATGTAAACTCATACACCCACTATGGAAAGCAGTGTGGAGAACCCTTGGAAGACTCCAAATGAGCTTACCACCTGACCCAGTCATACCACTCCTTGGTATATACCCACAAAACTCATCTTACCGCAGAGATACATGCACAGCCATGTTTATTGCAGCTCTCTTCACTAGTGCCCCTCAACTGAGGAGTGGATAGAGAAAATGTGGTACATCTACTCAATGGAGTTCTATGCAGTGGTAAAGAAAGATGACATCATGAATTTTGCAGGTAAATGGATGGAACTAGAAGATATTATGTTAAGTGAAGTAACAGAGTCCCAGAAAAACAATCGACAAATGGTATCCCTCATATGTGGAGGCTAGTGCCAATTACCTAGTTGTAACTATTTCTTGTGCAGGGCTCCTTGAGCTTTTGTCTGAGTTTGGGGGAGTGATGCATATTGGAAAGAACAACAACAACAAAAAGACTGTCAAAGAACAGACTGAAACGGTGAACTTATGCTTGAAACAGTCAACATCTGCATCGAGAATTTTGAGAAAATAAAAAGAAAATGCTCCTCAGCTATTTTGCAGGAAAAAAAAACAACCACAAAAACCCTACCTGGTTCTTTGAGTACTTTCGCTCTTCTGTCCACATTCCAGGGCTCCTTGTTTTGCTCCAGACAGGATACCAGGATAGGTTTAGATGTAAGAATACCTGTGATTGAGAAAAAAGCCAATTCCCTTGTGAGATTCTTTAGAAAGTAGAGGGTTTTCTAACACAATACTGTGTTCAGTTGACAGCACACATAAAAACAGCTTCCCCTACAAATCTACAAATAATTGTCAAACTTTTATTCTCTGAAAGAATCTTTAGAGTACACAAGAAATGTTCAGTTTTGCATATGTTGAATTTCATCATTGACTCAAATTTGATCTTTGGAAATGAAATTTAAGATACTGGTGACAGTAGTATGTACTAATAGGTGGCAGAAAATAGAAGCCAAAATAATGAACATGAATGATACCTTTAACGAATGGAAAGGTAAAGAAATGATAAAAAATGAACATGTGTTTCTCAATCTTCACACATTCCCAATATATGTTTCTTTCTGTTTAAGAATATAAATCTTACTCATGCAAATTTAACATACTTATCATCTGATGTTTGTCAAAAGCTGCTAAAAAATAAGAATTAAGTAATCTCCATAAAATAATCTTCTCACCTACTGACACTAGATTGTTATAGTTCTCTAACATCATTTCTCTGTACAAAGCCCTCTGATCAGAGTCTAGACATTCCCACTCATCCTGGGAGAGTTCTATGGCCACATCCTTGAATGTCAGTGGATCCTAAAAAGAAAAGTGAACATCTGAGCAAGTGTCCTTGAGAGCACTTCTCTCAAGGAAACAGACATTATTAGTAAACAAGTTCTGAAGTAGATGGAGAACTTGAATTATTCAAAGGAGACATTTCTTAATGTAGTAATTCTCTTTAACGTACTTGTTATCTCTGTAAAAAGAGCATCATATCCTCCAAATTTATGTGGAAACTTTGATTTTTAGGGCCCATTACAAAAAATTGAACCCACTACATAATTTTACAATTTGCCACCCTATAATTATAGCATAAAAGGTCAGCTGCATACAATTTCAGATATAAAGTTGCAATACACTCAAAGCATGTGTTTAAATTTTCTCCACAGGTACATGAGGACCCAATCCCATCCTCTATAAGAATGGAGGCTTGGCATGCTTCTACTTTCACCAGCAACATCACAAACATTCCTGATATTGTAGGTCATGCATTCATTTAATTAGTCTTAGAAAAATAAATACTTCATTTGAGGACAGAATGGAAAGATAGCTATGCTACATCAGTGGTAATATATAAAGAGCTAATGCTATTACAAGAAAAGGAAAAATCTTTGAAAGTATACTTATTAGACAAGAAAATAAATTACTAGGAATTGAAAAGTAAGTACCTATGCCCCTTGCCATTGGATGTATTCACCTGAAAAGCAGCCATCTCTTCTTCCTTCCGTCCATTTCCTCTCCAAGCAATCTAACCTATACAAATCTCACCTTTTTCATGAGACTCTTCAGCTTCACAGAAAATCCACTTCACCTGCCAAATTAACAGGAGAAACAAGTGCTTCAGAAAACAGAGTGGACATACTCACTGTCTTATGTCACAGCAGATATGCAGGGGCACTGACCTCAATGTGGAGATCCTACTATAAGTTTCTGCTGTCCTGGCTTCAGGTCACCTTGGCAACAGGATCACGGACTTCTACTGCAGTCAAGGGAATACAACCTAAGCAAGGCACAGTAGCACACATTTCATCCTTTGCAATACATGCTAAATTCAGCTTTCAATAACCACCACTGTGGTTGACCCAAGCCTCACCTTTACCTATGTGGGGCTGTGAAGTGAAATAACACTGAAGATTTGACTTAGCTTACTAGAATCTGTGTTGGAGGCACAAGTGAAAGTATTTCTTTAGACAGCTGAAGTTCAAGTGCAATTCCCTGAGAGTTTTGCTATTCCACTCATCATTTTCTAATTAAGGTAAAATATTTTAAAGTTATTAAGTATCCTGTTATATTTTTAAAATATATTGGAATCTGGTCTAATCAGAGTTATTAGTAGATCCACATGATAACCTTTGAATCTTTCTTATGAATATATCTCAATTCACCTTTTCTTTTTTTTATAAATGATTTTTTATTTTTATTTATTTTTTATGTGTATGAAATGTACTGTCTGCATGTAGGTTTGTACACCCATGTCATGCAATGTTGCAGAGGTCAGAGGAGGGTGTTGGATTCCACTGGAACTGGAGTTCTCCTGGAATTGGAGTCACAGACAGTTCTCAGCCACCATGTGGGTGCTGGGAATCTAACCTGGGTCCTCTGCAAGAGCAATCGGTACTCTTACTCCTAGGCCATCTCTCCAGCCCCTAAGTTCATCTTTTCTAATAATTACCATATACAATATGTAAGAGGAAGAAGTATATTAGCTACATTGTATTTATTGTAGAACAATAGATCAGACCCCAAATTAGCAATAACATTTTTTTCTGTTGATACTTTCCTTATTATTCCTACTCACTGGCAACCACTATTAATCCTCCAAAAGTGAATAATTATCCCTTTTCATATTTTTCTTATGACCAAGTTCATGTGTTTCACTTCCCTTATCCAATGTAGTGTCCAGCAGATTAGCCATGTTTCCAAATATGAGAAGATTCCTTGCTTTTCTCTATGATGGATTGTAACTATTTCATTAGAATTAGCACACTTTATTAACTCTTTAATTTGTTAATGGACTTTTGAATTGATTTCTAGCCCATATTTAATATGTTTTCTTTGAGCATACACATGAGGTTGCAATTGCATCCTTCACAAGGAAATTCTCTTCTCTTAGAGAAAATTCAAGGTATCTCTGCAGGATGCTGTTCTAATTTTCCTGACAACTGACAGTCTCCTTGCATGCTACACTGGCCAACATCTTCATCAGCACTTGTGGTGTTTGTCTTTCAGATTACAATCATCATCACTGAAGTAATTTAACATATCACTGTTTTAGCTCATCTTCCTGATGGATATTTCTTGCTGTCCCTGTTCATTTGGTGCAAATTTATGTTTGCTATATTGCATGAAATGTCTAAAAAGTTAATTTTTAGTTGTAGAATTGGTAACTTAATATCATACTATGATGTTTATAAGCAAGTAGCTTCATATGGAAGTGGTGCAGGTCTGTGTTGATGATAATCACATCATTATCAGAAATAGTATAGGAGGATTACATCAAATACATAAAAGTAGGGAGCTGGGGGCTGGAGAGATGGCCTAGCAGCTAAGAGCACTGGCTGCTCTTGCAGAGGACCTGGGTTCAATCCCCAGTACCCACATGGTAGCTGAGAACCATCTTTAACTCCAGTTCCAGGGGAATCCGACACCCTCTTCTGATCTCCATGTGATTGCACTACACGGGCGCACAGACCTACATGCAGACAGTACACACATACACATAGAAAAATAAATAAAATTTTAAAAAAGTAGGGAGCTGAGAAGAAATATCTCAAAGTCAACCCTGCTCCACAAAACCTTTTTCTTATTAAGTCACTACAAATGTCATGTTTCATGTTATGCAGCATTTTTACTATTTACAAGTCATGCTGTCACTCAAAACTGGTCTTGTCTTTGAAAACAAAGCAGTGTAGACATTATATCCCTGTTGGAAGTTATAGACAAGAAATCCTCAAAAGAGCCTTCAATGTTAGACAAATCTTAAGTTGTTTTCCTTCATTAATGCAAAGATGAATTTCAGACAAACCAATGAGAATTCCTCCTAGGTACCTGTACCACTTCACTGACTAAGATGACTTTTGTTTGGTAGGATGACTGTTGTCAGAAAACAAATCTTTCCAGTCCACCACCTTGTAAGATCTCTCTAATTCCTGGTATCTTTTTCAATTTCTTTCTTCATTGTTGTAAAGTTTTTATTATACATGTCTCCTCTGTAGGACAATGAGACCTATGGGACAAAGATGCCTGGAGGGAGCCTATGGAGACTTTGAAGCCTTTAGAGCAACTAGGACTGCCAGGACAGGACAGTGAGGGCTGGCTGGGTGGTGAGGCCTGAATGTAACAAGGCCTGGGGGACAGTTAAACCTGTGGGGATGGTCAGGCCCTTTGGGACCATGAGTCCTGAGAGGACAATGAAGCTTGTAGGGTAGTGAGGCCTATGGGAGGCCTGTGGGACACTGAAACAGATGAGGCCTTCAGGTTGGCATGGCCTCCAGCCCTGCAGCTTGCTGGAATCATGGCCCACAATGGTGCAGTGCTACCTGCCACATTGCCAGGCCTGGACCTTGGACTTCACCTGATCTCAGGAGTATGACCTTGAGCAAGTCAACCCTTAAGGCTCAGTTGTCCTCATTATAAACTGTAGCCCACAGTTCCCCCACCTCATAGAGTTAAGAGGATTTCATGAGTAACTAGCATTCCTACCATAAAAGTAAGGACCTATCTGAGTGGACATGGCAAGTACTTGAACGTGAAACCCAAAGAACTCATTTACAGCTGGTGAAGTAGCTTTACCAGTGTCTTGCTAGTGTGCAAGCCCGGAGTTGGGTGCCAACCACCAAGTGAACTGAGGGCCTGTAGTGCCTTTCTTTCAGGAGGACAGAAGGATCAGAATTTCACAATCATTGTTAGCTACGTAGCAAGGGTCAGGTAGCTTGGACTACTTGAAACAACACATAAAACCTTCAGGTTTAGTATGAGTACGCAGGGGGTCTGGAGTGGGCAGTGTAGTAAGCCACAAGTTTAAATGGGGAAGTGGGAATTGAAGAGCCAGTCAATGAAAGATTTCAAGTTTAGATCAACATGCAGAAAAAAATTATCACTTAGAAAACCCTAAAATAGAAAGAGACTCAGATCCCTTGGAGCTGGAGTTACAGGTAGTTGTGAGCCACCCAGTGTGAATGCTGGGAACCAAGGGCAGCCACTGCTTTTAATCAGGGAGCTATCAATCCCTCCCTCCCACCAAATTAAACTTTTAGATTACCCATGGAATTCCATGTTTCTGTTCATTTTGTAACAGTATAATAAATAAAATGTATCCAACAAAGAGGGGGAAATAAAATGCAGGGCAGTGTAAGACAGGAAACAGGAAGGATCGATGTGGAAAGGAGTTAGCTCAAAGGAGGTGGGATAATAAAAAGGAAGTAAAGAGGAGAAATATTGTGGGTTGAAATTTTTCACCAAGGAGGTAGGCAGGGCACTGAGGAGATGAAGGTTTGGAGTGAGGAAGAATTAACAAGGATGAAGAATGTACACAGAAACCCTTTGGAAAGTGAGAAATCCCCATCAGTGCAGTAGTGACTTGACTGTCGGTGAAAATAATAATTGCCCTTTGACTGAGGAATACTACATGGGAGGTGGAGGATGGCAATGCTTGGAATGGAAAGCTGGTTAATAAACCAGCCTGGGGAGGCCAAGGCTCAGGGGGAGATAGTATCTCTGATGTTTAACTACACTGATCAAACAAGAAACTACTTTGCGAATAACCATCCCAGAAGCTACCCCCATGCCCTAATTAGACAAGCCTCTCTTTATGATGAACTGTGGTAAAAGCAGAGAATGACTGCTGCAGAAAAAGAGGTGATGGATATGGGCCAAGCTCTAGATAAGTCACATATGCCACTTACCTACGAATCAGGGCCTATCTTGTCTCTCATTTGGAGGTCTTAGCAACAATCCCTAATATGTGAATATACATCCTGATATAATAGCAGGAGCCAGGAAAAAGGAAATAGTATAGGGAGGTAAAGGGAAAGAAATAACCTGAAAGGGGGGATTATAGGGAACAGATGTAACCAAAGGAGGAAATGGGGAAATTGGAGTATTCAACTAGGAAGGGAGGAGGTAAGGACAAACAAGGAACCATGAAGATGAAGGGGAAGATGGAACTCAAGAGAGAGGAGATCATAAGAGAAAGGGAGAACAGAGCATTGAAATGGGAGGGAGGAGGGAAGTGAGACAGGAGAGGGAAGAGAAATGAGGCTTAAGTGGTATAAAAAACCAGAGGATGGAGCACACCTTTAATGCTAGCACTTGGGAGTCAGCAGGCAGGCAGATATCTGTGAGTTCAAGGCCAGCCTGGTCTTCAGAGTGAGTTGCTGGACAGCTGGGGCTACAGGGAGACCCTGACTCAAAAAAGCAAAAAAAAAAGAAAAAAAAACCCTGAAAAATATGCATATGCACACAATATCTGGACATAGATGCTTGTGTTTACTTGCAGACTATGTCAAATTTACACAATGGAGTTTTATACAGCATGAAGGAAAAATGAAATTAGGAAACTTGCAGATAAATGAATGGAACTAAAAACTGTTGAGTGAAGTAATACAAACTCAGTAAAACAAGCAATGTATGTTCTCTCTTACTTGTGGATCTTAGCACCAAATCCTTAAATGTAAATACATATCCTGATGTAACTACAGATGCCAGGAAAATGGAAAGGATCCATGGGGTAAATGGGAAGAAGAAGCTCTAGAGAGAGGCAAAAGAGTCAGGTGTTAGCACAGGGAAGCAGGAAAAGTAGGGAATACTTTAACTGGGGAGAGAATCAGGAGTGGTATATATGGTGAGAGAGAGGAGAGAGAATGAATTCTAGGGTGGTAAGAATAACCAGAGGAGACTGTATTACTTCAAAAGCCTCCTGAACAAAAAAGCACATGTTTTATATATTCAAACTCATGCCTACAGCACAGGCTATATAACAAAAAACACAGTGTCACAGAGGGGAAACTTCCCCATGAGTTCTTCATTAGAACAGTCCAAGAGAGTCCCAAAATAACTCAGCTTGTTACCACCACCCTTGACTGCCTCCCAGAAATGAAGATAAGACCTTATTACTGAAGACAGGACACATTTGGAACATTTTGGACAAGCACTGTAGTTTCCATGTCAGGGCATCTTCAGGACCATCCTTCAGTGCAGGTAGAAACAGCCTATCTATCCAGCCATTATCTGTTCCTTTCCACAGAAGGCATCTTTTTCAACTCCAGGAGCCTTGTCTAAAGATAGAAGGCTTCCATCCACCTCATTCCAGCTTTCTGTTGTGGCTTTGCCGGCAAAAATGGCTGCCACATAATACTGTATGCTTTGTCTGAGACACTTCTTCTATCCTCCCTTAGCCACTAGGAACAATGGTTCACTCACTCCTGGTGTGGAATCCTGCCAATGACTCTGCCCAATGTGGGGGCAAAACTTTAAAGCCGGGTGTGGTGGCGCATACCTTTAATCCTAGCAGTTGGGAGGCAGAGGCAGCCAGATCTTTGTGATTTCAAGGCCAGCCTGGTCTACAGAGTGAGTTCCAGGACAGCTGGGACTTCAGGGAGACCCTGTCTCCAAAAGACCAAAAAAAAAAAATAAAAGACTTTAGTTCAAGGACAGAAAGTCACTAGAACCTGTGGTAATAAAGATCTGTGGGGTCACTGACTAATAAAACATGCTTTATTCATCAGCACAGAGGCTGCTAGGCAAGGGACCAACAGGTGAGACCATGAGCCCTTGGTTCCAAGGACATTTTATAGGAAACCACACAGAAAAAACTCCTTATGTAACTAACAAAGCTGAACAGAGAAACACTGAAGACAACTGAAACCACAAATCTAATGCACTGAGTGGACACAGACAACTACATAGCACTGCCCCCAAAACATTGAAAAGCACCATTCTTCTCATAAATTAATGGAGTTTCTCCAAAATACTGCAATGCTATAAGACAAAGCAAGTCTCAAATAATTTAGCAATAATGGAATAATATCTCATATTCTCTTAGACCTCATCATAACAAAGCTAGATATAAACAGCAGGAGACACCATAGAAAGCACAAAATCTCAGGGTGAATAATGAACTTACTCATAAATGAAAAATGATCCTTTAAAGAAATAGAGAAATTTTAAGTATTCTAAAACACAATGAAAATGAACATGAAACTTAAGAAATCCTATGGGAAATGAGGGAGTTATAATAATAGAACAATCTGTAGCCCTAATCACCTCCATCAAGTTTGTCTTTCAATTGCTATGACAAAACACTCTGACCAGTACCAACTTGGGAAAGAAAGGGTTTACTTACCTCACATCTCCCAGGTCACAGAACATCACTGAGAGATTATAGGAACTCAGGGCAGGAACCTGGAGGCAGGAGCTGAAGCACAGGCCATGGAGCAATGCTTTTCACTGGCTTAATCCCTTGGCCCATTCTCACCCTGCTTTCTTATATAATACACAACAACCTAGCCAGGTGTTGCATGACCCACAGTAGGCTGGGTTCCCCTCCACTCAACAATTAAGAAAATACCCCCACAGACTTGGCAAATGGCACTCCAATGGAGGCAATTCCCCAATTGAGGCTCCATCAACCCAGGTGTGTCAGGTTGATACTAATCCTATCTAGCACAACTCCCAAATGAAAAGCTTAATGATACACATACAAGAATTCAGGGAAAAGGGGGAAATAAACCAAATTCAAAACCTTTTAATGGGAGGGGGGCAGTAAATAAGATCACAGCAGAATTAATGACAAAGAAATGAAACCATAAACAATAGAAGAAACCAAAGAAGCAATTATTTCTTTTTCACTGTAAACAAGGTTGACAAATCCTATCCCAATTCAGCCAAACAATGTCATACAAAGCCTGAATTCACAAACTTCAATATGAAAATGAGTCATCATAGCAGATAATATTGAAATTCAAATAATTGTAAGGACACATAGGAAAACCTCTATTACAATAAATTAAAGATTCTAAAGTAAATGGATGAGACCATAGATGTGTATGTCTTACCAAATTTAAAGCAAAATGAAAAAAAAACACTTAAATAGTTCTATAATTAGTAATCATAATTGGATCAGTGTGATGGTTAATCCTGGGTGTCAACTTGACTGGACTAAGGAACAAATAAGAGAAAAGGGTCTTCTGATTGGACCACCTCAACCCGGATGGCCCACCCCAAATGTGGGTGTTACCTTCTGCCAGCAGGCAGTATTTAAGGCCACAGCAGCGGGAGCTGGTCCCTTTTTTTCCTCTGGCGGCTTGCTTCTCTCATCTGGTGAGTTTGTCTTGCTGCTGTGATCAACCTTTCGGATCCCAGCGTGTACTGAGACCGGCAGATCTCCTGGAATCCATTCGGGCCTTCATCACTAGACTGGGACTCCTGAGACATCCAGCCTTGCAGACTGAGCGGTTCCCTGGATTCCCGGCCTCTCCAGTTCGGCGCTACTGTTGAGCTCCGTCACGTGAGCAAATCAATAAATTGTATATAGTTATATACATACTCATCCTGTTGCTTCTGTTTCTTTAGAGAACCCTGACTAATACAGATTTTGGTACCAGGAGTGGGGTTCGAACCCACGTGGACATAAGTCCATTGGGACCTGAGCTGCCCATCATGAGCTGGGTGTTATCTGACCCACCAGACCATAAAGTAGGACGTGCACAGCAACAGTCCATTGTCAAATGGAAGTGGTACATATGGGACAGGGCCCAGGCAGGCCCTGAGAGCACAAGCAAGCTACATGAAGAAGTTGCCCAAATGCCTATGGTTCCCACTCCTGTTACAATGTCTCCTGGGCTTAAGCATGCACCTATGGCTTCATGGGGTTTGCCCTATGATCAGTTGACTGAGGAAGAGAAGACTAGGGCCTGGTTTACTGATGGTTCTGCACGCTATGCAGGCACCACCCAGAGGTGGACAGCTGCAGCATTACAGCCAATTTCTGAAACAACCCTAAAGGACACTGGTGAAGGAAAGTCTTCACAGTGGGCAGAACTTCGGGCAGTGCACATGGTTGTGCATTTTGCCTGGAAGGAGAAATGGCCAGAGGTTCGATTATATACTGATTCATGGGCTGTAGCCAATGGTTTGGCTGGATGGTCAGGGACTTGGAAGGAGCATGACTGGAAAATTGGTGAGAAAGACATTTGGGGAAGAAGTATGTGGATAGAGCTCTCTGAATGGTCAAAGGATGTGAAGATACTTGTGTCTCATGTAAATGCTCATCAAAAGGTGATCTCAGCAGAGGATGAGTTTAATAATCAAGTAGATCGGATGACTCGTTCTGTGGATAGTCAGCCTCTTTCTCCAGCTATCCCTGTTGTTGCTCAATGGGCCCATGAACAAAGTGGTCATGGTGGCAGAGATGGAGGTTATGCATGGGCTCAACAGCATGGACTCCCACTCACTAAGGCTGATCTGGCTACAGCTGCTGCCGAGTGCCAGATTTGCCAACAGCAGAGACCAACATTGAGCCCCCGATATGGTGCTATTCCCCGGGGTGACCAGCCAGCAACCTGGTGGCAGGTTGACTACATTGGACCACTTCCATCATGGAGGGGACAGCGTTTTGTTCTTACAGGAATAGATACTTATTCTGGTTATGGATTTGCCTTTCCTGCACGTAATGCTTCTGCCAAAACTACCATCCAGGGACTTACGGAATGCCTTATCCACCGTCATGGTATTCCTCACAGCATTGCTTCTGATCAAGGAACTCACTTCACAGCCAAAGAAGTGCGACTGTGGGCCCATGGTCATGGTATCCACTGGTCTTACCATGTTCCCCACCACCCAGAAGCAGCTGGCTTGATAGAACGATGGAATGGCCTCTTGAAGACACAGTTACAGCGCCAATTAGGTAGCAATACCCTGGAGGGCTGGGGCAAGGTTCTCCAGCAAGCAGTATATGCTTTGAATCAGCGTCCACTATATGGTACTGTTTCTCCTATAGCCAGAATTCATGGGTCCAGGAACCAAGGGGTGGAAGTGGGAATGATTCCACTCACTATCACCCCTAGTGACCCAGTAGGAAAATTTTTGCTTCCTGTACCCACGACCTTGCGTTCTGCTGGTCTAGACGTTTTGGCTCCAATGGGGGGAGTGCTTTTGCCAGGAGATACAGCAAACGTTCTATTGAACTGGAAGCTAAGACTTCCCCCTGGCCACTTCGGGCTTCTACTGCCTTTAAGCCAACAGGCTAAGGAAGGAATAACAGTAGTAGGAGGAGTGATTGATCCAGACTACCATGGGGAAATTGGACTTTTTCTCCACAATGGGGGCAAGGAAGATTATGTCTGGAAGGCAGGAGATGCTGTAGGGCGCCTTCTGGTGCTACCATGTCCTATGATTAAGGTCAATGGGAAACTCCAACAACCCAAACCAGACAGGACAATAAATGGCCCAGACCCTTCAGGGATGAAGGTATGGGTCACTCCTCCAGGGAAAGAGCCAAGACCTGCAGAGGTGCTTGCTGATGGCGGAGGAAATACAGAATGGGTAGTAGAAGAAGGTAGTCATAAATATCAGCTGAAGCCACGGGACCAGTTGCAGAAACGTGGATTATAATAGATATTAACCTTCGTCCTATTTGGTTAAGAATGTGCTTGTTTATATATGTATATATATATATATATATATATATGTATATTAAGTGGATACTTGTGTTCCCCTTTGAATGTGCAACTGAGATATGTGTTAAGTGTTGTCATATTTAGGTTATTAGATACTGAAGGACTAAGTTCTTCTCAAGGACATTACCACCTACTCTAAGATATAATGTTTTGCTATTGCACATGAGATACTTATAACATGTTAGGTGGAATTATGACCCTGCCATCGTTTGCAATTGACATTTAAGCAGAGGCTATTTATTGGGTGTCAAGTTGACAAGGGGTGGACTTGTCATGGTTAATCCTGGGTGTCAACTTGACTGGACTAAGGAACAAATAAGAGAAAAGGGTCTTCTGATTGGACCACCTCAACCCGGATGGCCCACCCCAAATGTGGGTGTTACCTTCTGCCAGCAGGCAGTATTTAAGGCCACAGCAGCGGGAGCTGGTCCCTTTTTTTCCTCTGGCGGCTTGCTTCTCTCATCTGGTGAGTTTGTCTTGCTGCTGTGATCAACCTTTCGGATCCCAGCGTGTACTGAGACCGGCAGATCTCCTGGAATCCATTCGGGCCTTCAGCACTAGACTGGGACTCCTGCGACATCCAGCCTTGCGGACTGAGCGGTTCCCTGGATTCCTGGCCTCTCCAGTTCGGCGCTACTGTTGAGCTCCGTCACGTGAGCAAATCAATAAATTGTATATAGTTATATATATACTCATCCTGTTGCTTCTGTTTCTTTAGAGAACCCTGACTAATACAATCAGTAATAAAATTTCTCCTGGCCTACAAAAATCCCAGGTCCAGAAGGAAACATTTCCACATTCTACTAGACTTAATATTTAGTGAAAGTGGGGAAATTAATTTATTGGGAGTGTGTCTCCCCCCAGCATTTTGGAGCATTTTCTAGTTCCTTCAGATTATGTATCATTTTAGAATTAATTTCTCAATTTTTGTGGAATATTCTGAAGGATTTTTTATGAGGGGGGTGTCTGCTGTCTGTGATAAGATATCTTTGTTGCACCAGCTTGCCTTGAATCTCACAGAGATCCAACTTGCTCTCCCTCCTAAGTGCCGGAATTAAAGGCATGTGCTACCACACCTAGACCTTTAGAATTTTTAATAAGGCTATCTTACAGACTAGAAGCAGCCACGGGCCATAGGGCAAGAATTTAGAAAGAGCTCAGGAACCAAATAGTCTTTCCTCCCTACCCCAGCACAGCATTGCCTAAGCAAGGCTCTGCCCCATCCCTCATACATGGGCATGGGGATGGCCTGGAGCCCAGCACTGAAGACATGACTCAGTGGTTAAGAGCCCCTGCTGCTCTTCCAAGGACAAGGGTTCAGCTTCAAGAAACAGCACAGTGACTAAACTCCTGTTCACCAGGAATACACCTGGTACGCATTCATATGTGAAGGTAAATCGCTCATACAAGTAAAAGTAATAAACAAGTATTAAACCTCACAGAGGTTCAGTGTGGAGCAGCTGGTCTGGCAGACAAGGATAATAACCAATGGCAATAATTATTTTATGACAACAAGAATCAATTCTGGTTCTGAGGTATACAAGAATGATACTAATTGGCTGGGCATGGTGGCACATGCCTTTAATCCTAGCACTTGGGAGGCAGAGGCAGGCGGATCTTTGTGAGCTCAAGGCCAGCCTGGTCTACAGAGTTCCTGGACAGCTGGGGCTACAGGGAGACCCTGTCTCGAAAAGACAAAAAAAAATGAAAAAGAAAAAAAGAATGATACTAATTAATAGTCAATACATAGTATATCTCAAAAAGTCTGGAATTGAGCAATTTTAATAATCTCATAAAACAAAGGATATATTTTTAACATTACACACACATACACGTACACACAAACACACACACAATCAGACATTCTATTTGCCCTACATATATCAACATGTAAGAAAGGTACAAATAAACTCAATATTCTGTAATTTATAAAGTGTAACAGTCAAAGTGAACCTCAAAACAACATACTTTACTCCTTCTGAGGTACATCTTCTCCCAACGTTCCTATATCTTCACAGCCACAAAGCCTAGTTCTAATGTACATTGCCTTCAAATCAATGATGATGAATTTCTTTTTCTAGGTGAACCTAAAAAACGAAATTGAGATGTGGACACTAAGACCTGACTGATTCTCACAATTATTAGAGGATTCTTTGGGTCTACCTCCCAGTATATCATTGGATTTCCACAATAGACAATAGTCTTCCATATGAAGTAACTATAAGCATGATCATGTGCTAAATAAACTTTACATAATAAATAAATATAAATGTCATTTTACAAAAGCATGCTTCCACTAATAACTGCATTTTTTTCCACTATTTTTTTTTTTGGTCTTTTCGAGACAGGGTCTCCCTGTAGCCCCAGCCATCCTGGAATTCACTCTGTAGAACAGGCTGGACTTGAACTCACAAAGATCTGCCTGCCTCAGCCTCCCAAGTGCTAGGATTGAAGGCGTGGGCCACCACACCTGGCTCAGATAATAAATTTTTATTATCTTGACTACAGAGCACACCAAATGAAAACATGGATGGAGGAACACATTTTTGCCTCTTCAAATAAGTACATTATTTTTTAATCCCAGATACAATAGAAACAGGGATGTCAGGTCATTCCTGCTGTCTGAGGTAGGCTGTGTCTGTGCTGGCAACAGCTAGATCTATGTGGTATACTGACACCTTTTAAAGCATGTCCTCAGGTAGAAGATGAGATTAGAGCAGATTACCATCCCTGAGAGATAATTTTGGGTAAAGGAATGAGAGGAAAATGATTGGTTCCCCACTGAATAAATTTCAAGTGAGTGGTCAAGTCCATTTGTCATCTACAAATGCAATATACAAGACTTCCCTACTTTGGAGAATGTCATCAGAAGAGTTTGTTTCCCCAAAATTTGGGTATCTCTTCTTATGATAACTCAAGATTAATTATTCAGATGACTATTTCCCTTATAGCACAGCCCTCTCTTCATTTCGTATTCCCCAGATCATATTTTTCTTTTTCTTTTTCTTTAATTTATTTTTGTATGTGTATGAATGTACTGTCTGCATGTAGGTTTGTGCACCCATGTCATGCAATGCCACGGAGGTCAGAAGAGGTTCTTGGATTCCCCTGGAACTGGAGTTCTCCTGGAATTGGAGTTACAGATACAGTTCTCAGCCGCCATGTGGGTGCTGGGGATCGAACCCCGGTCTTCTGTAAGAGCAGTCGGTGCTCTTGACCGCTAGGCTATCTCTCCAGATCCCCAGATCACATATTTAAGGTAAATTTTCTCCCTGAACTTATGACCCTCAATATTGAAAATGTTTCTGCAGTGATGGATGAATATAAAAACCATGTTGAATCTCAGTTCCTTCTCAAGATGGACTTGTGTCCTCATGTATAAGGGAGGAAGTGGATATACACTGTGTAGGTTGCATCTGGGGTAATCCATAGGCTTTTCTCATGTACCAGGCTTATGATAATGTGCATGCAAGCACATGAGAATCACTGTGTATAGCTGTTGACTAATTTATTCAAAAGTAGAGGTGTAAGAGGAGACTTACTATCTTAGATTGTAAAACTAAATATTTAAGCACAATAGAGCACAGAATATGTCATAGAAATGTGATTTGTTATTGACATAAAAGAAAGGTTTTATGAGTAGATGGAAATGTGTTTTCTATTTTCTTTCTTTGGGCCTTTATCTCATAGTAGTGATGATGGGGCCAACTACATGTGAGAATTGGAATCAAGCTGCCTTATGAGAATGGCTGCTCAGGTCCCTCCCTTGGTTAGTATATTTTGTGCTAATTTCCAGAACTGAAGACATCATTAATGTCTCTGCTTCTTTGCATTTTTGAAACATGGTCTTACCAGGTGACCTCCTCCCTGTTGGGATTGTTGATAAAGCTGGTCTAGTGTGGGCCCAGTACAGAAAAATAAACGTGATATTTCCAGCAGCCCCTCCAGTCTTTACCATCAGGGCAGCTCCTCACAGTCTTCCTTCCCCTGTCTGTGAACTAGGCCCCCAGAACACAGTGCTCTACCAGCCTCAGGTGTGCTCTAAGTGCTTAGCAGCCTTGTGAAATCCCTCTAGAGTGTGTCCAGGGCTGGACTGAAGGGTGGAGCTAAGTGAGAGGAGCCTATGGCAGGGTAAGAGGAGGCAGGTCAGTGGGTGGGTACACCCCCCTGAGTAAGAGGAAGGAAGGGGCAAAGAAACAAAAGATGGGGGACTAGGGAAAGTCAGTTGTGATAGAGGAGGGCAGGGACCTGGGTGTGTTCAGAAGATGGCCAGGACCAGGTAGGAACCAGGGAAGAGTGGGCAGGGCCTGAGGAGCCCAAGGCTCCTGGGAAGACAGGTGTTGTAGAAACTGGAATCTCATCAAACCAGGGTCATCATGTGAACCACTAGCTCAGATCAAGCAGAAGCTCCTACCTTAAAGCAGAGACACAAAATTTCTGCAGATCAACAGGGACCAGGCAGAGAAATGCAGTGCAGATATGGAGGGGAGTGTTCCTTCGAACCTCACCAGGGTAAACACAGGGTCAAAGGAAGCTGAGACCTAGAAGGTCACTGTAAGGGTTCAAGAGTCCCACAGAAACATACACACACACACACACACACACACACACACACACACACACACGTATAATCTTGGAAACAAAATTTATCTAGAAAGGGAATTTAGACCAGGCATGGTGGCACACGCCTTTAACCCTACCACTTACCACTTGTGAGGCAGAGGCAGGTGCATCTTTGTGAGTTCAAGGCCAGCCTGGTCTACAGAGTGAGTTCCAGGACAGCTGGGGCTACAGGGAGACCCTGTCTCAAAAGACCAAATAAAAAAAATTGGGAATTTAGAAGAGAAGTCAAATCAGATAACTAAGGCATTACCACCACACAGGGAAGAGAAGTTGACCCTGTCTATCTACTGCACAGAGTTTATAAAGGCAAAAACTGCAAAAAACACAAACCAGGGGAGCAAATGTGAACACAATTGTGAGGCTATAGAAACACAATGCAAGCAGTGGTGAACTTTAAGCTGATTGGTTGTGTTTAGCAATATGAAGCCCCTTGGAGAGTTAATGTGCTCCTTAGGGGAGCCAGGGTCACCAGTTCATTTCCTGAGACAGCATCTCACACTTTGGCTATGAAAACTGTAGCTGCATAGCAGCTTTTGTGGCAACTTTATTCAACACTGCACCCCAAAGAGCACCTTTTTGACCCCAAAATGTTCCAATCCCATCTTCCTGCTGTAGTATAGGTTTGCAAGTGGTCATTAGAAAGCAGTCATAAGGACTGGTGCAGCTGAATCCACCCCTGGCTGCATGTGGTCCAAGCAGGTGAGTGGTGTCTGCCTCATGGCCATGGCGATACCCAGGGAGGCCCAAATGTCTTCAACTTAGTCGTTGTTCTAGTTGTCTCCCAGTGCTGTGACAAAACATTCTGATTGACACCAACTTGGGGAGGAAAGGGTTTATTAAGCTCACATCTCCTGGGCCACAGTTCATCACTTAGGGAGCCCAAGGCAGGAACCTGGAGGCAGGAGCTGAAGCACAGGCCATGGAGGAATGCTGTTCACTGGCTTGCCACACCCGGCCACATGCCTACTCTGCTTCTTGATAGATACAAACACCTACACAGGGTGGCACCACCCCATAGTGGGCTGGGCCCTCCCATGCTCAACAATCAAGACAATACTCCACAGATGTGCCAAGGCCAGTCCAATGGAGCCAATTCCCCAACTGAGGCTCTCTCAACCCAGGTGTGTCAAGTTGACACTAAAGCTATCCAGCAAATTGACCCTTGTCAAATGACACACAAAACAAACACACTTAACCACCAACCTTTCCATTCTTATCCCAAAGTATATGTTATACTATTAATCACAACCCAAGGACAGTACACCTTAAAAGGCCACCATCCTTAAAAATGTCCCAACACCTAAAATCCAAAACAAGTACTGTCTTATTTCAAGGGAAGAACTCAGGCACACTCAAAAAAAAAAACTAAGTCAGCAAAGAGCTAAGATGGACACTTGGGATTCCTCACTGATCTTCTGGGCTCTAAAGGGTTTCAGCAGCCTCCCCCTCTGCGACTCTGCCATCTTGGCACACACACCATCGTCCAGGCCAGGGCTCCATTCACACATCTGCTGCTCTTGGTGGTCCTCCCAGGTCCCAGAATCTCCAAAAAAGCTGGGGTACCAGACTGACGCAGGCACCTTCACCAATGGCTCTCTCTGACCTCTCCTGTGCAAACCTCAGCTTCCTTTCATGACACCTGCAATCCGGGGTCTTCATTGCAACTGAGGTGCACTTCTACCCATGGTCCTTCCGACTCTCAGTCAAGCCTGGCTGGTCTCTGTGGCCCCCTCAAATTTCAACACGGAACCATAAGGAGACTCTTACACATTACAAGTCTGCTTCTGGCTGAGTGGAGGCCAGGCCCCTTCTGGATCATAGCTCTTGTGTGCTGACCCTGAAGAATTCTTCCAGAAGATTTCACCACAGTGATGCTGGTCTCTTGTTACTTACAGCTGATTTTTTCAGCTCCAGCTAACCAGTATCATTGTCCCAGTACAAAAAGGTTTCATTCAGGTTCTGGTCTTGTTACTTACAGCTGATTTTCAGCCCCAGTTGACCAGAACCACAGATTCCAGTCATCAGTGATATCTGCTTATTGAAACTTCACAACCAGGCCTTCCTTCTACAACTCCTTAAGCAAATTTTCCAAGCTCCACAGCAATGATCTTTAGGCATTCACATGTCTTCCCAGCCCAAATGCCCTCCACATCCTCCCCAAAACATCACAGTCAGGACTGTCACAGCAATACCCACTCTTCTGGTACCAATTTGTTCTAGTTGTCTTTCAGTGTGTGACCACATCTGACGACACCAACTTGGGAGGAAGGTTTATTCAGCTTAACATCTCCTGGGTCACAGTTCATCACTTAGGGAGCCCACACAGGACTCAGGCAGGAACCTGGAGGCAGGACTGAAGCACAGGCCATGGAGGAATGCTGTTCACTGGCTTGCTCCCCTGACCAATGCCCAGCCTGCCTTCTTATATGATACAAACCCTGCCCAGGTGGCACCACCCATAGTGGCTGGGCCCTCCCACATTGCCAACAATCAAGACAATACTCCACAGATGTGTCCACAGGCCATTCCAAGGACCAATCTCCCAATTGAGGCTCCCTCAACCCAGGTGTGTCAAGTTAACACTAAATCTATCCAGCACAGTCGTCCTCAGTGGATGGGTCTCAGGCACCACAAGTCCTTCAGCAGTCATGCTGGGGCTGGGCTGGGCCTGGGCTGGTGTGGCCAAGCAATGGTAGCTGAGGCTAGGGTCTCTTCAGAGTTTTACTCTAGAAACATTGTTTCCTCCCTTCCTCCCTTTACCTGCCTAGCCCTCCATCCGTGTCTTCTCAATTCCTTCTCTATCTCCCACACTTTTCTCCTGATACTGCAGTCTCCTCTGGCCTCACTTCTCTTGGGCTACGTTTTTCCCCATTTATCACCCCCTTTCCTTCTCTAACCCCTCCACTCCCCTCCATTTAGATACCCTTGATTTTACCCATCCTTCCCTTTCAGACTTATTACTATGTTCTCTGGAGTCACCTTGGGTACTCGTACTAAACCTCAGGATTGTGTGTGTGTGTGTGTGTGTGTGTGGAGAGAGAGAGAGAGAGAGAGAGAGAGAGAGAGATAGAGAAAGAAAGAAAGAAAGAGAAATCCATGTAGTCCAGGCTACCCTCAAACTTGCTATGTAGCTGACAGAAGGATGATCCCTCTGTCCACCTATCCAGTGCTGGGACTAGAGGCCCTCAGGTTATGTGGTACTTGGCACCCAACCTAGTGCTTCTTTCACAGTAGAAGCCACTAATGCAGCTACTTCACCAGCCCTAAAAGTGAGTTCTTTGGCTTTCATGTTCAAGTACTTGTAATCTCCTCCATACAAGGTGAGTAAAGCCAACTTCCCTACAGTTCTATCAGGCAAATTGGTCTTTTTCCTTCTGCATTAAATCTTACCATTATTTGCTCACATTCTTCCTAGAGGATACGAAGCTCTACTGATGACAAAGCTGGGTTGTATTCCATCCTTTTATGCCATCACTTCGTAAGTGTTTGCTATTAAGAGAGTGCTAGCCGAACACATGTGCATTTTATATGTATTGCCTTAGGAATTGTATATAAATAATGAAACTGAAGTCAGATAAACACATGCTTTAAAGCTAGAAACTTGAATTAGCTCATGGAATCCTCTAATGCTATGAGGTCGGGAACTGTGGGCTGCAGTACAACTGAGACTCAGGTTGACTTGCTCAAGGTCATCCACCTTAGAGCAGGTGGATGAGCCCAAGGTCTGGGCATTGAGTCCTCCTCATGCTTGATCCTTGCCTCCATATGCAGTTTTCCCCCACCTGGGGTGAATTTCTAACATTTTACTTTTCTTGACTAATGAGCATGTTCACAAACAATTTTCTCATTTCTTATAATAGTCCAAATTAACTTCTTATACCTGTACCCCCTATGTAGCATAGCTTACTCTCTCTACTGTCCTTAGTTCCTTTTCAAGACCAGTTCAATGCATAGATGGCCTAAAATATAAACAATGTTTCTCATGTCAGATGAAATCAGAAAAGTGTCAATCCCTAACACTTATATCATGGATCCTTATATTTCGGTGAAGAAGGGAGCATTTTCTATGAGTTATACTGGGGGCTCTATCATTTTTGTAGAAACATTTTAAGAAGATGCACACTGAAACAGCATAGAATTCATTACATTAGAAAACTGCAATTTAAGGAAACAGAAATACAGAATTTCCCTCTCAGATCCCTAAGACAAAAAATTCAAATACAAAAAACTTATGGAATAAGCCAAGTGTAATATTGTTAGAAGTTTACATAAAACTTTTTATTCTGTTTTCTTCATGTTTTATACATTTGCTTATCATTTTACTCCCACAATCCCCAATCCTTATTATACTTGCCACTACGTTTGTTGGTATGTATATCCATTCTTTACCTGGGGGTTCCATCCCTTGGCTGAGGAACTCTGCACTAAATTCCACATTTTACCCTCTATTCTTCTTGGTTTACCAGTGATAACTTTCTTCTGATAATTAACAGTATGAACTGCATGAACCATGAATTTAATTCAGGTTCTCTCCTTTGTTCTTTGTAAATTTACTTCCTTTCTGTCTAGCATGAAAGTGCCTTAGTTTGTTCGCTAGATGGGTTTTACAGGTGGAGATTATGAACCTGGTATTATTTTGTCTATTTCTATTTGATAGTTGGAGCACAGTACTGATTTCATTCCTTGTTATTTGTACCCTAGAAAGGGAAAAGTACCACATTTTTTTTGTCTTTTTGAGAGAGGGTCTACCTATAGCCCAGCTGGCTTGGAATTCACTCTGTAGACCAGGGTGGCCTTCAACTCACAGAGATCCGGCTGCCTCTACCTCCCAAGTGCAAGTTTTAAAGGCATGTGCCACCATGCCCGGCCACATTCTTCTATATAAAAACTAAAACAATATATCAAAGAATATCCTACATAATAGGTAAAAAAATAGAAAACACCAATAATTAGAAAAATTCATGTTTTTTATGTTTTAATTGTAGTCCATCTCTTTTTTGCAAATCTGACAATGAAAAATCAGGGCTCAATATATTAACAAATAAAATTAATATTTTTTTTTATTTAAAATTCCTCTGTACATTAGAGAAAACTGCCAAAAGAAATTGTAAAAGTAGTTAAATTCTACTATAAATTTATTTAGTAACATTTTATTTTAAAAAAGCTTGGTGTGTCAAGTGTTATACAGATGTAGTTGTCCATTTTGGTAACTGTATCCACATTATGAACATTGTATATTCGATCTTGGATCCTGTCCTTATGGTTTCATTACTCACTGCTGTAGGCAACCAGTTCTCACAATTTTCTTGTCCACTTAGGCTGCCTAGTAAATTCCTTTTAAACAAACTTTAGGTGAGTAGATCTAGGATAAAACAGAAAATATTATGTAAATAATCTGTTGGATTATTTTATTCCCAAATTATTATAAGGATTTTAAATTAGATGCAGGTATAGGAATTTTTTTCAGTTTGTTACCGTTCTTGCTGTTGTGAGGGAGGAGAAACAGTCCATGACACACTGCATTTAAAGTCCTCCCTGCCCCTGCCCCTCATGTTCCACTCTGTGAGCTGGAGAATGCCTCTGTACTTGTGGCACTGGCTTCACTAGAATGCGTATGGACCATGGGTAATCAAATTTTATTTTCTTTAACGTCTACAGATCTTGATTAAAAACATCATACTTATAACACATTGTTACTTTAAATATGATAAATTATATGCAACTGATTTGATATGTTGTACATACGAGAGAAAATTGTGTTTCTATGTGGAGGGCTCAATTTTATGTGTTATAATCCTTAAAATCATAGCTTACATAAATTTAGAAGACATGATTCTATTATTTTTTTGCACTGAATTAAAGTACATTACAAAGTTCTAATACATTAAGAAACACTTTGGAATAATTCAGGTACCTCATCTACTGCATAACTTCATTTTTAATTATATTTTGTTTCCTTTGCCAACACTCTGCTCAAGTTCCCATGCTCCAATTGTCATTCCTCTTTTTAGGATCCAGTGACATTCAACAATATGAGCATAGACTTCTCCATGTAGGAGTGGGACTGCTTGGACCCTGCAGAGAGGACTTTTTACTGGGTGTTGATGATGAAGAACTACAGCAATCTGGTGTCTGTAGATAAAAGATTCTTCATTACAGAAATTCTTTTTTTATTGAACATCTTTTGATAGGTGACAAAATAGTGTGAAGTGTGTTAGATTTGTCTAAATAAATCATAACTTTTTTTTGGTATTTTTTGAGCAAGTCTCCCTATACCCCCAGCTGGCTGCAACTGACTCTGTAGACCAGGCTGGCTTTAGACTCACAGAGACTGCCTGCCTCTGCCTCCATGTGCTACGATTAAAGGCGTGCAGTACCGTGCCCTGCTAAATCTTAGAGTTTTTAAAAAAATAGCATATTGTGAATAACTAATATGGGCATCAAGAAGAATTTTGATATTTTATTTTTTAATATTTATGTATTTTTCTTATGTTATGTGTAGTGCCTGCATGTGTGTAAGTGTACCTGGGTACTGGACTGCCCACAGAGGTAGAAGGGCATATCAAATTCCCTCAGAACTGGAGTTACAAATGGTAGTTAGCTGCCATGTGTGTGTTAGGAATCAAACTCACATGCTCTAAAAGAGCACCTAGTGTTCTTAACTGTTGGGCCATCTCTCCAGCCCTGATATTATGTCATTTTCTTTTTTATTTTTCACTTTTTAGGGGTATTATGCATGCACATTATTTTGGGTAATAATTTCAACAAGGATTAGCACATGACACTGTAACTCACATCTTAAAGTTCTACTTTTTGGTCAGGTGCGAAGGCACAGGCCTTTAATCCTAGTATTGGGAGGCCAAGGAAGGCATTTATCGGTGACTTCAAAGCCAGCTGGGTCTGTATACATACCAAATTCCAGGCCAGCTGGGGCTACAAGGAGACCTTGTCTCAAAAACACACATTGAAAGGTTCTACTTTTTGGATTCAGATGTAGAACTTGACATATGCAGAGTAAAAACTTCCTACATGTTCTAAATAGTCTGTAAGGGAATACAAATTGTGCACACTCTCCTACACAGGTCTTTAAATTTCTAAGCCAGAACTGGTCTTTTGTCTGGAACAAAACAAAGATCCCTGATTTGATGGGAGGGGAGATGTAGATAAAATAAAAGGTAGAGCCACCCCCAAAAAAGTTAGGAGCCAAGCAGTGGCTCCCACATTTATCCTAGCACGCAGGAGAGAGGCAGGTGGATCTCTGTGAGTTCAAGGCCCACCTGTTCTACATAGAGTTGGGACCACTGGAATAAAGGAAAACCGTCTCAAAAGACCAAAGTCAATAATCACATTAATCAATCAAAAGTTTAAATGATTTTTATTCTGCAACGTTGGAAAAGCATTTATTGGTCACTCATATAGGGATAAATTGATTCTTTTACTATGGTAATTGATCAAGTAATATACCAAATAATTGTGTCAAAGTAGGTTCTCTTGTTTCAATCAAGATTTTTCACATTTTTGAAGGAAAAGAATTTTTGTCTTCACTTAACATTTTCTTTGTCTTGGATAGTCTCCTTGTTTTGAATATTTGGCCATGTTTTTCAAATTTCTTCTCAGCATTTCATTGTCATGCTGAACCTTTACAATTCCATTTTCTTTTTCTGGTTTGTATAATCTCTGACCTTATCTCTGCTCATATGCCGTTTTTACTGTTTGGCACATATTGAATGATTTTTTCTTTTTATTTTTTTTTTGTTTTTTTTTTTTTTAAAGATCTCTGTAGTAGACCAGGCTGGCCTTGAACTCACAAAGATCCACCTGCTCTGCCTCCGAGTGCTAGATTAAAGGTGCTCGACCATGCCTGGCATGATCTCTCTTAACATATTGAAGTCATTGGCAGTGACTTCATTAGAATTATGCATATTGTTCCTTGTGTAAACTATGAATAGTTTGTCATAGTTTTGTGTTCTCTTTGCTTTCTTGTCTCCATATGCACACTATACATGTGTTTTTACACATTTGCAGACACACAAAGTAGATGCCTGTATCTGTTATAAGTAACAAATGAGGACTAAAAAATTAAGATGGAGAAGGTAAAAAAATCCATTTGATTTTGCTGCTGTGTGAACTTTACTGTGATGATGTTGGCCTCAAAAGATACCACAGTTTCCAGCACTTAGAGGCACAGGCGTAGAACTCGTGAGTTCGAAATCAAACAGTGACTACAGTGATTTCCGTCTCAAAAACACCAAATATACCTATCTGCTACTGCTACTACTGCTACTGCTGCTGCTTGCTACTACTACCTGACTACTACTACTAAACTACTAACTACTACCCATACTAATAATAAAACGTTGTCCTAGGATTTGGTTATGTTTTAATGATTACCAATAAATATGCCTGTGGTCAGATCTTACTCTCCTAGAGATTCTGGTATCTGCTTTCCCTAATGCAGATGTGTCTACAACATACATAAATAATAGAAGATGAACGGAGGAACATTGTGAGTGCATCTATTCATAAATGGTAAATATATATGATATAAGCTCAGGGTGTGTGGGTGCATGCCTTTAATCCTAGCACTTGGGACGGCAGAGGCAGGCGGATCTTTTGTGAGTTCAAGGTCACGCCTGGTCTATCAGAGTTGACGTTCCATGGACAGCGGTTGGGGATACACCGAGACCCTGTCCGAAAAGTACTAGTAGTATCTATACTATATAAATATACTATATATATACTATAGATATACTATGTTACATTTAGGTGACATATCTGTGGAAAGGAGTTAGCTTAAAGGAGGTTGGAATAAAAAACATTAGATAAAAAAATGTAGTTAGCCTGGTGTGGTGGGAGGCCACCTTTAATCCTAGCACCTTGAGAGGCAGAGGCAGGCTGATCCTGTGAGTCCAAGGCCAGCCTGGTTCTATCAGGAGAGTTCCAGGGACAGCCAGTTGCTACAGGGAGAAACCCTGTCCCTCAAAAAAACAACAAAAAAAAAAAAAAAAATAAAAAAAAAAAAAGAAACGATCACAGCAGACGAGTAAGTATTGTGGGTTTTGAAAGTTTAAAGCAAGATATCATACTTATACCTGGCAGGGAGATACCATGATTCACAAAGGTGGTTTTTCCTGAGGGTATGAGGGCTCTCCATTGCACTAATGGATGTGCTGACCCCTGAAGATTTCCCAAATGTCCGGAAACTCGACTGGCAGGCGATGATGTCGACGCATATTGTTTAATGTGGTGGGTACTGGTTTGGGCTCTCCCCTGTTAAAAAAAAAAGTTTAAGCAGAAGAACTGGAGGACCAGCCGTGCCACTGATGAAGATGAAGGTTCAGGTGTGAAGGCGAAGATTAGGCAGGGGGATAAAGGATCAAATGAGCTGCTGGGATAACAGGTGCAGAAAATTGGTCCCACACCGAATTCGTTGACGTGCATGACTGGTTAGGTGTGGATACTGGTCTGAGAGACTAGTAATGCCCGCACTGTGAGAATATCAACTGAGACATACTGAGCAGCTGGGAGCAATGGGGGGGATTGAACGAGATGTTCAGGTTCGAGGGCAAATGCTTGAACGGAGAGTGTGGTTGTGGAGATAGACCAGGGTCTGGGTGCACTGGGGGCCAATCGACTCCGCCAGGAGGAGAAAGTATCTCTGACTGTGTTGACTACACTGATGCTAGCAAAGAACAGAACTACTTTGTAAATAACATGCTGGAAGCTGAACCACCTACACCACATAATGTAGAGAACCGTCTTCTTTTACCGATGAACCAGTAGGTGAAAATCGACTGCAACTGATAACTGCAGACAAACACGGTGATGGATACTGGTGGCCTGGCGCCTCTAAGATAAGTCCGATATTACCACTACCCTGAACGAATGTCTAGGGAGACATCAGCATAGAACGAAGAGTGACGAAGAAATGGTCATAGGTGTGGAAACGAGGAGATTGAACACAGTGACACAAAATGCCAATGGTGTGATCGACCAAGTAGAAGACGAGACTGAAGAGTTATAATCTCACTTTACTTTATTGCAAGGGCTCACCCTAGAAGCCCTATCAACAAGTCACAACATGGGAGGAAGTCGACCATGGTTAAGACCATGTCCTCAAAAACTCAAAGAGAAACAGAGACTTAATGATGCCACCAGTTGTATTGAATAATTACGCACATACATGTAGCCACAGGGAGGGACCCATGAGCATGCGGCATTCTCATAAGGCAGATGTGACTTCCAGTTCTCACCACAACTGTAATTGGACCATGTCATCACTACTGTGAGATAAAGGCATTAAGAAAGAAATAGAAAACAAACACATTTCCATCTACTCACAAAACTTTTCATTTTATGTCAGAAAAATCACATTTCTATGACATAATTCTACACTCTAGATGTGTTTAAATATTTAGTTTTAATGTAAGATACTAGTCTACTCTTACACCTCTACATTCTGAATAAATTAATCAACAAGTTTATGCAACAGGATTCCCACTTGCTTGCATGTGGCCATCTTCCAATAAGCCTGATACATGACGAAACAAAGTGTATGGATTACCCCAAAGATGGAAGCCCACAACGTTTGTATAACCCATTCCTCCCTGAACATAGGATAAAGTCCTCTTGAGGAGCGAATGCCTTTCAACATGATTTTATATCATTATCCCATCACTATACCAACATTTTCAGATATTGCAGAAGCAAATTTCATGGAGAAAATTTACCTCACAAATGATGATCTGGGGAATAATTAGGAATGATGAGCTGTGATAAATGAAATATTCATTTGATATTATTATATTAATAGTTAAAATTAATCTGAGTTATCATAAAGAAAAGATAACAAACATTTTGGGAAATCACAACTCTTCTGACTGACATTCTCCATGAGACGAAGTAACAGACTTGTGAGGACTCGTATATAAACACTTTCCTAAGATGACAAATGGACTTGCCACTACTTGAGATTGTCATTGAAGAGACAATCCATTTCCCTCTCATTCCTTTATCCAAAATTCTCTCTCAGGACAATAATCTTCTCTAATGCACATCTTCTACTTGAGGATAGTTCTGTTTATTTAGCATGGCTGTGAAAAAACCAACTCTGACCCAACAAAACCGACGTGGGGAGGAAAGGGTTTATTTAGCTACACTCCTGGGTCACAGTTCAATCACTCAGGGAGCCCAAGGACAGGAACTCAGGGCAGAAACCGGAGGCAGGAGCTGAAGCATAAGGCCATGGAGGAATGCTGTTCACCTGGCTTGCTCCCTGGCCCATGCTCAGCCTGCTTTCTTATACTGTACATACACACACCTGCCCAGGGTGGACCACTCCATATGTGGGCGGGCCTCCCACACTGCTTCGACCTCAACGACATCGGACTCACCACAGATGTGGCCACAGGCTAAGTCCAATGGAGCCAATTCCCCAATTGAGGCTCCCTCAACCCAGGGGTGTCAGTTGACACTAAAGCTCATCCATACAGGATAGGACATGCTGTTAAAAGGTCAGTATACACAATCCTATGCTTTGCACAGCACAGATGTCAGCCTACCTCAGACAAACGCAGGAGATACCTGACATCCCTGTTTCTGTCTGTATAGCTGAGATTAAAAAATAATGTACTGTATTTGAAAGGAGATAATCCTGTTTCCTCCATCCATGTTTTCATTTGTGTGTACTTCTGTAGTTAACGAATTAAAAAATTTAACTACTCTGTTATAGAAAAAACATGATGTGTCGAACCTCACAAAGATCTGCTGCAACAGATGAAACCTAATGTGTTCCTTGCGAGATAAAGTGTCAGAAGTCTTTTGCAGAAGCTCTACAATCACAGTCATGTTTTTTTTTCTTACATTTTTTTTTATTACATTTTTTTTATTTATGTAGTGTGTAATGACATGTAATGTCTGCGATGCACAGTATGGTGCCCTCCAGGTGTCGTGCAAAACGCCCCGCGGAGGTCAGATAGAGGGTCTCGGATTCTCCCTGGAACTGGACGTTCCTCTGGAACTGGAGTTTATGACGGTTCTCTGGCCGCCATGGTGGGGTGCTGGGGACTCGAACCCGGGGTTCCCTCTGTAAGAGCGGTCGGCGCTCCTTAACTGCTAGGCCACTCCTCTTCCAGCCCCCTAAATCAAGTCATTTTAAAAGTGTTTTTTAATTGAAAGAATATAGATGGTTTGCTTTTAATCAGAAGGCATCATTAAATAAAAATATTTTTCCAAACCCACCTGGGAAACCAACTTAGCCAATTTACGGCTGATAATTACTTGAAACATTTGAACTCTCAGTATATTTTTCACATGTGAAATCCACCACACCACAGGGTTACAATTTGCAGTATGTGGCTTTGACACGCCCATAATACTAGGATCCTTACTTTGACCTTTGAAATGGTACTGTTCTCCGCCCAACGGCTCATTATCACGGAGCCATAAAAATGGACAACAAAACCAGAAAAACTCTGATGGAACTGGACTAGTCAGTAACAGAATTATGACCCACCATTCCTGACTCATATTACTTGGACTATAACATTCAAACGTTTTATAACAAGTGAAAAAATCAGTTAATTGTGGAAGCATCTTTTGGTAAAATGAACATTTGGTATTTTTTTATTTATGTAAAGTCATTTAGGCAACTGTGAACGTGCTTACTAAGTTTTTCATATGAACTATACTGGGAGTTTACGAACCAAATGATCCTATAATCACTGTGAGAATCAGTCAGGTCTCAGTGTCCACAACTGTATTAACTTCTTTTGGTTCACCACATTGAATTTGACACTAATGTTCATTATAACTAGGTGTTTGTGGCTGTGAGGACTACTAGAACAGTTGGGAGACAGACTGGTACGCTGAGAAGGAGTACTGTATTGTTTGTTTTGACACGGTTCACTACCTGACTGTTATATAGTTAAGGAAATATTGAGTTTATTTGTACTTATCTTACACTTTGATATATTTAGTGCAAATGGAATATGTGTGATTGCGTGTGCATGTGTGTGTGTGGTACTGTGTGTGTGTGTGTGTGTGGTGTGTGTGTGTGTGTGTCTAAGTTAAAAAGGATACCTCCTTTGTTTTTGGAGACTTATTAACCATTGCCTAATTTCCGGCTTTTGAGATATACTATTTGTACTTAAACCTACTTAAATTTAGAGATCATTCTACTCTATATCCAGAAGGACACCAAGAATTGTTCTTGTTGCTACTAGAAATACAATTATTTCCCACTTGATTACATCTCTGTGGTCTGCCAGAGCAGCTGCCCACACTGACAACTTCTGTGAAGGTCTAGTACCTTTTTATTACTTTTAATTGTAGGAGTGATTTACCTTCACTTATGAATGTGTACCAGGTGTATTCCTGGTGAACAGGAGGTTAGCCACTGTGCTGTTCTTGAAACTGAACCCTTGTCCTTGGAAAAGCAGCAGGGGCTCCCTACACCACCTGTGTCAACACTGTACTTCAAGTGCTGGCTCCAGCCCAGTCCCCACACCAGGGTACTGAGGGATGAGGCAGCAGCCTTGCTTAGCAATGCTGTTCTGGTGGTAGGGGAGGGACCTCTGTGGTTCCTGAAGCTCCTTCTGAATTTTTCCCTGATGGCCCTGTGCTGCTTCCAGTTCTAAGACAGTACATTATTATTATTATTTTACTTATTTATTTTTTTTTTTTTTTTTTTTTATAAAATAAAATAAAATTGTTTGGTTTTAACTTCTCCCCCCCAAAGAAAAAAAAAACAAAATAGCCAGGAACTTGTTCTGATGGACCCACGCTGGCCCCCTGACTCACCAACAGATCTGCCTGCCTCTGCCTCCACAGAGCTTAGGATTAAAGGCGTGCACCCACAACTAACCTGGCTCTAACACAGCCTTAATTAACAAATCGTACTTGAATCTAAGTGTGGTAAGCCAAATGCCTTTAATTCCCCTCACCTTAGGAGCAGAGCCAGTTGGACTCTCTGTGAGATTCAGAAACTGGGCTACAACGTACCATTATCACCCTACAGGTAGCCGAACTCCCCACACATCCCTTCAGAACTATATCCACAACAACACAACAACTTGAGACATATTCCTCTAAAAAGTGATATAGAATCTAAAGACCCACTATCGACATGCTCCAATATGCTGGGAGGGGGACCCTCCCATAATAAATTCCCCCTCACTTTCCAACTAAATATTCACAAATTAATAGCAGCACGGAATACACGGTCGGCAATCCGACACATTCCCTTATTAATCCCACGCGAGGAGGACACGAGGTGGGCTCGAATATTTTTTTATTTTTATACAGGGCACGCCCCTGAAATCTACAGAGTGACGCTTCCACCCAGGGCAGTGGGCGCTAACAGGAGCTATGTCAAAAAACAAACAGAATATTACCCAACATATAATAAATAAACTAAATATCATAACAAACAACAAAAAAATAACTAATACGCAATTTAAAATTGTTTAATTGTAGTATGAAAGACTCTAAATTTGAGACAAGAATGAAATAGGGACATCAATGGTCATCCATGATGTACCGTAGGGTCGCCATACAGCCTCCTCCTACGCACAGGACAAACCTTGCTTTTCTTCTTCCTGATATATACCTCGATTTCATCACTTATTTTAATAATACACGATTGTAGTGAATTAATCAGACAAAGTCGTTTAAATCTCTCAATTACGGTTGGATACTATACTTCCTGAATAAAATATTTTAGGGATTCTCAAAACTTATTGCTAAACTATCTAACTTAGAGGCAGAATGTAAGATAAAAAGATTTTCACATACAACGGTTCCCTTTAACTCTGCATTAGAACTCTACACCTTGGACTACATGAATATCAATTCCATAACCTACNTCTAATCAAGCCAAAGACCACACCTTTAATCCCAGGTTTCTTTATCTTATTTTAGTATCCAGGCAAAACTGCTTTCATGACAATTGCAAGTATACTTTTTTAAGTATGAAAGGGGTTTTCTCCATATGTGTGATATAGTCACACTGAAAACATACTCCAAATTTGCCCAATCCATTAATAAAAGACTTCTTTGTAACATACACTTAAGGTATGTCTTATATGTCCTTAACTTGACAAAGTGAGCCATAAAGTAAGCAGAATTTGCTAAAAATCACACTTTTGCTTGATTCATAAGTACCCGACTCTCTAAAAACTGCAAAGAATTTTGAGTTCAGTTTTCTTTCCCAAGGCACCTTTTCCCTTACTAAGAAGCACTCTTGGGAAGAGCGCCTTAGAAAACGATTTTCTTCTGCTCTCTTAAGACATCCTGAGGTTCAAATAACAACTTTAAATTAGCTAGTGATTCTTTGTATAAAGTCATATCACATTCCTTTAAAATGTAAAATTTAAGGCATTCCATTTTATAGTATGTATTTTGGACAAATTTATGCAATGTTAGGTACAAATTCACTGGTTGTTTTCTGTGGTATAGAAATGGGTTTGGCAAAATCAGCCTCTTACTGCCTAGCATAAAATTCAAAATTATTTAAAATAAATATGAAAGGAAAGGAATGAAAATTTTTGTTTGATCCTCCCTAAGAATCAGCTCCTTTTTATTTTTTTAAAAATTAAAAAAAAATTTCTTTTATGTGTTTATTTATTTATTTTATGTGTATGAATGTACTGTCTGCATGTAGGTTTGTGCACCCGTGTTGTCCAATGCCGCAGAGGTCAGAAGAGGGCATCAGATTCTCCTGGATCTTGGGTTCTTCTGGAATTGGTGTTCTGGATGGTTCTCAGCTGCCATGTGGGTGCTGGAGATTGAACCCGGGTCCTCTGCAAGAGCAGTTGGTGCTCTTAACTGCTAGGCCATATCTCCAGCCCCTATTTCTGTTATGTGTATGAGTGTACTGTCTGCATGCAGGTCTGTGCACCCGTGTCATGCAATGCCACAGAGGTCAAAAGAGGGCATCAGATTCCCCTGGAACTGGAGTCAAAGATGGTTCTCAGACTCCATGTGGTTGCTGGGGATTGATCCTCTGGAAAGGCATAGGATTTCTTAAGTTTCATGTTCATTTTCATTGTGTTTTAGAACTTTTAAAATTTCTCAATTTCTTTAAAGGATCATTTTTCATTTATGAGTAAGTTCATTATTCAGCAGAAGATTGTGGGCTTTCTGTGGTGTCTCCTGCTGTTTGTATCTAGGTTTGTTCTGATGAGGTCTAATAGAATATCAGATATTATTCTATTTTTGCTAAATTGGTTGAGACTTGCTTTGTCCTCTAGCATTGCTCTATTTTGGGGAAGGCTCTGTTAGTTTATGAGAAGAATGTTGTTCTTCAGTGTTTTGGAGGCAATGTTCTGTAGTTGTCTGTGTCTACACAGTCCATTAGATTTGTGGTTTCAGTCGTCTTCAGTGTTTGTTCAGCTTTTTTGTGCCCTTTGGTGATACTGGAGCACTGAAATCTCTCAGTATTAGCCTGCTAAAGTTAATCTGTATTTTTATGTCTTGTACTACTTATTTTGTGAAATTGGGTAGTGCATATGTTTAGAACTGTTATGTCCACTTGATGAATTCTTTCCTTACTGAGTCTGAAGTTACCTACTTTATCCCCACCAGCAGTGAATGAGCTTTGCCCTTTCCAGGCATTTTGCCAGCATTCGCTATCATTTGCTCTCATGATCTTAGCCATTTTGACTGTGGTCAGATGAAGTCTTCAAGTAGTTTTGATTTTCATTTCCCTAATTACTCAGGAACTTCTACACTTTTGAGTGTTTCATACATGATTACAAACCTTCCTCATTTCCCCCACCACTCCCCTATGCTCCCAGCAGTCCCTGTCCAGTTCCTTGCCTCTGATTATTGTTTTTACATACTTATTCATATATATTAGTCTTAGATTCTGGAATAAATTAGTCTTACAATTAGGAAAGTAGCCATATCCCCCTCTAGTGGTGAAACATTGCAGATGGCAGGATGAACTCAGGCCCTGGTCTGTCAGCCATGGGCTGGCATTGACACCTGTTTCTTTTAAAAACCAGAGCCCCTGGAGGGTCACTCCCAAAGTGAAAATTGTTAGTAGGATTCCCAGTAGTTGAATAGGTGAGATCTATAGGGAAGAAACATAAGAGGTATTTCAGTGTCACTTCATTTACATAGAGAAGGAAATGATTGCTTCTTTCAAATGTTCTATAAAGTGTCCATTACTATATAAAGTTGTCGAGGAATTTCATGTTCATGTAGAATATACAGCCTGATTTTCATTATCTTTTATTAGTGTTAAAAATGAGTATTTCCTTTTTAAAAAAAATAACAATTTTCTTTGCTTAAGTATCCAGTTGCTCTACACTGTTTCCAATTCCTGATGTTCTGTTTCTATATGACTATTCTGCTGGTTAGACTTTACATTGAGGGTCTTTTTCTTTTACTCACTGAGTTTTTCATTTTTTTATTTTTATTTTTTGTCTAAATTAAGTTTTCTTTAGTAATTTTTTTTCCTTTTGGGATTTAGTTTTCATGTTCTGCATTTTCTTCCTCATTTCATTCAGCTATTTGCTTGTGTTTACTTGGACATCTGTCATTCTATTTCTGTACTGTTTAAGTTCATTCAGTTGCTGTTTTTTTTTATATGTTTTGAAGCCAGTGACCATATATTTTAATTGTACTTTGGAGTCTTGTATTCTGTATTTCTTTTAAATGGCTCTCCCTAGGGAGAATTGATAGGGAATTGGTGATTGGAGCCGGGCAAAGCAACTGTTCTGGACTATCAAAAGATTTTGTTTTTGTAAAGTGAATAGGTTATCTGGATTTAATTTGTTAGTTGTCTTTGGTACAAGGTTTTATGCCAGGTGAGGTCTCAGGCTGGATTTCTTTTATTTTGAGACAGGGTCTCCCTGTAGCCTAAGCTGGCCTGGAACTCTGTAGACCTGACTGGCCTTGATCTCACAGAGATTCCCCTGAGTGCTAGGATTAAAGGTGTGTGCCACCACACCCTGCCTTAAGATGGTTCTTAGCTGCCTTGTGGGTGCTGGGAATTGAACCCTGGTCCTCTGCAAGAGCAGTCCAAGCTCTTAACAGCTGAGCCATCTCTCCAGCCCCTCAGGCTTGGTTTCTTAATGGTGGTGTCTTCTGCGGATTGAACCTCATCCTGTGAGGCTGGGTATTGGGGCAGGTAAAAGGATTCAGGGCTGTGTGTGGAAGATGAAGATTGAGACAATTTGACATGTTTGTGGACTTCTGGACTCATTTAGTTAAGGTGGCAAGTAGGAAGTACATGATGTTGGAGAAGCAAGAATAAGCAGTAAGAGTAGTAAGTTACATAATGAGTTTGGGCAAGAAGCCAGCTCTGTGTGATTTAGTATAAAATGTCCTTAGAACCAAGG
>VZQC01002269.1:4039217-4063349 GCA_009823505.1 Rhizomys pruinosus
GCCTAGCGGTTAAGAGCACCGACGCTCTTGCAGAGGACCCGGGTTCGATCCCCAGCACCCACATGGCAGCTAAGAACCGTCTGTAACTCCAATTCCAGGAGAACTCCAGTTCCAGGGGAATCTGAGACCCTCTTCTGACCTCCGCGGCATTGCACGACACGGGCGCACAGACCTGCATGCAAACAATACATTCATACACATACAAAAATAAATAATAAAAAAAAAAATTAAAAAAAAATTAAGTGGCAGATATTTGGATATTTTGGTCTGTGCATGCCTTTTACATAAGCTAAATATCATATGAACTAGGACTAATACTGATTTTTCATTTATTTTATGGTTGCCAACATATCCCACAGAAATAATTTCACAGGTGTCTGAATTTATGTGTTGATGTTTGCACATATGGAAGAGTGTCATGGAGCATTTCTGTAGGACGTATTCCATAGTAAATACTTAAATAATTTCTGCTTTTTTGCCAGCCTAGAAAAAGGAAACTCTTCCAATTTCAATTCATCCATACCTTCTGATCTCATCTAATCTCTCATCCAAGAGGCTGGCACTTAGGCCTGGGTCCCTGGCTTCTGCCTCAGCAGTTTCAACTACATAAATAGCAATAGTATATTTTACAGAAAATGTATCCATTTTCATTGTCTGGTTGATCAGAATTATTGAATCCAAATAAGTATTACTTATTTCCTGGTAATATGTATCTGGATTTTTAATCATTGATTTTTGAAATTTAACAATCTCATAGACTTACACAATGTATTATGATAATAGTCCCTCTGTCACCCTCTTCTGTCACCTTCTTTCATTCTCCTTCCTCCCTATCTCCATCTTCTTTCCAAGTTTTCTCCCACTGGACTGTGATGCACCAATCAACTGATTTCCCAGCTTCCTCCTCCTCCTTTAAATAAAACCTATGTTAGTAATGATGTGGAGCACTTCTCATCACTCATGTGCCTTCATGTTCCTCCTGAGGTTAATATTACAGAAATCCAGTGGTCAGTAACTGATTTGAAACTGATAGAAAATAAACTTCTCAATCTCCTAGATTAAACTAATGACATTCTTCATCTGATCAGCTAACAGTAGCTAAGGGAGGCAAAGATGTCATCACTCCTGTCAGTGCTTATGATCAGGCATGCAGTGGAGCCTTACATACATGCAGGCAAGTTATTCATATCCATAGTAAAATATTTTTGGGAAAAAGAACCTGCTGTTTTTTTTCTGTAGCCCAGTATTTCTTTGACCTCTTTGTTTTCTTGCTTTTTTAACAACTTTTTTTTTAATATTTGTGCATTTCACACATAAAATCTCAAGTCCCAGCTGTCCTGGAACTCACTCTGTAGACCAGGCTGGCCTTTAACTCACAAACATCCACCTGCCTCATGCAAGGCCCATGGATGTGAGAAGACAGTCTCCTATTCCCTGGAAAAGGAGTTAGGGTCTTTTGTTAGCCAATATGTGAGTCCTAAGAACCCAGGTCCTCTGCAAGAGCAGTCATTTTTCTTAAGTGCTGAACCATCTCTCTAGCCCCCTTTAAGGAATCCTGTGGTACTTTACTTAAAAGCACCTTTAACATTGATTTATGGAAGACAAAAGTTTGAATTAAGCAAAATGACAAGACTGTCCTCTAGTGCATGATGAATTGAGGTCCAAGATTTTGCCAGGCTTTCTGGGACACTTCCTGAGGAATTTTTTTTTTCTTTCAAAAGCCAGAATTCTTGGAGGGTCACTCCTGAAGTGAAAATTGTTAGTAAAATCCAGGTATTCAAATGGAAATAAGGGAGCTCTCAGGAGCAGGGCAAGAAAGCTTTGCAGTGTCATTTCAGTTGGTGGTGCAAGAAATGATGACTTAGCTCCTTTTGAATGCTCCCCAGAGTGACAGAGTAACCATGAATATATTAAGATTAATATATTAGGGGCTGGAGAGATGGCCTAGCATTTAAGAGCACCAACCACTCTTACAGAGGACCAGGGTTCGATCCCCAGCACCCACATGGCAGCCAAGAACCCTCTGAAACTCCAATTCCAGGACAACTCCAGTTCCAGGGGAATCCGACACCCTCTTCTGACCTCCGCAACATTGCACAACACTGGTGCACAAACTTGCATGCAGACAGTACATTCATACACATACAGAAATAAATAAATAAAATTTTAAAAAGATTAATATATTAGAGGAATTTATCAGTATAAAACTACAGCCTCAACTTTATTTTTTACTAACATGGACTGTGCTTTTTGTTTTGTTTTGTTTTGTTTTGTTTTTGGTCTTTTTGAGACTGGGTCTACCTGTAGGTCTGGCTAGTCTTGAATTCTCAGAGATCTGCCTGCCTCTGCCTCCAAAGTGCTAGTATTGCCACAACAGGTGTTATTATTATTATTATTTTAGTTTTACCATTTTCTTTGTTTCCTGATCCAGTCCCTCTCCTGTTTTCTGACATGACATTCTATTCTTTGATATGTTTTCATCTTTTCTGTATTTAATTCAGATTTTTTTTTTTTGTCTTTTTGAGACAATGTGTCCTTGTTGCCCCAGCTAGGTCATACAAACTAGCACACATTCTAATTTTCTTAGGCAATTTTATGGCTGCCAAAATGTACTCATAAGCCTTGCATGGTGGCGCACGCCTTTAATCCCAGCACTCGGGAGGCAGAGGTAGGTGGATGTCTGTGGGTTGAAGGCCAGCCTGGTCTACAGAGCGAGCTCCAGGACACCTGGTAATAAAAGTGAGACACTGTCTCAAAAATACCGGGGCTGGAGAGATAGCCTAGTGGTTAAGAGCGCCGACCGCTCTTGCAGAGGACTCGGGTTCGATCCCCAGCACCCACATGGCGGCTAAGAACATTCTGTAACTCCAATTCCAGGAGAACTCCAGTTCCAGGGGAATCCGAGACCATCTTCTGATCTCCTCGGCATTGCACGACACGGGTGCACAGACCTGCATACAGACAGTACATTCATACACATACAGAAATAAATAAAATTTAAAAATGAATAATTTTGTTTGTCAGTACAATTACTTTCTATAGGAATTAGTACTAGCAGAACACTATAATTTTCCTTGATTCTGCTTGAGAGTGATTAGGTCCCTATACCATTCATTTCTCAATATTTTATAGAGTTTTATAATTCATTCAGATTCTGTATCACTTTAGAATTCATTTCTGCATATCTGTGAAAAAGTTCGGGAGGTTTTTTGTTTTTTGTTTTTTTTTTTTTGACAAAATCTGCCTGTAGCCCCAGCTAGCCTGGAACTTACTATGTAGACCAGGCTGGCCTTGAACTCAGAGATCCACCCACCTCTACTTCCTGTGTTCTGGGATTAAAGGCCTCCACCACCATGCCTGGCATTCCTTGGAATCTTTACACAGTATTGAATGTCATGGCCACTGTCTTCCCATTTATGTCTCCTTTGTTTGTCTTTATGCTCAGGCCAAGTGGTTTCCATTGCTGTAGGCTTAATATATTGTGAAATCACCTCTAGGTCTGATTGTCCTCTCAGGATTTCTCAACACATTGTGGTTCCCCAAACTTTTACATCCATTTTCTGCTGCCATGTCATCGCCTGTGCTGCGCTGCCTATGTGTCTGCATTTACTTGATTTTAGCTGCTGCTTCCTATCCATAGTTTCACCTCAGGCATCCCATTGCATAGAAAGCCTGGCAGAGTGAGAGGAAACAGTGAAAAGCAGCAGTATTATCCTGTGTACACATACATTTCTCATATTTTGCAACTTTTGTGGAGCATAATTAATAGCCTACAAAATTAATCTTTTATTTTATTTTATTTTTGTATGTGTATGAATGTACTGTCTGCATGTAGGTTTGTGCACCTGTGTCATGCAATGTTGTGGAGGTCAGAAGAGGGTCTCAGATTCCCCTTTAACTGGAGTTCTCCTGGAATTGGAGTTACAGACTGTTCTTAGCTGCCATGTGGGTGCTGGAGATGGAACCTGGGTCCTCTACAAGAGCAGTCGGTGCTCTTAACCACTAGGCTATCTCTCCAGCCCTACAAAAGTAATCTTTCACATGTGTAGAATTAAATGATGTTTCAGAAAATTATATTCTTTTTTAAGTTTCTGTTTTTTTAATTAAATTTATTTATTTATTTACTTATTTATTTTATGTGTATGAATGTACTGTCTGCATGTAGGTTTGTGCACCCATGTCATGCAATGCCTTGGAGGTCAGAAGAGGGCGTCAAATTCCCCTGGAACTGGAGTTCTCCTGGAATTGGAGTTATGGACAGTTCTCAGCCGCCATGTGGGTGCTGGGGATAGAACCTGGTTCCTGTGCAAGAGCAATTGGCACTCTTTACCACTAGGCCATCTCTCCAGCCCCAGAAAATTATATTCTTTTAAGATTACTTCTATTTGTGTTCCCTTTAAAGCCAGGAGTAGCCAGGAGTGGTGGTGCTCACCTTTAATCCCAGCACTAGGGAGGCAGAGGCAGGCAGATCTCTGCAAGTTCAAGACCAGCCTGGTCTACATATTGAGCTCCAGGCCAGCTGGAACTAAAGCGAGACCCTGTCTCAAAAATACTAAAAACAAAAACAAAAAAGCCAGAAGTAATTTATACCAATTGCTTGAGGCCCCTTTTTGACCAGGAATATACCTGGTACACATTCATGCATGAATGCAAATCACTCATACAGGTAAAAGTAATAAAAACAAATCTTAGATCTGACAGAGGTTCAGTGCTAGGTAGTTGGTCTGGCAGACAAAGGGCAATTATCAATGGAATGACTGCATTGTTCTTTAATCTCAACTATGACAGAAACAGGAACTTCAGGCCATTCCTGCTCTCTGAGGTCACCTGCCTTGTCTGTGGTAGCAACAACTAGATCTATGTGGTTCTTTGACACCTTTCAAAACATGTCCTCAGGTAGAAGATGACATTAGAACAGATTATTGTCCCTGAGAGAGAACTTTGGAGAGAGGCGTGAGAAGGAAATGATTGGTTCTCCTGTGAATACATCTCAAGTTAGTGGCCAAGTCCATTTGTCATCTAGAAATGTTATATATTGGGATCTCACAAGACTTTACTTCTCTATTTTGGAAAATGTCATGAGAATAGTTTGTTCCCCATAATTTGGGGTATTTTTTCTTATGATAACTCAAGATAACTTATTCAAATGCATATTTCCCTTATAGCACAGCCTTCTCTTCATTTCCTATTCTCCAGATCATATTTGTTAGGTAAATTTTCTCCACAAACTTATGACCTTCAATACTGAGAGTATTTCTTCCGTTCTTCCTGAAGATGGACTTGTGTCATCATGTATCAGTGAGGAAGTGGACACACACTGTGTAGGTTCCATCTGGTGTAATCCATAGACTTTTCTCATGTACCAGACTTATGAAAGTGCAAATGCAAGCACATGGGCATCACTGTGTATAACTGTTGACTAATTTATTCAAAAGTGGAAGTGTAAGAGGAAACTTACTATCTTAGATTCTGAACCTAAACATTTAAACACAGTAGAGTGCAGATACATGTGATCTGTTCTTGATATAAAAGAAAGGTGTTGTGAGTAGATGGAAATGTGTTTTCTATTTTCTTTTTGGGCCTTTATCTCACAGTAGTGATGATGTGGCCAATTACATGTGAGAACTGATATCAATCAGCCTTATGAGAATGGCTGCTCAGGTCCTTCACTTGGCTAGTACATTTTGTGTTAATTCCCACATCTGTAGACATCATTAATGTGTCTGTTTGAATTTTTTGAGATGTGGTCTTATTCTGTAACTTTCTCCCTGTTGTGTTTGTTGATAGGGCTGGTCTAGGGTGGGCCCTTTGCAGATAAATAAATGTAATTTTTCAATTGTTCTATTGAGTCTAGGCCATGGAATTTGTAGATGTTCCCCCTCTCTTCCAGACCTTGCATTCTTCTCACTCTTCTTAGGCAAGGTTCCCTGATTCTTTTTTTTTTTTTTTTCTTCAATGTACTGATGCTTTATTTGGACCCACGGAGTTGATCTTTAAACTTTCAGTCTTTTTATTTATTTATTTATTTATTTATTTATATTTTTTTATCAAATCTAGACCCGTGTCCCCCACCCTATCCCCCCACCCCACCAGAGCTCATGCATTCTGCCAAACATACTTTTCCTCTCTTTCTCAGTCTTTCCCAATATTCTCCATGTGGAAGTTGACTGTTTTGAGCAGAAGTTCACAGTTTCAGTCAGTACTTTGATGCAGTCCTTTCTGTTGTTTTTGTTGTTGTTGTTGTTGTTTCCAATATGCATCACTCCCAACTGCTTTGGACAAAAGCTCAAGGGGCCCTTCACAAGAAATACTTACAACTAGGTAATTGGCACTAGCATCCACAGATGAGGGATACCATTCGTTGTTTCTTTTTCTGGAACTGTGTTACTTCACTCAGCATGATGTCCTCTAGCTCCAGCCATTTTCCTGCAAAGCTCATGATGTCATCTTTCTTTACTGCTGCATAGAACTCGATTGTGTAGATATACCACATTTTCTCTATCCACTCATCAGTTGAGGGGCAAGATTCCCTGATTCTTAGGTAGGTGGTGTATGTGACTTATCTAGAGCCAGGCCCAGACCTATCACCTGTTTTTTTGCCACTATCATTCTCTGCTTTCACCACTGTTCATCATAAAGAGAGGTTTCTCTAATGAGGGCATGGAGGTAGCTTCTGGCATGGTTGTTTGCAAAGTTAGTCTCTTGTTTGATCTGGGTAGTTAAACATCAGAGATATTAATCTCCTCCTAGGACTTGGCCTCCCCGGCCTGGTTTATTAACCAGTCTTCCAGTCCAAGCATTGCCATCCGCTGCCTCCCATGTAGTATTCTTTGGTCAGAGGTCAGTTACTTAATTCTCCCCAACAGTCAAGTCACTACTGCAGTGATGGGGATTTCTCACTTTCCAATGGGTTTCTGTGCACATTCTTTATCCTTGTTAATCCTTCCTCACCCCAAGCCTTCATCTCCTCAGTGCCTTGCCTCCCTCCTTGCTTAAATTTTCCAACCCACAGTATTACTCCTCTTTGCTTCCTTTTTTATCTATGTTTTATCACCCAACTCCCTTAAGCTACCTCCTTTCCACATAGTTCCTTTCTTGTTTCCTGTCTTACACATGTACTCCATATTAGACACATCATACTAAAGATTTTAAGCTAGGATCCTCATATGAGAGAATATATGAAATTTTGAGCTTCAGGGCCTGTTTTACCTCAGTTGGGATAATGCCGCCCCCCCCGTCCCATCCATTTTCTGCTTAGTTCATGACTTCCCTTATCATTAAGCCTGATTAATATTTCCTTGTGTATATGGAACACAGCTTCATTACTCATTCATCAGTTGTTGGACATCTAGGTTAATTCCATTTCCTAGCTATTATGAATAAAATACCAATGAACATTAATGCCCAGGTATCATTTTAGCTGATGATAGACTCTTTTGGAATATACTTGTGAGTATAGTTGGGTAGTATGGGCTTTTTTTGTGTGTGTGTACTTAGCCTCAGCTTTAATGGCTGTGCTATCCCCACAGCCCACTATGGGCATTTTAATTATAGTTTTTTAAGATTTTTATTTTCATTTTATTTATTTATTTATTTATTCACTTTTTTGTTTTGTTTTGTTTTTGAGACAGGGTCCTCCTGTAGTCCCTGCTGTCCTGGATCTCACTTGTAGACCAGGTAGGCCTTAAACTAACAGAGATCTGCCTGCCTAGGCCTCCCATTTCTGGGATTTAAGATGTGCACCACCATAACTGGCAGTTGTGTTTTTTTAAATGGAAAATTCCAGACTGGTTTCAGTAATGGCTGCATTAGTTTATATTATCAACAGCAGTGTACAGTAGTTCCCATTTTAATGGGCAGGAAGCTCCAACCTTCACTAAGAAATTATTGGCACTTGATTACTTCTGGATTAGAAAGTGTTGAACTTCTTTAAGGGAAAGATAAAAGGAGTGTAACAAGATAGGCTGAATAGGCCCCAGTTAATGTATTCTCAGTGAGAGACAGATGGGTGCACAAATTTGGCTCCATAGGCTTTAACACTGGCCTCTGCCCTGGTTATAGTGGGACTGTTTCCAGTTTTCTGCATTGAGGATAAATCTGGATTTAGCTTTGTAGCCTACAGTTCTGTGATGGTTTGAATGAGAATGACTCCCAAAGGCTTCAAGTATTCAGACATTTTCTCCAGGTTACATCTATATGACTTTTGCAACCACTCCAGAAAAGTAGCCCAGATTTCATTTACATAAGTTATCGTATCCTCTTTTTCAAATGTATTTCCATTAAGTTGATTACTCATTATCTTTTCTTGATGGGTAAACAATGATTTGCCCAAACTTTAACCTCTTCATATAGACACATGTTTGTTGCTTTGACTCATTATATTCATTTGTCACTTCAACTGGTGAGAGATAGTTTATTCTGAAATCAAATGTGACTATAACCGGGCATGGTGGTGCATGCCTTTAATCCTAGCACTTGGGAGGTAGAGGCAGGTGGATCTTTATGAGTTCAAGGACAGCCTGGTCTACAGAGTTAATTCCAGGACAGCTGGGACTACAGGGAGACCTGTCTCAAAAAGACCAAAAAAAAAATAAATAAATAAAAAAAAATAAATGAGTGATTGTTCCACAGGAACACAGAAATAGGTTCCTCCAAATACTGTGTTCCAGCATAGTAACAGTTGCTTTACAGTGTTATAGTAACAGAACAAGGAAAACTCATAAATCTAGACCTCTTTCAAAAATATTGTTGGAAGAATTCAATAGGCAAGTCATGCCAAAGCAGGGGTTTCCTACTATAGGTCTCAGATGACATCCTTAGCTTTTTGACTGGTGAAATCTGATAGTCTGGAAAAGGTCTTTTCATCTGGTAGTTTGGGGATGTTTAGTTAAAAAAAAAAAGACGGGCAAGATGTAGCTATTTAGGAGGCAGAAAAAGAACCAAGATAAAGTGTAAATAGGCTCTGCATCTGCAACATTCTAAACTCTACACATCACCAAGTGGTAATCAGTTGATCAGCCTTACAGGAAGCTCAGTGGAAGATGCAAGATTTTTCTTGAAACTTTCTTTTTAACATCAAATCCTTATTTTATAAATTTCTCTCATGGCCTATAACATAACAGGCAATGGGAGAAGAGAGGAAGGAAACAACCTCAGCAGAACAAGCAGGTTCATTAGAGAATAAACCTGAGATGGCACCCCCTTTGTGGCCCACAACCAGAGTATGGCAGCCTGTCATATATTCAGAGTGATTATACTTCTAAGTAGGTGTTGTGGTTTGAATGAGTGTCCCCCATAGGCTGTAAGTATTCAGTCATTTGTCTCCAGTTGGTGGCACTGTTTTTGGAGGTCTTAGAAGGTGTGGCCGTGCTGGGAGAAGTGTGTCACTGGGTGCAGGCTTAGTGAACTTAACAAGCCTCGTGGTCTACAGTCGCCTTCTCTCTGTTTCCTGTGCTCTTTGTGAGATGTGACCCTAAGCCTGCTGCTCCAGCTCCAGCCACCACGCCTCCCTCCACAATTGACTCTAATTCCCTGGAACTGCCAATCGTATGCTCAAATAAACTCTTCCTTTTATAAGTTCCTTGGTCATGGTGCTTTATCACAGCAACAGAAAAGTGACTAATACAGATATTGGTACCAGAGAGTGGGCTGTTGGCTGTGAAGAACCTGACCATGTGTATGTTTGGAGAAGTGTGGAAGACTTTGGAACTTTGGGCTGGAAAGTCTGTTGACTATTGTAAGCAGAGCTTAAAGGGCCATTCTAGTGGAGGCCTGGAAGAAAGCATGGCTGCAAAAGATGTGGTTCCAGGGGAAAATAAAGACTTAGGCAGCAACCGGGATATTTTGATAAAGAGTCTGGCAGCAGTTTGCCCACAGCCCAGATGCTTGCCTGATGCTAAGTTGAAAAGCAATGGACTGATGTCTTTGGCGGAGGATATTTCAAGACAGCCTAATGTAGAAATGGTGGCGTGGCTTTTAATGGTGAATATTATACAGATCTACAGTGAAAAAGAGCAGATGGGGCAGAAAGAAATGCAGAATGTACAGTTTGGATCTGAAAACTGCACTAGGAAGATTAAAGGTGGGGCCAAGGCATGTGAAGGAGAGGCTCCCTTTCATAAGGAGATTAAAGCCATTAAGGAGAGGCCTGGAGATTTACAAGTAAACAAAAGAATCAGTACCTTCAGGGCAAGACCACACCCAGCTAATCCTCCAGCAAGTCCAGGGCAGAGAAAAGTTGCAAATGTGGTTGAAATGGGCCAGGGTCCGGCCCGAACTTGCAGCCAGATTTGGCAATTTCATTCACGTGGTGCTGGCTTTAGAGGCATGAAGTTCGCAAGAGTGAAGGGGTCATCAGTTCTTCCTCCATGGTTTCAGAGAGCCACAGAGGCCAGGCAGAGTGCAGCAGGGGCGTCCCTGAATAAAGAAGGCCCTGATAGGCCATTGCGTGAAGCTGTGAATGTGAAGCCTGGTTGGCAGCGGAGACCCCAAGAAGACATTCGAGATGCCAGACCTGTGAGATATTTGCCAAGGAGAGCTGCATACAGGGAGTGGTACCAGCCTAAGAAAGAGATGTATGTTGCAAGCAAAGCTGGAAGAGCTGAGCCATCTAAGCCCTTTGGAAGTCAAGTCCCAGAAGTTGCATGTGGAGCTACTGGACTTGGTGTTTGCCCTGCTGGTTTTCGGTCTTGTTTTGGTCCAGTATTTCCTCACTATGCCTCTATTCCTCCCTTTTGGAATGGGAATGTGTATTCGGTTCCACTGTACATTGGGAGTATGTAATTTGTCTTTTGATTTTACAGGAGCTTACAGTTAAGAGATTGGCCTGAGTCTCAGAAGAGACTTTGGACTGTGGACTTTTGAATGGCATTGAAACTGGTAAAGACTATGGGGACTTTTAAGGTTGGACTAAATGCATTTTGCATTTTATATGGTCAGGAGCCTATGGGGGCCAGGGAGTGGAATGTGGTGGTTTGAATGAGTGTCCCCCATAGGCTCTAAGTATTCAGACATTTGTCTCCAGTTGGTGGCACTGTTTTTGGAGGTCTTAGAAGGTGTGGCCATGCTAGAGGAAGTACGTTATTGGGGGCAGGCTTAGTGAGTTTAACAAGCCTCGTGGTCTACAGTTGCTCTCTCTCTGCTTCCTGTGCTCTTTGCGAGATGTGACCCTCGGCTTGCTGCTCCAGATCCAGCCGCCATGCCTCCCGCCACAATGGACTCTAATTCCCTGGAACCACCAATCGTAAGCTCAAATAAACTCTTCCTTTTATAAGTTCCTTGGTCATGGTGCTTTATCACAACAGAAAAGTGACTAATACAGTAGGGAACCAAGAGAAGCCAAAACCAGGTATTTTTACATGTGCAAATCATCATGCATTAGAATCTCCTGGTGAGTGTTCCCAACAGAGCCCATCTACTGGGCTCCTCAATTGAGAGTTTTGAACTCAGGATCCACTTTCATGCCACTTGAAACCTATAGGGCTTCACACAAATGCTGATGAAGATGTTAGCCAGTGTAGCATGCAAGGACACTGTCATTTGTCATGAATATTAGAACAGCATCCTACAGAGCTACCTAGAATTTTCTCTAAGATAAGAGAATTACCTTGTGAAGGATGCAATTGCAATTCTGGATATATGCTCAAAGAAAATATATTCAATACTGGTAGAAATATGTATCACCTATTTTTTGCAGCACTGTGTTCACAATGTGGAATCAATTAACAAATTAAATATTTGATAAAATGTGCTATTTCTAATTATTACCTTGCAGTTTCATCACAGAAAAGCATGAAATCTTCTCATACTTGGGAACATGGTTAATCTGCTGGACACTACCTTCACTAACGGAAGTGATACACGTGATCCTGATCATAAGAACAATGTGAATAATTGTTCACTTTTGAAGGATTATTAGATGTTACCAGTGACTGGGAATAATAAGGAAGTGTCAACATAAAGAAATGTTATTGCTCATTTTGTAACTGTTCTATTGTTCTGCAATAAAATGCAGTGAGAATACTTCTTCCTCTTGCATATTGTATATCAAAAATATTACAAAGGTGGATTTAGATATACTATTCATCATAAAAAGATTCAATGGTTATCATGTGGATCTACAAATAACTCTGATTAGACCCAAATCCAATATATGTAAAAAAAATATGTGAGAGGATACTTAATAAATTTAAAATACTATATCTTAATTAGAAAATGATGAGTAGAATAGCATAACTCGCAATAAATTACACTTGAACATCACCTGTCTAAGGAAATACTTTCACTTGTGCCTCCCACACAGATTCTATTAAACAAAGTCAAATCTTCAGTGCTATTTACACAGGTAAAGGTGAACCTCAAGTGGTTATGATTGACAGCTGAATTCAGCTTCTATTGTAAAAGATGAAATGTATGCTACTGTGTCTTGCTTAGGTTGCATTCCCTTGACTGCAGTAGAAGTCCTTGATCCTGTTGCCAAGGTGACCTGAAGCTAGGACAGAAGAAACTTATAGCAGGTTCTCCACTTTGAGGTCTTTGTCTCTGCATATCTGGTGCGACAGGAGACAGTGAATATGTTGCATCTGTTTTCTGAATTGCTTGTTCTTTTTTTGTTGTTATTGTTAATTTGACAGGTGAATTGGATTTTCTATGAAGTTAAAGAGTCTCAAAAGAAAGGTGAGGTTTGTGAAAGTAAGATTGCTTGGAGAGGAAACCAACAGAAAGAAGAAATGGCTTCTTTTCAGGTAAATACATCCAGTGGCATGGGCATAAGTACTTCCTTTTGAATTTCTAGCAATTTTTTTCTTGCCTAATGAGTATATTTACAAAGACATTTTCCTTTTCTTATGATACTCAGCATTAACTCTTTATATATTACAACCGATGTAGCATAGTTATCTTTCCATTCTGTCCTCAAATGATTACTCTTTCTATGACTAATAAATGAATGTGTGACCTGCCATATCAGGAATGTTTGTGATGTTGCTGGTGAAACTAGAAGCATGCCAATCATCCATTCCTATAGAGGATCGACTTGGGTCCTCATGTGCCTGTGGAGAAAATTTAAAAAACATGCTTTGAGTGTATTGCTACTTTACATCTGAAATTGTGTGTGGCTGATCTTTTATGCTATAATTATAGGATGGGAAATTGTATCACTATGTAGAGGGTTCAATGTTCTATAATTCTCCCTAAAAATCAAAGTTTCCACATAAATTTTGTGGATATGATTCTGTTCTTTTTGCAGAGATAGCAAGTATGTTATAGAGAGTTACTACATTAAGAAATGTCCCTTTGAATAATTCAAATTCTCCATTTACTTCAGAACTTGTTTACTAATTATGTCTGTTTTCTTGAGACAAGTAATCTCAAGGGCACATGTTCAAATGTTCACTTTTCATTTTAGGATCCATTGACATTCAAGGATGTGGCCATAGAACTCTCCCAGGACGAGTGGGAATGTCTAGACTCTGATCAGAGGGCTTTGTACAGAGAAATGATGTTAGAGAACTATAGCAATCTAGTGTCAGTAGGTGAGAAGATTATTTTATGCAGAATTACTTAATACTGATTTTTAGCAGCCTTTGATAGACAGCAAATGATAAGCATGTTAAATTTGCATAAGTTTTATATTCTTAAACAGAATGAAACATATATGCAGAATGTGTGAAGATTGAGAAACACATGTTGATTTTTTTATCATTTCCTTACTGTTCCATTTGTTAAAGCTATTGCTCATCTTCATTATTTTGTCTTATATTTTCTGCCACCCATTAGTATATAATTCTGTCACCAGTATCATAAGTTTCATTTCCATAGATCAAATTTGAATCACTGATGAAGCTTTGCGTATGCAAAAAACTGAAATTTACTTGTATACTCTAAAGATTTTTTCAGACAATAAAAGATGGGCAATTATTTGTAGATTTGTAGAGGAAGCTGTTTTTATGTGTGCTGTCAACTGAACACAGTATTGTTTTAGAAATCCCACTATTTTCTAAAGAATCCCACAAGGGTAATTTGCCTCTTTCTCATACACAGGTCTTCTTACATCTAAGCCTATCCTGGTATCCTGTCTGGAGCAAAGCAAGGAGCCCTGGAATGTGGAGAGAGGAGTGAAAGTACTCAAAGAACCAGGTAGGTTTGAGTGAATAAAAGAGAGTCCCAAGTAAGATGTCCTAAATTAAGGTGGATAAAGGCATGAAAATGGTTTTGATGTGGTCTGTTTCACCAGAAAACATTCCCCGTATACTCTTACTCCTGTTAATAACCTCCAGATTCATCCTGTCTAAGATGGCCAATCAGTTTATGTCTTATTACACATGAATGATGTGGAAATTAATACATGATTGCAAATATCACTTTATTTGACCCTACTTGCTTGAGATTATCTCCTTTGTCTATACCATATCTCTCATCTCTACATTGTTGCCAAGATAAAGGTTTTGATTTCTGAATATTGATTATATTATGAAATTAATAAATCTCGTACCTTTGGTTTCTATTTTAAATTTTTCTGAGTATCTCTGGTTCCTTGAGATTTTCTACTGTTGTGATTATTTGTGCATTTCTATAAACATAACAGGAAGATTCCTGTGATAATCACTTAGAATCTTGAAAATGAGAATGTGCCAGGTGTGGTGGCACATGCCTTTAATCCTAGCACTTGGAAGGCAGAGGCAGGTGAATCTTTGTGTGTTCAAGGCCAGCTGGGGCTACAGGGGAGACCCTGTCTCAAAAAGACCCAAGTTCAAGGCCTTGAACTCTACAGAGTGAGTTCCAGGCCAGCTGGGGCTACAGGGAGACCCTGTCTTGAAAAGACCAAAATAAAAAATGAGAATGTGAACAATCTATACCTCTTCCCCTACGGCAGCTGTGGATTCTTCTCTTTTCCCTGTCTTTGATGTCTATGTTCTGATTTGGTCATAAATCAGATCATAAAACATTGATCTTGTGTAATATTTATGACTTATTTTGCATCCCAAGACATGCTCCATCTTGGAGAATGAGGTATGAGGTTGGGAAGTTGTGAATCCCTCTATGAAGTGGCTGTGAATCCTGCTGAGATGTTTTGGGATGATTGCTTTCTCCTGCTGCTCATGCTCCTCTTTCTTTGTTCTGTGTCTGATTTCATTATTCATCAGAGGTGAGCTAGGTTACAGAATGGCAGGACTTGGAGGATATATTTTGTTCACACTCCTTCCTGTCAGTCTGTAATTCCTTCCATTGACAGATGAGATTTTCCCTGTCATGCCTTCTATTTGAAGTTTCTGCCTTGCCAGTGTCTGTAAGCAGGTGAGCCCTTTTATCCTGGAATGAAAGCTGTAACGATGGGAGCCAGTGCATTACATTCTGGGAAATGACTTTTCTCAGTTGTATTTCAGATGATAAAATGCTGATTAACACAAGGGATTGTATTAAATATGAAAGGAAATAAAATTCCAGCTTGGGGTTAGAAATAAGTTTAAATATACTCATAAATATACTTTCTAGAAAATAACAACATAATTTACATAGTAGACTGTAGCCAGAGAATGCTAGTACTGTGAAGTGTGTATTAACTAGATAGCTTGAGTCACTGTAGGTTGTATTGCTTCTTCAAACATGTTAAGTTTGTGCCATATACTGAATAGTATAAAAGTAAGTTACATTTAATAATAGAGTCATCTATTATTATCCAGGGGCACTTTCTTTGTGGGAAATGTGAGAATCAGAAAATGGTGGAAATATTTTAAACTAACTTAACTTTCCTTTGATATTGGCTACTCTGGATTCTTGACTCTATTCTCCCTGTAGAACATGGCTTTATATCTTTATTCCTGAAACTTCTAATGTTTTCATCTCTCTTTCTCTGTGGTGCTGAATCAATCAGTCCTTTCTCTTGGTAGGGAGTTATCTGTCTAATGGGGTCATTCAAACAATTATATTCTCTTGGTATATAAAAGGTGTAAGGAGGGGCTGGAGAGATAGCCTAGCTGTTAAGAGCACCGACTGCTCTTGCAGAGGACCCGGGTTCGATCCCCAGCACCCACGTGATGGCTAAGAACCATCTTTAACTCCAATTCCAGGGGAATCCAAGACCTTCTTCTGACCTCCGTGGCATTGCACGACACGGGTGCACAAACCTACATGCAGACTGTACATTCATACACATACAAAAATAAATAAATTAATTAATTAAAAAAAATAAAAGGTGTAAGGAAACTGTTTATAAAGGGAAAAGATTCCCAAGTTTAGTTTTGTTTTTTGAGGACAAGAGGACAATTTATAAGATTAACTACCTGCAGCTGAGTATTAGGCACAAGTCATAATAATAAATTAGTGGGCAGATATGGTTCTGCATGCCTTTATTCCTAGCACTTGGGAGGCAGAGGCCTGCAGATCTCTGTGAGTTCAAGGCCAGCTACATCTTGAGTTCCAGGACAGCTGAGACTACAGGGATCTTGTTTGAAAAAAAATAAATAAAAATAAAATAAATAAATAAATCAGCAGAAAGCCTTGGAAAAGCATTAACAGAAAAACAGCCAAAAGAGTTGATTAGAAGAGATAACTAAATTCAAGGCTGAGGTTATGAAATTAGAAAAACATAAAAATACAATGAGTGAATAACATGAAAATTTGAGCTGGGGGCTGGAGAGATAGCCTAGTGGTTAAGAGCCCTGACTGCTCTTGCAGAGGTCCCGGGTTTGATCTCCAGCACCCACATTGTGGCTAAGAACCATCTGTAACTCCAATTCCAGGAGAACTCCAATTCCAGGGGAATTCGAGGCCCTCTTCTGACCTCCACGGCATTGCATGACATGGGTGCACAAACCTGCATGCAGACAGTACATTCATACACATACAAAAATAAATAAAAAATAAATTTTGAGCTGGGTGGTTTGGCTGTAACTAGAAAATGTAGAATAAGTAATAAGTTTGTGCTTATAGTCAGCCTGTAAGTATTAAGTCAAAATAGTGTAAATAATCTAAGCACAGCCATAAGAAGTCAATGACAGAGAATAATCAAAGAAAGAAAAAAAAAGTTTCCAGGTGCCATGGCACATGAGTTTATTCCTAGCACTCAGGATGCAGAGACAGGCAGATCCCTGTGAGTTCAAGGCCAGCTACATCCTGAGTTGCAGGACAGGTGGGAATACAGGGAGATTCTGTCTCAAAAAGACAAAAATAAATAAATAAATCCCAAGAAAGCCTTGGCAAACCAAAAAAATAGCCAAAAAGAGTTGGGGGGGGCAGGGCTGGAGAGATGGCTCAGCGGTTAAAAGTGCTGACTGCTCTTGCAGAGGACCTTGGTTCAATTGCCTGCACCCACATGGTGGCTAAGAACCATCTTTAACTCCAGTTCCAGGGGAATCTGATGCCCTCTTCTGACCTCTGGGGCATTGCATGACACGGGTGTTACCTACATGCAGACAGTACACTCATACACATAAAAAATAATAAATTTAAAATTTTTAAAAAAGTTAATGGTAAAAGATAAGTAAATTCAAGGCTGAAATGAAATAGAAAAGCATAAAAAGTACAAAGAATCGGAGTTTCAGACGGCTCTTGGCCACCATGTGGGTGCTGGGGATCGAACCCAGGTCGTCTGTGAGAGCGTCGGTACTCCCAACTGCTAGGCCATCTCTCCAGCTCCAGATCCAGGGGAATCTGACACCCTCTTCTGACCTCTGCAGCATTGCATGACACAGGGGCACAGACTTGCATGCAGACAGTACTACATTCATACACATACAGAAATAAATAAAATTAAAAAAAAATACAAAGAATCAATGAAATGAAAGTTCAGGCTGGGCAGTGTGACTGTAACTAGTTCAAGAAATAAATAACTTTGCACTTATAGTCAGCCTGTAAATATTAATTCAAACAGAGCCAGAAGAAAACAATTAAATAGAATTAAAAAATAAAAAAAACCAAAGATTCCACTTGTTGTGGCACATGCCTTTAATGCCAGCACTCTGGAGGTAAGGCAGAAGGATCAAGTCCATCCTGGTCTACAAAGCAAGTTCCAGCCCAACTGCTGCTCCATGGGGATATGGACTCAAAAACACCAAGAAAAAAAATCCCAGGAAAAGTCTAGGACAAGAAAGATACAACAGAGAATTCTACCTAAACTTCAGAGAATGATCAGACTAGATGTTTATCCAAACTTAATTATGAAATTCTCAGGTAAATGGCTGTGACTGAAGGAATCAACCTGAGTGAGGCAACTGAAACTCAGAAAGAGAAATATCAAATATTCTGTCCCCCAGCTGGGTGCTAGGTTTGAAATTTTAGATACTCGAAAATTCAGAGTGGTCAAGAAAGTAGTAAATGGCCGTAGGAGGGTGAGTGGGTTAAGGCTTCTTAGGAGGGGTGGGTGAATTTAGTGATATTTGGGGTGAGATTGGACCATTAGACTAGGATGGTTAAATGAGGTGGGGAAGGGAAGACAGGGCAGAGGTGAGAGTATAGGGAGGGATGAATAGCAGTAAAGGGCAGCTACTGTTCTGCCTGTAGATTAATGCTTCTTTCTCCTGAGAAGATGCTTTATGCAATAGACGATGTTTAACCCAATACCCTCAACTGTGCAAAGTACAGAGAATAAGAGGCTTCTGAGCACCATCTCTGAATAGGACTGTTCTATGAGACATCTGGGTCTAAAGGCTCTGCCTCCTGAGTGCTGGGTTCACAGTGCAGAGAACAAGAGGCTTCTGAGCACCGTCTCTGAATAGCACTGTTCTATGAGACATCTGGGTCTAAAGGCTCTGCCTCCTGAGTGCTGGGTTCAAAGTGCTGTGCCACAACTTGAATTGTATTTCTATACTGTATTTTTGGTGTTGCTCTTATATTTTGTGGTAGACACTTTTTTCCAATGAAATATCTTTTCTACACAGCTTTAGTTCTATCTCTGAAGTTCTAGCAGGTTGTACCATTTCATTTTATTTTTGGATTTTTAAAATTCCTTCCTTAATCTTGCCTATGAAATATTACAATCAAATTTTCCCTGTAATTACATAGATCCCCAGGTTTCTTTTTATATTTATTTCTGGTTTAGTGGTGCTTGAGAGATGGCCTAGTGGTTAAGGGCTCCAACTGCTCTTGCAGAGGATCTGGGTTTGATCCCGAGCACCCACATGGTGTCTGAGAACCGTCTTTAACTCCAGTTCCAGGGGAATCTGACACCCTCTTCTAACCTCCATGGCATTGCACGACACGGGAGCACAAACCTACATGCAGACAGTACATTCATACACAAAAGATAAATAAAATTAAGAAAAAAGATTTATTAAAAAATAACAAATATAACAATTCTTGCATGATCATAGCTAGCAAAGTTTTTTTTGTTTTCCCTGTCTTTTCAAGACAGGGTCTCCCTGTAGCCCCAGCTTTCCTGGAACTCACTGTGTGGATCAGGCTGGCCTTGAACTCACAAAGATCCACCTGCCTCTGCCTCCCAACTGCTAGGATTAAAGGCATGTGCCACCCCACCCAGCTAGGAAAGATTTTATGTAAATCTTACAGTAATGGTTTTAACAGTAATGTTTTTTTCTTTTTTACTTCCTTAAAGAGCATTGCATAGATACTGTATTCCCAAATAATTTGTCTTTTGATTTTTTTCTGAATTTTATGCATAAATCTTATTTAGATTTTAGAGTTGTGCACTGGTATATTTGAGTCTTATTATCAGGTTGCATCTTACTTTCCTTTTCATTTAGGTTTTATATAAGGCAATTAGGAATCCTAAATTTCTTTTGTAGAAGTGTGCATAATGGTTCTATATCTCATGAATTTTCAACATTACTAATCTACAATCATGATCTTACCAGGTTATTTTATTATTTAATTTATTAATATGTTGATACTTGGATCTATCATTTCAGTAATCTCCATTTGAAATATTGGGAAATACTCATTTCCCAATATGACTTATGAGATTTGTATTGAATGTGATTTGTTGGACTTCTGTTTGTTTAGTATTTTGGTATTTATATCCTTCCTCTTAGTATTAATATGTTAATTGTTAAGGGATGTGGTCCACTCATCATGTTCACTTACAATTTGTAATCTTTTCTCTGTTCTCATGTATGAATGTGGCTTCTCCTCTGCATATGTTATGGAAATCCTAAAGTGCACAATTTGTTGCAATGATTGTTTCTCTAAATATGTATTTATCTGTCCATCAATTTTGATGCTTACAATTTCTAGTTTTCTATTTTAATTTCAATTTTTATTTAATATTTGTTAATTGTATTTATTACTTCTTTCCTGGTATTTTGGTTTGTTGATTAGGCGTTTAATATCATTGCCTTTATCTACCTTGGCTTTGATGTGACAATTTTGCCTTAAACCTTTCAATATAACATTTTCCATTATACTTTTCAGATCTTTCTGATGGTAGAGGATCAAGTACACTGTTCTTGTTTATTTTAACTTTCCATATGTCCTTTATGATTTTATACCCATTACTTGTCTACTGTTTAATTGTTCTCTGCTTAGATTTTCTTTGCATATATTTAATAGTTTAAATTTTTTGCATATATTTCATAGTTTAGTTTTTATCTTTCTACTGTGTATTGACCATCATTCTTTAGATTTGGTCTCCTAGAAATTTTATTCAATTTATTTTTCTTTCTTCCTTTTGAATGTTTTACTTTCATTTTTATTTTCAGCCTTGGAAATGCATTCTTCATCCTTGGCTTGCCTGAAGCATTCAACTAAAAGAAGGCATAAGACAGGTCTTAATGAAGATAAAGGCTTCAAATATGAGGAATGTGCCAAGGAGTTTACTGAGATGTCATATCTTAGAAGACATACTGGAATTCATAGTGGAGAGAAACCCTATAAATATCAGGATTTTGACAAGTCCTTTTCTCTGAACTCTGGACTTAGAAGGTGTAACAGAATTCATATTGGAGAAAAATCTTACAAATGTGAAAACTGTGAAAAGGGTTTTACCAAAATTTCAAGTCTTAGAAGACATCAGAGAATTCATACTGGAGAAAAACCTTACAAATGTGAAAACTGTGAAAAGGGTTTTACCCATCTTAAAAGTCTTAGAGTCCATCAGAGAATTCATACTGGAGAAAAACCTTACAAATGTGAAAACTGTGGAAAGAGTTTTACCCATCTTAAAAGTCTTAGAGTCCATCAGAGAATTCATACTGGAGAAAAACCTTACAAATGTGAAAACTGTGGAAAGGGTTTTACCGAAATTTCATCTCTTAGCCGACATAAGAGAATTCATACTGGAGAAAAACCTCACACATGTGTAAACTGTAAAAAGGCTTTTACAGAAATTTCAAGTCTTAGAGTACATCAGAGAATTCATACTGGAGAAAAGCCTTACAAATGTGAAAACTGTGAAAAGGGTTTTACACGAGTTTCAAATCTTAGAGTACATCAGAGAATTCATACTGGAGTAAAACCTTATAAATGTGAGAACTGTGAAAAGTGTTTTATGCATGTTTCAAATCTTAGAGCACATCATAGAATTCATACTGGAGAAAAACCTTACAAATGTAAAAACTGTGAAAAGGCTTTTACCGAAATTTCAACTCTTAGACGACATCAGAGAATTCATACTGGAGAAAAACCTTACAAATGTGAAAACTGTGAAAAGTGTTTTACACAAGTTTCAAATCTTAGAGTACATCAGAGAATTCATACTGGAGTAAAAGCTTATAAATGTGAGAACTGTGAAAAGGCTTTTACCGAAATTTCAAGTCTTAGAAAACATCAGAGAATTCATACTGGAGAAAAACCTTACAAATGTGAAAACTGTGAAAAGGATTTTACCCGACTTTCAACTCTTAGAGCACATCAGAGAATTCATACTGGAGAAAAACCTTACAAATGTGAAAACTGTGAAAAGGGTTTTACACAAGTTTCAAATCTTAGATTACATCAAAGAATTCATACTGGAGAAAAGCCTTACAAATGTGAAAACTGAAAAGGGTTTTACTGAAATTTCAAGTCTTAGAGTACACCAGAGAATTCATACTGGAGAAATACTTTACAAATGTGAAAACTGAAAAGGATTTTACCAAAATTTCAACTCTTAGATGACATCAAGAATTCATACTGGAGAAAAACCTTACAAATTTGAAAACTGTGAAAAGTGTTTTATGTAGCATTCAATTCTTAGAGAACATCATAGAATTCATACTGGAGTAAAAGATTATAAATGTGAGAACTGTGAAAAGTGTTTTATGCACATTTCAAATCTTAGAGCACATCGTAGAATTCCTACTGGAGAAAAACCTTACAAAAAAAAAGGGGGGGCTTTGCCCAACTTTCAACTCTTAGAGTACACCAGCAAATTCATACTAGTGAAAAAACTTACAAATGTGAAAACTGTAAAAAAGCTTTTACCGAAATTTCAAGTCTTAGGGTACATCAGAGAATTCATACTGGAGAAAAACCTTAGAAATGTGAAAACTGTGAAAAGTGTTTTACAAGGCATTCAACTCTTAGAGTACATCAGAGAATTAATACCAGAGAAAAACCTTACAAATGTGAGAACTGTGAAAAGTGTTTTACACGGCATTCAATCATAGAATTTGTAATGGAGTAAAAGCTTATAAATGTGAGAACTGTGAAAAGTTTTTTATGCACATTTCAAAAACTGTGAAAAGTGTTTTCAACAACATTCACATCTTAGAAAACATTGTAGAATTCATACTGGAGAAAAAACTTACAAATGTGCACAATGAAGTGTTTTACCCAACTTTCAAGTCTTGAATACATCAGAAAATTCATCTCTGATTTTGTTAACTTGGATTGTTTCTTCCTTACTTCCTTCTTTCCTTCCTTCCTTCCCTCCTTCCTTCTGCCTGCTCTTTTTTCTTTCTTTCTTTCTTTCTTTCTTTCTTTCTTTCTTTCTTTCTTTCTTTCTTTCTTTCTTTCTTTTGGTTTTTTCATTCATTCATTCACTGAGGCTAAAGGTCTCTCTACCTTGTTTAGTCTTTCAAAAAAATAGCTTCAAGATTTTCCTCCTCCCTTGGATTTTATTTTCTGAATTTATTTCTGTTCCACTTGTAGGTTTGGGCTTGGTTTGTTCTGGTCTTTCCAGAGTCTTAAGTTATACTGTTAAGTCATTCCCATGTCCTCTTTCTGAATCTTCTTGTTTTGTTTTGTCTGTTTGAGACAGGGCATCCCTGTAGCACCCACTGGCTTGGAACTCACTATATAAGCTAGCCTGACCTTGAACTTACAGAGGTCTGCTTGTCTCTACCTCCCAATGTTTGCATTAAAGTTGTGTACAATATCACTGACCTTCTTTTGGATGTTTTTAATGTAGCCAAAAATACCAGTCCTCTTAGGACTGCTTTTAAGGTGTCCCAGAGGTTTTATTTTATTTTATTCTCATGTCCATTTAATTCCAGTAACACCTTTCTTTCTTTCTTTCTTTCTTTCTTTCTTTCTTTCTTTCTTTCTTTCTTTCTTTTGTTCCTTCTTTCTACTTTGATCCATTCCTCATTGAGAAGTGTGTTGCTTAATCTTGAATTCATGTACAGCTTCTTTTCCTGCTGTTAAGCTTTATTGCACTGTGGCAAATAGAAAATTTGCATGGGCTGCTCAGTAGACAGTGTATTCTTTGTTGCTTGGGTAGAATATGATAGATGTCTTCTAGGTCTATTTCATGTAAGATGACTATTCATTCAGATATACTTCTGTTTATTCTTTGTCCAATTTATCTGTCTAATGAAGACAGTGGGGTATTAAATCCACTTATTATTACTAAGTTGTGACTACTCTGTTTTTTATAGTCCTTGAGTACTGTTTTTATGAATTCAAATGCTCCAGAATATCATGCATGTATTAGAATGAAGTACCCCTCTTTATCTCTCCTCAGAATTGCAGCACATTTTTCCTTCTTAGAGCCATTTGCTTGGAATATTTTTTCCATCCTTTCACTCTAGGTGGGATCTATCTTTGAAAGTGAAATGACTTTCTTGAAGGCCAAAAAGGACAGGTTTTCTTTCCTGATCTTTTCCTTTGACTGGGGAGTTGAGGCTACTGGTATTTAGTATTATTATTGAAAGATATGTGTTAGGTATTCTTATTTTAATGTCTTTGTTTTGTGGTCCTTTTTTGTATTTTTGCTATTACACATTTCTTTGTTTACTTTCTTTTTTTTTTTTTTTTTTT
>VZQC01002269.1:4064323-4078969 GCA_009823505.1 Rhizomys pruinosus
TCTGAACATTCAAAGGAAGAAAAGCCTCAGATTGCCATAAACATCGAACCCCTCTGTGGATCCTACATGTAACAACTAGTTATAATGAGTCCTAATGAAACTTACCTTCTAGGTGCCACAAAGGTTCTGATATGAGAGACTTCCTTGCCTTCCCACCCATAGAACAAGGAGAAATATGACAATGATGAGGTCGCTCCCCAACTGTAAATTGGAGACAACTATTGTAGAGGTAATCTCTTATAAAACCGGTAAAACTGCTTTCTTTAATTGACTACTAGACATGGGAACTGTGGAAGGGATTACTCTCTGTTCAGAACCAAATATAATACTAAAGTCCTAGGGCTATGCACTCAGGCAAAATATATTAATACAGGAGCTCTGACATCAGCAATGGATTGTTCTACCAGGTGGATGTTGGCCAGGGGATCCAAGGCCCCACAAAAGGTAAGGGCTCCTTGCCTCTAAGTTGGGATACCTACAGGAGGAGAGGCAATAAGACCCTGCTGCCGAAGACCTGACGTTAACATGGGAGGGATGTATTGAGACCACACATGCAAGTGTACAGATGGCCTCTGGAATGCCAGAGAGTGTTACCAAAGGCCACTAAACCAATAAAGCAAATATGGGTCTCCCTGAGTCAAGCAAGACCCCACCGTCAGCACCAGCTACACCTCACCTGCCTGGAAATACTGTGCAGCAGAGGCAGCCATGTGCCTGTATATCACAAATCTTTGTTTACTTTCTATAGCCTCTTTGGTATATTCATTCCTCTTTTCGGTCTGTTGTATTGGAGTATTCTCTGCAGTATTGTTTTAGTACAGGTGAATTCTTTCAGTATGTTCATGTTATGGAAATACTGCTGTTTCCCTTTGACCACAATGGATAGCTTTGTTAGATAAATTATTCTGGATTGGCATCCATGGTCATTTAGAACTGGCAATAATTTGGTCCATGCTCTTCTGCTTTCATAGTTTCCATTGAAAAATCAGTTCTTCTTCTGGTGAGTTTTCCTTTATATGTAACTTGTTACACTAATAGGAGGCATGGTCTGTTTCAGACAGATGAGGAGCCAGGTAGTCTATATTAGGAAGGTAGTCAGTGTCAGGAAGCTAGTCCAGAGATCTGAAGCAGAGGAATCAGAGACAACCTAGGTCAAAGGCTGGTAGGGGGCAGCATGGGGGCAGGGAAGCAGAAGGGAAAAGAGACACAGACATGGTAGGCAAGATATGACTTACCAGAGTCCTGGTGGAACAGATTGGTGCAGTTGGTCAGGAGGCCGGAGAGATGAGGGGTGGGGCTAGCACCTGAAAGGGACTTAGCAATCTATGCTACAATGTTTAGCTAGTCTGTGTTAGAAAACTACTTCAGAGATCTGAGGCAGAGGGACTACAACACACCTGGGTCCAAAGGTGACAGGGAGCTGGGTCTTAGTCAGGTCTTAGTCTCATTTTGTAATTGGGAACTTGAAGTTCTGTTTAGAATTTTATTGACAGGGAATTTATTTTAATATGATTTTGTTGGTGTCCTGGCTATTAGGATTAATGATACTTAGTTTCTACCTCACTAAGAAGAAATAATAGTGTGCTTTTATTGGTTTTCTGGGTTCTGTGTGATATATTCCTTTTGGGATGATGTGCATTTGTCAATTATTTCTGTTCTCTTGAATGAGATTTTCTTTCCTATTTGTAAACCACATTCTCTAACATAAATTATGAAGTCTTCCCTTGGTTTTGATGAATTTTCTTCATTTAGACACATCTTCAAAGCTCTTATTTCTTCCTCAGTTTTAATGCATAAATGTTCTTAATGAATTCAGTTTACTATATCTCTTCCAATCCTATAAATGCATTATTTTGGGGCAGGAGAGATGGCCTAGCAGTTAGGAGCACCAACTGCTCTTGCAGAGGACCCAGGTTCGATCCCCAGCTCCCACATGATGGCTGAGAACCATCTTTAACTCGAGTTCCAGGGGAATCCAAACCCCTCTTCTAACCCCCGTGGCATTGAATGACACAGGTGCACAGACCTACCTGCAGACAGTACATTCATACACATAAAAATAAATAATTTTTTAAATGTATTATTTTGCCAGGTGTGGTGGCGCACGCCTTTAATCCTAGCACTTGCCATGCAGAGGCAGGCGGATCTTTGTGAGTTCAAGGCCAGCCTGGTCTACAGAGCGAGTTCCAGGACAGCCTTGGCTACAGGGAGACCCTGTCTCAAAAAGATAAATAAATAAATAAATAAATAAATAAATAAATAATGTATTATTTCATCCAGGGGTAGAGTCCTCCTAGAGAGGTCTCCCTTGAGATTTCTTCATTTTGACTAGGGTCCAGTCCATGAACAAACTAAGAAGAAGGTATAACATCTGCATTTGAGATGCAATGTCAAAAACTTATGCCAAAAATCCCATAACAGATATCCCAATTCGCTTTTGTGAGCCCTCGAGAAATGAATGTAATTACCTAATGGTGAACTAGCTTGTAATATCAATACAGTTGCCAGAACCTTTAAAATCATGTGCATGGGCTGGGGAATATGGGTCTTTGAGGCTCAACATGATGATTCTCTGGTAGCAAGAGTTAGCTGCTGCTGGGCTGGGCAGAACAGACACGATGCAGTGCAAAATGGGGGACCTGGAAGTAATCCTTCCCAAGAAGTATAAGAAGAAAAAAGACCAGATTCCATTACAATAAGAAGACGTAGCTAGCTCCTAGTAAAGCCCAGTTTCAGAGTCATTTCTCAAACCCTTGTTTGTTTAAAAGGCATACAATATTGTTTTGGTAATGGAATTGTTCAGAGTCAGGTGGTAAGGTTTTTTTTTGTTTTGTTTTTTTTTGGTCTTTTCAAGACAGGGTCTCCCTGTAGCCCCCCATCTTTCCTGGAATTCACTCTGTAGACCAAGCTGGCCTTGAACTCACAAAGATCCACCTGCCTCTGCCTCCTGATTCCTAGGATTAAAGGCATGTGCCACCACGCCAGCCTTGTTTTCTGTTATTTTCAATGGTTTTGTTTTTTTATAGTAACCAAGATCAAGAGAGTGATTATCTTGGAGAGAGACATTTAGCCTCACAAGTAGGGTTTAGGCCCAAAGGCAAGTCAGAAGATGATGATCAAGCAGGGCCTTCTGGACAAGCATGGCAAACCCAAAGACAATCCACCTGCCATGTGGAAACAGGACTGTGTTGACTACAGTGATTCTATCAAGAGGTCAGTTGTTTCAGAAACATTACCAGCCCCTCAGTTAGCTGCTGAAACAGCAAGTCACAAAAAGGAAGCAGGAGAGAGTGAGAGTGAAAGTAAAAGTGATGAGATTCCTCCAGCTGCTCCCCAGTTGAAGGAGGAGGAGGAGGAAGAAAAGGAGGAGGCGGGGAGGATGAGGAGGTAGGAGGAGGAAAGAAGAGAAAGAATGAAGAGAACAAAGAAAAATAGAGAAAAGAAGAGAAGAAATAAGAAGGAAGAAAAAAAAGAAGAAAGAAGAAAAATAAAAAAAGAGAGAAGAAAAGGAAGAAAAATAAAAGAAGAAAAGAAGAAAAAGAGAAAAAAAGAGAAAAAAGAAGAAAAGACAAAAATAGAGAAGGAAAAGAAGAGGAGGAAGAAAGAAAAGAAGAAAAATAAGAAGAAAAATAAGAAGAAAAATAAAAGAAGAAGAAAAATAAGAAGAAAAGAAGAAGAAAAATAAGAAGAAAAATAAAAGAAGAAGAAGAAAAATAAGAGAAGAAGGAGAAGAAGAAGAAGAAGAAGAAGAAGAAGAAGAAGAAGAAGAAGAAGAAGAAGAAGAAGAAGAAGAAGCACAAGAAGCCCAAAACTGTGCTGGAAAGTGGGGGTAAGGCTGGAGACCAGGACAGTTATACCACCAAAAAAAGCAGAAAAAGGGAGAAGAAAATAAAACTGGTAGAAGTATCTGAATAGTAAAAGCCACTTGAAGTTGTGTCCACCTGGGAGGAGAAATGAATGAATAGGTGAAGAAACTTTGTTTTTGAGGGACTGGAACAAAGGTCCCACTGTAGAGTTCTGGCACTCTTTGGCTACATTTGATCTGGGTGGTTAGTTGGTGTGTTCATCCCATCATGTCCTGTTTTAAGGATATGAGTGATGAAAAGGAGGTCTCTGCTACTGACCTCTGCTTCCATGGTGAAGCTGTACCTTCAGACACAGCACTGCCCAGTAATTATCTGCAGCTGTTTACTAATAACCATCTTAAATGGCTCTTCCTTGGTTCTGTTACTTTAAAAATAAATGTAAAAATTAAGTCTGCTAAATGGAATGGTATACAACCTTCTAGTGAAAGAAGTCTATTAATGGAGTCCTGTTCACTAGGGACATCTTGTACTGTGGTGGCTTCTCTGTTCTGCTGTGGGGTATAAGCCTTGCTTTCCTGGTGTTGTTCACTGATTTGGGGGATAGCATTTCGTGCACTTCTCCAAAGCCATTTACTTGTCCAGTTCTGTCTGGCTACATGTGTTTCTGGTTCAAGCCAAACCATTCCTGTTCATTTAAAAAAAACTTTATTTCCTTTTGAAGAATGGATTTATTCATTGCTGGAAGAAGAATGTCATTTTTAGTTATTAAAGTGGACTCATGAAGTTTTAAAGTATTACTGTTGGGTTTACTAAATTGCTACTCAGACTAGCAGGGTGAAACTTATGAAATATATTTAATAAAAATTTGGAGATCTTTATGTTCTATGTGGAAAAAAATATGTGCATGGCCCCTCCTTGATAGCCTTTGACAAAGATTGGCAATAAATGCAAGCATTTACAAAGTATAACAGTTCTAGGAGGAAAGTGAAAACATGTAATCCAGATTCTCTAGCTCTAAAATGATCAAATGGGTTCTCTTAAGCTTATGGGCTCATTAATATTTCTTTTTATTTTTTATTTTTTGGTCTTTTTCGAGACAGGGTATCCCTGTAGCCCCAGCTGTCCTGGAACTCTCTCTGTAGACCAGGCTGGCCTTGAACTCACAAAGATCTGCCTGCCTCTGCCTCCCAAGTGCTGAGTAATATTATTTCAAATGGATATCTTCCTTTTAAGAATTCTCCTGGTAGTCTTTGCAGGTGTATTTGCATAAAACATATGCCATATTTGGGGAGATGGCATATGAAACACTGTCAGATTATGCTGAGTCTGGTTCACTGTCATTGTCACCTGAGCTCTTGATAATTTTTCATTACAACTATAACCAGAACTGCTCTGCAGATTGGACAAAAGCTCAACCAGCCTTGTTTAAGAAATACTCAGAAACGGGGCTGGGGAGATGGCTTAGCAGTTAAGAGCACCGACTGTTCTTGCAGAGGACTGGGGTTCGATCCCCAGCACCCACATGGCGGCCAAGAACTGTCTGAAACTCCAATTCCAGGAGAACTCCAGTTCCAGGGGAATCTGACAACCTCTTCTGACCTCCACGGCATTGCACGACATGGCTGCTCAAACCTGCATGCAGACAGTACATTCATAAACATACAGAAATAAAATTTAAAAAACATTTAAAAATATCTTTTTAAAAAAAAGAAATTCTCAGAAGCACTCCCATAAGATAGATAGATACTGTGGTTAGACACAATGTCATGACAAACTAGTTTCTTTCCCATCATTGTTTTGATTTTGTGCATTCAAACCCTCCATCAACATCCCCACACTGCCTAAGTCTGAAAATAAATGGTAGCTTAATTCCAGAACCTGTTAAGGGATTCACAATAAAAGAGCGCAGTTGTTTTCAGGTCATGAGGAACATAACATTAATGTTGCTTAGTTTGCCTTACAACTAAGTACTTGGCACTAGCATCCACAGGTGAAGAATTCCATTCATTGTTTGTTCTTCTGGGACTGTGATAGTTCACTCAACATAACATCTTTTAGTTCCATACATTAACCTGAAAATTTCATGATGTCATTTTTCTTCACTGCTTCATAGAACTCCATTGTGCAGATGTACCACATTTTCTCTATCCACTCATCAGTTGAGGGACACATGGGTGGGTTCCAGCTCTTTGCTATTATGAAACAAGCTGCAGGAAACATGGCTGTGCATGCATTTCTGTGGTAGGATGTGTCTTGTGGATATATACCCAGAAGTGGTATGGATGGGTCAGGTTCTATATGGAAAAAAATTGTGTGCATTGGTCCTCCTTTGTTAATAGCTTTTGACAATGATTCAAAATAAATGCAAGCAAGCACAAAGTATAATAGGACTAGGAGGAAAAAGAAAACATATAACTCAGATTCTCTAGCAAAACATGACCAGATGGACTCTTCAGCATATGGGCTCATTAATACCATTTCTTTCTTTCTTTCTTTCTTTCTTTCTTTCTTTCTTTCTTTCTTTCTTTTTTTTTTTTTTTTGGTCTTTTCAAGACAGGGTCTTTCTGTAGTCCCAGCTGTCCTGGAACTCACTTTGTAGACGAGGCTGGCCTTGAAGTCACAAAGATCTGCCTGCCTCTGTGTCCCAAGTGCTAGGATTAAAGGTGTGTGCCACCATGCCTGACACTGTAATACCATTATGTTCTATATGGAAAAAAATATGTGCATGGGTCCTCCTTTCTTGATAGCCTTTGACAAAGATTGACAATAAATGCAAGCATTTACAAAGTATAATAGTACTAGGAGGAAAGTGAAAACATGTAACCCAGATTCTCTAGCCCTAAAATGATCAAATGGATTCTCTTTAGCTTATGGGCTCAGTAAATTTTTTTTGGTCTTTTTCAAGACAGGGTATCCCTGTAGCCCCAGCTATCCTGGAACTCACTCTGTAGACCAGGCTGGCCTTGAACTCACAAAGATCGCCTGTCTCTGCCTCCCAAGTGCTAGGATTAAAGGTGTGTGCCACCCTGCCTTGCACAATTATACCATTTCAAATGGATGTCTTCCATTTGAGAGTTCTTCTGGTAGTCTTTGCAGGTGTATTTGTCTTTCTAACCATATGCCATATTTGGGGAGATGACATATGAGACACTGTCAGATTACACTGTCTGGTTCATTGTCATTGTCAACTGTGCTCTTGATAATTTTTCAGTATATCTATATGCAGAACTCCTCTCCTGCACTTTCAGCCATTCATGAGCTAGGAACAGGTAGAGAGAGTATAGTTTATTTGCCAAGAGCTACTGCTACATTGCTGATCCATGGAAATTGAAGTGGACCTAATTGTCCTGGGCCACATTGCTGAAGCTTCCCAGCATCTTGGCCTGGCTGCCCAGTAGCAGCAGGTGAGGATCACTACCGGGAGCCACAGGCTGCCCATACCCAGTGCCCATAAATGCACTCTGCTAACCTCCTTTGGCCCACAGACACACATTGGCAGGCACCCGTTGTTTCAATGCAAGATAAAAGTACCACTACTGCACCAATATTGATAATGTCCCAGCCAGTGGCTGTTCATGAGGATTTGCAATGGGGTCGCACCATCAATAGTTTTCTCCTTTAGCAGCTTGTGTAGTGTCCTCTGCTACCCTAAGAGCTGGTCTTCAGGGATTAGGCTTCCCTGTCCCTTCCATCATGACTGCTTTGTTCAAAATGTGATCTGTCTTTCAAAACAGGGTCTTACGTTCAACTGCTGAGAGGGATCAGGGGCTGTGGAATAGGCTCTGTTATTTTGGGAGTCTCTTAGACTACCCTGAAAAACAACTCAGTGCCTGCATGGCACTGTGTTTTCCTCATATAGCATTCAGCTATATATGCACTTATTCATTTAATGTATGTTTATTTTTCTAGTAGTACTTTGAGCTAATTCATTTTTATCTTTGGTTTTTCATACCATCTGAGAATTATTCACCTCTACCCTCATTTCCTTTATAACCTTCCTTACTATCTCCTAAATTAAAGTACCCTACCTTCCCCCATTCCCTACTTAATACCTGTCTCCTACTATACCCCTGTCTACCTTCCCCCACTCCCTGCCTAATACCTGTCTCCTACTATACCCCTATCTACCTTCCCCCATTCCCTGCCTAATACCTGTCTCCTACTATACCCCTATCTACCTTCCCCCATTCCCTGCTTAATACCTGTCTCCTACTATACCCCTATCTACCTTCCCCCATTCCCTGCTTAATACCTATCTCCTACTATACCCCCCTATATACCTTCCCCCATTCCCTGTTTAATACCTGTCTCCTACTATACCCCTATCTACCTTCCCCCATTCCCTGCTTAATACCTGTCTCCTACTATACCCCTATCTCCACCTCTTCCTCTTTATTCCTATAGGTCCTTTCCATTTGCATGGAGCCTGAGGTTACATCAGGATATACATGCAAGTCAAGGGATTTGGAGCTAAGACTCACAAACTAAATGAGATAAAATCATATCCCACTTGAATTTCTGTGTCTTGGCTCCTACATTTAGTACAGCAGACACCAGAGATTGAAAAACCTGTCAGCTAATGAATTAGTATGGTCAATTTAGTTGAAATGAGTGGTCTACCAAAAGCATTATACAGAGACTATGCAATTCCAATCAATACTTCCATGACAGTTTTTCAATATAACTTGATATTTACATCCCCCTTTCTCTCTGATCCATTACCTGCAAAGTCCATGATTTCATTATTTAACACTGAGTAGACCACCAGTGTGTAAGTGTACCACATTATTGTAATCCATTCCTCAATTGAGGAACCAGTAGGCTGTTTCACATTCTTTACTTGTGCAAAGAACAGCAACAAACATTACTGTGCAAGTATCTCTGTACTAAGATGAGTCCCTTGGGTATACTAAGGAGTGGTAGGTTACCAGATCATATTGTTAGATTTTTTTAAGAGTTCTCCAGTTGGATTGTCGGCTTGTGCAGCTGTGGGGGGCAAACATAACCAGCCAGCCTGAACAGAGGTGGGCCTGTTGCCTCTGGATGACTTGGTTGCATACAGATTTGTTGCTTAGACTGGACCAGCTGAAGCACAGGGTGTGGCCAGGTGGGTCAGCTAGGTGGGTTGTTGTATCCCTCAATTTTTGGCTTTATTAGGAAGAACCTGTTTCAAAAAGACAACAAACAAACAAACAAACAAAACTAACCTTTGACCATTGGAAGTTTCTGGAATACTTGTCAAATACATGGTGTCTGCATGTTCTTTAAATTATATGTAAGTCCCTTTTTCTCTTCCGTTCATCTATATAATCTTGCTTGTTCCAGAACTATTCTGTATTTATTACTAAGGTCTGGAGAATACAACTTGAAGTCAAGCATTCTGCTAAATCTTACTGTATTGTTTTTGTTCAGATTTTCTTTGCTTCTTTCTCCTTTGATAGTAATTTTTAATATACTTTTTATATTTATGAAGAATGGCTCTGGAATTTTGGTTGGGATTGCATCAAATATGTGGACTGCTTTTCTTAGGATGGCCAGTTTCACAACCCAAATCTGGGAGGAGGTGGATGGAAGTTGTCTGTCCTAAGAAAAGTCTCTGGGATTTGGGGGGTGGGTGGAGGAAGATTCCTTCCCAGGAAAGAAAGGATCAGATAATGACTTGAAAGATAGGCTGCTTGTTTCTAGTTGTACTGATGGATGCTCATAAAGATGCCCTACCATGGGAAGCTATGGTACCTGAGATGAGAGTCTTAGAAGATGGAATGGCAGGTATGTGGTCAGGAGCATGAGCCCCACAGGGTTCCCTCTATGGAAGGTGAGGCAGAGTATGAGGTAGTAGGCCACCCAGGGCTGTGTGCTTGGCCAATAATTTTGCAAAGGATAGAGGGAGAACAAACTCTGGGTCAGAATGATCAGATCCAAATGCACAGGACAGCTACACAGCACATGTCTGGCACTCCCTCCCTATGTAGCAGAAAGCTGGGGAAAATTTGAAGGCCCCACAGAGGGAAAAACAGGGCATGGTCCCTTCCTGGTTCCTGCACCTCTGGCATGAAGGAGCAGATACTGTCTCTGTTAGGGTCATTTTGAAGGGAGACTCTGAAGAGAGGAGAAAATGTCAGGATTCTGATGAAAAGGCAATTGAGTTTATCTCCGCATTGCTGCTGGCCTGCCTGTGTCGGGATGAGGATGGCCAGCAGCAGAAGGTCCTCCAATTGGCAGTTTTATACCCAGGCACACAGGAAGTGAGTTTACAAGGAAGTGGGGGGGCATGGGGGAATGGGTATAGGCAAGTCTGCAGCTGGTATCAGTAAAAGCATCTCGAGGGAAACTGGGACCTAAGACTGGTACCAGTAGGAGAATCAAGAGAGGCTGAGGCCTGGCTCTGTCTAAGGTGAGGTATGATTGCAGGATGTTGCAGAAACGTTTTTCAGATTGCAGGAATACAGTCCAGGGTAATTATTTATTGGGACTTGTGCCTCAGTTGGCCTTCTGGATTCCCTGACTTAGGTGGGCTACAACCTTGCATTCCACCCTTTTGTGTCAGGGATAGGAGACAATGTTTTTTCATTCTAGCTGCTTCAGGCTGATGGGGGAAGATGAAGAGGGGGTTAATGACACTAGAGGGTGAGTTTTACACCTGGGTGTAACTGTTGTTAGCAGGGATGTGTTCATATTTGTCTGAAGGGAGAACAAGCAAAAGCTGATTAAAACTGGTACAGGTGAATTTTTCAGTAAGCTCTTGCACCAGGTAAGGCAGTAAGCTATTACCAGGATGAGGGATGAGGCCCAAGGTTACTTAGGGGTCCAATTAGAGTATACAGTCATGGGGGTTATGCTATCCAGGATGCCCCACTCTGAGGCCAGGGGAAGACACAACTTTTGGGATGCCCAGCCTTAGACACAACTAGCCTGGAACTCACTACGTAGAGCAAGCTGCCATAGAGCCTGCCTCTGTCTCCTAAGTGTTGGCATTAAAGGCTTGTGCCACCACACCCATCTTCAAAAGATTGTATTTTATGTTTCATTACCCATCCTCCAGGTCTTAAGGTCTCTCTCCTTCATTGTAGTATGTCCTAGAAAATGGACAGGGCTGTATAGAATTTTTACTTCATGGCTGTGCACTCAGCAGTCACTTGTTCTCAGTATTTCACCAGTTGTGAGTCTCTACAGTAACTGCTGCCCATTGCAAAAGGTGTTTCTTTAACTCAAGCTGAGAGCTGCATTAGTCTGTGTGTAAAGATACATCAGCAAAGTGTCAGTATTAGATTTTGCCATAGGCATGTCTCCTTCTCAGTCACGTGGTCACGGCCACTTTTATAGTATCAGCCTTGCATGTTGTTCTGTGGATTGATATCAAATCCACTCAGAATTTTTTGTTTGTTTTCCCACAAAAATCTTTCCACTATTGCAACATCAGGCACATCTTACCTGGCATGTTGGTATTGTAGCTCCTAGTGTCCACATCTGGGTGAGACCATTGATGACTCCTCTCCCCAGCAGCCTGAGTAAGAACTTATAGCACTGTGAAGGCATAGATGGCAGGATTAAAAGATATTTTCAGACACTTTAAGTTATCTGCTGACTTCTCACCATATTCAATGTTGGCATGTCAGAATCCAAGTTATTCTGTATGTGGATTCATAGGTTATTAAGGTGGTTATCAGATTTGAGTTTTTGGTGAATATTTTTAGTCTATCAGTTCTAGAATTTTCAAGTTGTCATATATTTCAAGTTGTCATATATTTCCTAGTTTCCTACATTAGTTCTTTGAAATTGTCTCTTTCCTTTTTGCTCTGGTCATAGTTGATACACAACTTTGAAGTACAGTGGAGGGAATGACCACACTGCTCTCTGCCCTGATAAGTATGGGAATGATTCTAGTTTTCCCCATTTAGGATAAAGCTGGATTTAGCTTTGTTGTCTACAGTCTGTATTATATACTGTTGTGTGTTCCTGGCAAAAATGACTTGACCTCCCTCAGCATTTAATGACTGTGTATATCTCCATATCTAGAGGTGCAGTCCTGAGCAGTCCCCCCTTCTTATTTTTATGTCCAGTGGTGTTGTAATTCTGTGGGTCTTTCTAAGGTAGTTATATTTTGGAGATTTCATGGATGCAGTTTCTGAATCATGTCCTGAATACATTATTTAGACTCAGGTGTTCTGATTCTCTGGATCCTCTACTCTTTCTACACCTGTTCCATGGTGTTCTCCAAGCAAGCGTTCTGGTTGCATTATAGATATGTCAGGTTGAATTGGGCACTACACAATCCCTTAATTTCTCCATTTTGGTCAGTCATGGAACTTTATAATAGTAACCATCTGTTCTAGAAATACATTTATTTTCATTTTAAAAAATGATTCTCCTCCTCTTTCTTCTTCTTCTTCTTCTTCTTCTTCTTCTTCTTCTTCTTCTTCTTCTTCCTTAAAACAGGGCTTCCAGATTCAATAGTAAAGTCTTTATAAGTTGTGTAATTAAGCAAAATATATTAGTACAGGAGAGCTCTGATATCAGCAATGAATTATTCTGCCTAGGAGATGTTGGCTAGGGGATTCGGATTCAACCCCCCCCCAAAATTATAAAGGCCTTTTCCCTATAAGTGGGATATATGCAAGGAGAAAGGCAGTAAGTCCCTGTTGTCGAAGACCTGATGGGAGCATGAAAAATGTCATGAGACGTCACTTGCTAATGTACAACTGGCCTCTGAAATGCCAGAGAGTGTTACCAAAGGCCACTAAAGCAATACAGCAAAATATTGGTCTCCTTGAGACAAGCAAGACTCTCCCTCAGTATCAGCTACACCTCAATTGCCTGGAGATACTTTGCAGCCATATATATATATATATATATATATATATATATATATATATATCACATATATATTAAAATTATGATATCTGAAAATAAACAATATTTTAATTCCGAAACATGTTTAGGAATTCACATTTTTCCTTTTAATTTTATATTACTCTAAAATATGCATACATACCCTCCTGCCATATACGAAAATTGCAAAGTCTGAAAATAAGTGGCAGGTTAATTCTAGATCCCATTAAGGTCTTCACATTATAACAGCACAGATAAAAAGTAATATAATATCAGTTTGCCTTACAGCTAACGATTTGGTGCTAGCGTTCACTAATGAGGGATACCATTCTTCCTCTTTTTTTTTTTTTCTGGGACTGTGTTGAATTTTAAATTACTGTGTGACTTTTAAAGATTCCTGGTTTACTTCTATAAAATTAATATTACCAAGGAACCTTGGAGATAAGAGATGGAAATGATGCAGTTAATAATGGAGTGATTGGTTGCTAAGTTGACAAAGGGTCAATTGTGCTTTATAGCTCCAGTTGTCAACACATCTGGGAAGAAGGAAACTCAATTGAGGAAATTTCTCCATTGTATTGAGCTGTGGCCCTATCTATGGGGTATTTTCTTGGTTGCTGAATGATTTAAGAGTCCCCACCCTACTGAGGGTGGTTCCACCCCTGGTTAGTGAAGAAAGATGACTGAGCTCAGGCATGGTGAGCAAGCCTGTAAGCAGCAAAATTCCATGTTCTGTTCCCAGAGTTCCTGCTTTGGCTATGAGATGGACTATGAGTTATAAGCCAAATAAACCCTTTCTTGCTCAAGTTGATTTTGGTCTCTAATTTTATCATAACAATAAAAAGCAACTGGAACAGATGACATCACTGAAATATTCTTTTATAGTGAGCATTTTTACATCTCATGTTATGGTCCCCAATCAAACACAGTCCACTGTATGTCCCAAGACCCCATCAGAACTCATGCAGTACAACATCCAACCTAAGCCTTACAGAATCAAGCTCTAGAACCCGGATGTCCCTCTATGGAAATATATGCACTTGAGTCTAGTCAGCAAGTACAGTTCTAAGGAGACTCATAAAAGTGATCAAAAATGATTCTCTTCACGGGACAGCCTGGATTTTCCATCATGAAAACAAAAATTACAATATTAGATCATGATTAATGCATTCTATTCCATTTTTTAAAATATTTTTACTGATTTTAGAATTCCCCACAATTTATTTAGATCACACTTACACCCCTCTCCCCTTGTCGCCTCCAGCTTACTTGCCTTCCCAAGCTTTATGTACACTTTCATTATTTGTCTTTTTTAAAACAGTATTCATCGAAATTTCTATGAAGTCTAATTTGCTTTTCACAAGTGTTCTTTTTTACAAGTATGTTTTTCTGTTAGATACTGGTCAAACTAGCAGTTCCCCAGTAGGTAAAACTGACTCTCCAATCTCAGCTTCTATTGATTGCCCATACCATAGATCCTATACTAGAACTGGTACCATGCTGGTCCCCAATTGGTACTGTAAGTCTATGGATAAGAAATAAAAGTGTGGACAGAATCTGGAAAGATTAGTTTCAAATAACTTTGACAAACTCACTAAACCATGTGTACGTTGACCTGGTTCTTAATATTTTCTTTAGAAACCTTAATTTGCTGTTCTACTCCCAGACAGGGAATGCTTGTAGGTATCATACTGCTGAGAGACAGCTCATTGTAACTGAAGCAAGAAGACTAAGAAATAACTCTTGAGATTGTGTACATAATATAATCAAAAACATGGGAAGAAAAGACAAGATTTTCTGATAATTTAAAGATAAATTCAAGCTTATACTTCTACAAGGGAAAAGCAGAAAAATGGTTTTGAAGAGAATTGTGGGTGATCCCAAACTGGAAGACACAATTTTACTCACACTTCAACTGGACAGTTTTAAGATATGGGTGCACAGGTTCCCTCTGATTTGGGTCCACATTTTATTTATTTATTTATTTATTTATTTATTTATTTATTTATTT
>VZQC01002269.1:4079834-4194748 GCA_009823505.1 Rhizomys pruinosus
AATAAAAATAAAAAAAAAATAAAATAAATTCAGCCATTAAAAAAAAAAGAATGTCAATTGACATTATGTGTTGATGTTTGAAACTACTGAAGAGTAACATGGAAAATATAAGACAGACTTGACATAAATATTCTCTCCTTGCTGCTGTGGAAAAGGCAAAGCTCTTCCAATTCACGTTCATGTATGCCTTCTGATGTACATGTTCTAAATCTTCCATGTGTAAGACAGTGGGATTTGGCATCTCGAGGGAGCTTCTTTTTTTTTTTTTTTGTCTTTTTGAGACAGTGTTTCCCTGTAGCTTAGGCTGTCCTGGAACTCACTATTGTAGACCAGGCTGGCCTTGAACTCACAAAGATCCGCCTGCCTCTGCCTCTGCCTCCCAAGTGCTAGGATTAAAGGTGTGCACCACCACGCTCGGTGAGAGAACTTCTTAAATATTAGTCAGGTAAGGGACCACTGCAGATTGGATTGAATCAGAGAAAACATTCTTTAATCTTTTTTTGAGACAGGGGCTCCATGTGGCTCCAGCTGCCCTGAAACTCTCTATATAAACTAGTCTGCCCTTGAACTTATAGTCATCACCTGTCTTTTCCTCCCAAGTCAGGAGATTAAAGATACACACCACCACCCCTGAGCATAAAATACAGTTTAATGGACATTCATTGTTAGAATTGCAAATACTTAGATTTAATAAGTGAATGTTAGCTTTCTGTTAACTTTCAATTTGAAATATATATAAATTTGTGATATAGAGCATTCAAAATATACTTTTTTGTTTTCTTAATTTCAGATCTTATACTCTATAAACACACAGTATACATGCTGAGTATTAAGAAGCCATGTCAGGCAGGGTGTGGTGGTGCATGCCTTTAATCATGCAGAGGCAGGCAGATCTCTGTGAGTTCAAGGCCAGCCTGTTCTACAGAGTGAATTCCAGGACAGCCAGGGATACAGGGAGACCCTGTATCGAAAAGGCAAAAAAGAAATAAAAAAGCCATGCCATACTATTTTCACAGTTAGTAAATGCATCCTAGAATAGGACTGTATCAGAAACTATCTTTTAAGGAATTAAAATCAATAAGGTACCCTGGAATGTTTGCACACATCTTTAATCCCAGCACTTGCGAGGCAGAGGCAGGCAGATCTCTGTGAGTTCAAGGCCAGTCTGGTCTTCATAGTGCATTCCAAGATAACTGGGGCTACATGAAGACCCTGTCTCAGAAAAAAAAGTCACTCATATATATATTAGAAACATGTCTCTTATACTCTTTGGTCTCCTTGGTTCAAGAACCCTCTGTTTATGAACATATATTCAAACTGCTGTTTTTATTTTTGAGTATGCTGACAGTCAACTGTGTGGCTGTGGACTTCTCCCAACAGGAGGGAAAATCCCAGATTCTGCACAGAAGCTGTGTATAGACTGGATAGATGATTGAGAATTGCATCAATCTGATTTGTACAGTGATAATACATTTGTTACAGAAATTTTTACTCATGCTCCATTTTTCTTGCTGAATAACTCTTGATGTGTCTTAATTTTGTGTGAATGAGTGTTGCATCTCACATAATAAAATGAAATTCTGGGAGGATAAAAACATTTCCATATTGTTATTCTTCCTGTTTGTTCTGTGGAGAGTTGTTATGCTTCTTCCATTTTTTTCCTTCCAGTTCATCAGAAACTCAGGAGCATGTAATATTGTCACCCCAAGAAGGAAGTTCCATTTCTACACTTGAATTTTGACTGAGCTGTAATTTGAATGAGAACTCAAGTTATGCAGCCCAAAAATGTTTATTAAAGTGGGAATCATTTGTAGACTTCCCTATTATGTATTCTCTTTATCTGCTGAGCACAGTACTTTAAACCATATCCAGGTAATTTGTAAGGAATCTCTGCCTAAGAGGCAGGTATTACACTGTCTAAATGAATGTGAAGACAGGGGGACACTTTAGCAAAACTCCCAGGTAGGTTGGAATTAATGAGGCATCCCCAGGTGAGCAGCTCTAGTGAAAGTGGAACCTTGTTGGGAAAGTGCTTTGCCGACATTCTGTTCACTAGAACTCATTTTGAGAATTCCACTGATAGCGCTCCCAGGATTTATCCTATGGTAGATGTTAGAATACTTTTGTATTACAGTTCATTGATTCTATAGGAATTAACACTAGGAGAAAAAGATAATTTTTTTGACTGCATATGAGTGTCAATGTCAATATACCATTCCTTTCTCTAATTTGGGGTCTTCATATTACTATTAAATGGTTTCCATTGCTACAGTTTTAAAATATTGTAAAACTGGCAAAATTGCTTTTTCTAGTTTTTTTTCCTCCTTTCAGAACTTTGTAGTTTTGTATTTTCTTCTGAGTCTATATCATTTTGTGATTCATCTCTGCATTTCTGGGAAAAAATCCAAGAGGAATGATTTTTAAGGCACTGTCTGAAGATCTCTTACTATAAGTGATTTTTTCTTCTTGTTGTTGTTCTCACTTTAGTGATCCTTAGTCATTATCCCCCAAAGAAGGCTGTACCTTGAAATTTCCCAAGATCACTATTTCTTCTTTCAGTTGTGTCAATGTTTGCTTCCTGAATCTGGAGGCCATTATGTGAAAAAGGATCCATACTGATCACATCCTTTCCAGTGAATGGAACATTTTAAGCATTGGTTAATACTGTTTATTTTGACAGTTTTGTTTTAAATTGTCTGTTGCCTAATACAATTATAACCATCATTTTTTATTGCTAACCATAATCTTGGATGGTAATGATGACAGTGACGATAATGATGATGATGATGATGATAATGATGATGATGATGATAATGATGATGACAGTGACGATAATGATGATGTGACGATAATGATGATGATGATGATAATGATGACAGTGATGATAATGATGATGTGACGATGATGATGATGATGATGATGATGATGATGATAATGATGATGATGATGATGATGATGATGATGATGATAATTATAGCCCAAACTCTCTAAAGTATTTACTCAGTGATCATAGTTGAACCTAGAGTGTCAGGGAAAGAGGTATAGGGCTTGAGGTACTGAACTAAGTAGGTAGTAACTGAGCAGAATGAACGAGGAGGTCAGAAGGCCAGAGTTGTGATATGGTTCACATGTTTACAGGATCTACTATAGCTGGTTAGCTTGAAGATCTGGGACCTTGTGGGGTTTAACTTCGACTATGTGGGGTGTGTAACAATGGTATTGGTTATGGTTTGTGGTTGGAGGCAAGGGCCTTGTGAGGGTGTTTTAAGCCCTATATCTCTGGGTCCATGGCTGTTCATTGCCTCTAGAGATATCATTGTAAGAACCTTGGGCTTCAGGGTACATGTTCCCTGTCCTTTGCTATCAGAAGTACCGATGTTCAAATCCTGGGATACATGGATACATGTCATTTGTCCTGTATTATTGGAAATACTAATGTTGGAACCCCAAGACTTGGGTCCATGTTCTCTGTCCTCTGTCATAAGCAGTATCAGTATTGGAACCCTGGGATTTGGGGTCCATGTTCTGACCTCTGCTATGAATGGTAGTGATGTTGGAATCCCAAGACTTGGGTCCATGTTCTCTGTCCTCTGTCATAAGCAGTATCAGTGTTGGAACCCTTGGAATTGGGGGGGTCTATGTTCTCTGTCCTCTGCTGTCAGAGGGACTGATGAAGATTCAAACTTGAGAAGCATCAAGTCCATGGAGAAAGAAGTACACATTTTCCAGGTTGAGTTTATATGAAATGGTGTAATAATATCTACATCTTAGGCAGTTAAGATAAACATTCAGGCTGAGAATGAATTAGAGTTATCCTTGTTTGAAATGACATCATTTGTGAAGAATGTATAAAAAAAGATAAGCATTCAGGAAAAATAGCAAATGCTCAGATATGTACTGGGTACACAGATATCTGAGGTGTGTTCTTGCTTCCTTCTGAAAATGTTCTTGGTAAGAAATTTCTACAGATTGGAGATCTCCAAAGACCTCCTGAAGCACAGGTACCAGGGCGTGGGCTAAAGAGCACACGCCCCCAACCAACTGGGATTATGAAGGCATCTAAAGGAGGCAAGCAAAGCAAGCCTTCAACACAGTGAAGAGGCATTGGGGACTCAAATTGGAATACAGGCTAGGAGAAGACCATATGCTGGGAACACGAAGAAGAGACAATATAGGAAAGGTGCTGGATAATCCCACACCAAGTTCTACCAACCTTTTGGAAGGTTACTACAGTGGGATCCCCCTGGGTATGGCCCAGGACACAGAAATCAGAAACACAATCATGAACATACTTAAAGAAATGCAAGATTATAAAGAGCAAATCAAAGAAAAGAGAATGAAGAACTCAAGAAGGAAGTGGAAACACTGAAAATATCCCATGCGGAAAAAGATAAGGAAACCAACCAGCAAAGCAAAGAGCTACAGGAAGATATTCAGATGCTCCAAAAGGAAGTGGAAATACTAAAGAATTCAGAAGAGGAAATGAAAAAGTAAATCAAACACTCATCCATTCAAGAGGAAAGGAATGGAAAATGCCTCAGAAGCAAAATGGAGAAGCAGAACAAAGAATATCAGACCTGGAAGATAAAACAGAACAACTAAAAACCTCAAGGAAAGATTATGAAAAATTTAAAAATACACAAAAATGGAACAACCAGGAGCTGTGGGACACTATGAAAAGATCAAACCTCCGCATCATAGGAATAGAGGAAGGAGAAGAATCCCAAGAGAATGGTATTGATCAGATCTTCAACAGAATAATAGATGAAAACTTCCCCAAACTAAAAAAGGACAAATCAATACAAATACAAGAAGCACATAGAACTCCAAACAGACAAGATCAGAAAAGAAATTCTCCACGCCACATCATAGTTAAAATGCTAGACACCCAAAACAAAGACAAAATCCTTAAAGCCACAAGAGAAAAACAACAAGTGACCTATAAGGGGAAACCTATCAGAATTACAACTGACTTCTCAATGCAAACTATGAAAGCAAGAAGAACCTGGAGCAAAGCATTCCCAGTGTTAAGGGACAATAGATGCCAACCCAGGTTACTATACCCAGCAAAAATGTCAATTATAGTTGAAGGAGAGAGAAAAACCTTCCATGACATAAACAAGTTGAAAGAATACATGTCCGGAAAACCAACCCTTCAGAGAATACTTGAAGCAATTCAAAGAACAGAAGAAAGGAGCAACCAACCCCAGGCACCTAGAAAGAGAAATCAATAAAAGCATAACTGCAGAAGTAGAAACCTAAACCCAAACCGCAAATGGATAATAAGGCAAAAGGAAGCAACACAAACCTATCAGTCATAACCTTAAATATTAATGGACTAAATTCCCCAATCAAAAGACATAGACTGGGAGATTGGATTAGGAAACAGAATCCATCGATATGCTGTCTACAAGAAACACATCTTACCTTCAAGGACAGGCACCACCTTAAAGTGAAGGGATGGAAAAAAATATTCCAAGCAAATGGTACCAAAAAGAAAGCAGGTGTTGCTATTTTAATATCGGATAAAATAGACTTCAAAGTAAAAGAAATCAGAAGAGACAAAGAAGGCCATTACATTTTCATCAAAGGAACAATCCACCAAGAAGATTTCACAATTATGAATATATATGCCCCAAATTCTGGTGCACCAAACTTTATAAAGACAATTCTCCAGGACCACAAGTCACAGACTAACCCCAGCACACTCATAGTGGGAGATTTCAATACCCCACTGAGTCCTTTGGATAGGTCAACAGGACAAAAAATAAACAGAGAGACATCTGAACTGAACGATATGATACACCAAATGGACCTCATAGACCTCTACCGAACATTCCATCCTAATACCAGAGAATACACTTTCTACTCAGCACCCCACGGAACATTCTCCAAAATCGACCACATCCTGGGACACAGAAGAAACCTCTACAAATACAAAAAGATTGAAATAATTTCATGCATCCTGTCAGACCACAGTGCAATGAAGCTCAACATCAACACCAGGACAAGCCCTCCTGCCTACAAGAACACATGGAGACTAAACAACACACTCTTGAATAATGAATGGGTCAAGGAAGAGATAAAGAAAGAAATAAAAACATTCCTGGAACTGAATGACAATGACAATACAACACAACAAAACTTATGGGATACCTTAAAAGCAGTCCTAAGAGGGAAATTTATAGCCCTGGGTGCCTACATTAGAAAAACAGAAAGAGCACAAGTGAATGATCTAACACTACAGCTAAAAGCACTTGAGAGGCAACAACAGATGAACCCTAAACGCAACAGACAGGAAGAAATAACAAAAATCAGAGCAGAAATCAATGAAATAGAAACAAAGAAAACAATACAAAAAAATCAATGAATCCAAAAGTTGGTTCTTTGAAAGAATAAACAAGCTAGACAGACCTCTAGCCCAGTTAACCAACAGAAAGAAGGAACAACTCCAAATCAATACAATCTGGGATGAAAAGGGAAATATCACAACAGACAATGAAAAGATCCAGAAAATCATACGGGAATACTTCAAAAACTTATACTCTAACAAGTTTGAAAACTTAGAAGAAATGGATGAATATCTGAAATCCTGGGAATCACCAAAGCTCAACCAAGAAGAGATTGGCAGCTTAAAAAGACCTATAATTTATGAAGAAATTGAAGACGTAATAAGAAACCTCCCAACTAAAAAAAGCTCAGGCCCAGACGGTTTCACGGCAGAATTCTATAAAACATTTCAAAAAGTCCTAAAATTATTATTACTGAAATTGTTTAGAAGGATACAAACAGAAGGAATTCTCCCAAATTCCTTCTATGAAGCCAGCATCACTCTATTACCCAAACCAGTCAAAGATACAACTTAAAGGATTACTATAGACCCATCTCCCTAATGAACAGAGATGCCAAAATTCTAAACAGGATACTGGCAAATGGCATACAGACACACATCAGGAAGATCCTCCATCATGACCAAATATATTCATACCAGAGATGCAGGGATAGTTCAACATATGCAAATCAATAAACATCATCAAACACATAAATGGAATGAAAGACAAAAACCACACCACCATCTCAATTGATGCTGAAAAAGCCTTTGACAAAATCCAGCATCCCTTCATGCTTAAAGTCCAAGAAGGAATTAGATTGGAGGGATCGTTCCTCAATGTAATCAAAGCCAAATACAGGAAACCCACAGCCAATATCATCCTAAATGGGGAAACCACAGAAACATTCCCTTTAAAGGTAGGAACTTGACAAAGCTTTCCACTGTCACCACTCCTCTTCAATATAGTGCTTGAAACACTTGCTAGGGCAATAAGGCAAGAAAAGTAAACTAAAGGAGTACTAATTGGAAAAGAGGAAGTCAAGCTATCCCTATCCTCTGATGATATGATTGTTTATTTAAGGGATGCTAAAATCTCCACCAGAAAACTCCTAGAAATGATTAACAACTACAGCAAAGTGGCAGGATACAAAATTAACCTAAAAAAATCAGTGGCTTTTCTTTACACCAACAACAAGCAACTGGAGAAAGAATTCAAGGATACCATCCCACTCACAAAAGCCTCAAAAACAATAAAATACCTAGGAACAAACCTAAGCAAAGACATCAAAGATCTCTACAACAAAAGTTTTAAACCCCTAAAGAAATTGAAGAAGACATCAGAAGATGGAAAAAACATCACATTCTCATGGATTAGGAAAATTAACATTGTAAAAATGTCCATTCTACCCAAACTCTTGTATAGATTTAACACAATCCCAATCAAAATCCCCAAGAGTTTCTTCACAGGCTTGGGAAAAAAAGTTCTTAAATTCATTTGGAAAAACAAAAGACCCCGAATAGCCAAAACAACCCTGAGTGAAAAGAGTTACACAGGAGGATCTCTATACCAGACTACAAATGATACTACAGGGCTATAGTCAAAAAACAGCCTGGTACTGGCACAAAAATAGACCTGTTGACCAATGGAACAAAACCGAAGGTCCAAACTTGAACACATACAATTTCAGCCATCTCATATTTGACAAGGGGGCCTAGAAGACACAATGGAGAAAAGACGGCATCTTCAGCAAGTGGTGTTGGCAAAACTGGATCACCACTTGTAGAAGAATGAAATTAAACCCCTACCACTTGCCCTGTACAAAAGTCAACTCCAGATTGATTGAAGACCTCAACATGAAACCCCAAACTCTGAAGGCGATAGAAGAAAAAGGTGGCAGCAGTCTACAGGACATAGGCGTAGGAAAAGAATTTCTAAATCAGATAGCATCTGTGCAAGAATTAAGGTTGACAATTGACAAATGGGACCTCATTTCTGTACATTAAAAGAAACAATCAAGGAAGTGAAGAGAAATCCCACAGAGTGGTAGGAAACCTTCACCACAGAAACATCTGACAAAGCATTGATTTCCAGAATATATAAACTACTCAAAAAACAAAGAAGAAAGAAAACAAATGACCCACTCAATAGATGGAGCAAAAAACTGAACAGAGACTTCACAAGTGAGGAAGTAGAGATGTCTGAGAAACACCTTAAGGAGTGTTCAACATCACTAATCATTAAGGAAATGCAAATCAAAAGCACTTTAAGATATCATCTTACTCCAATATGACCGGCTAGGATCAAGAAAACAAATGATACCAAGTGCTGGAGAGGTTGTGGGGAAATGGGAACACTCATCCACTGCTGGTGGGAATGTAAACTCATGCAGCCACTATGGAAAGCAGTGTAGAGAACCCTTGGAAGACTTGGAATGAATTTGCCACCCGACCCAGCCATACCACTCCTAGGCATGTACCCCCAAGACTCACCCCACTACAGAGGTACATGCACGGCCATGTTTATTTCAACTCTCTTAAAAATAGCAAGGAGCTGGAACCAATCCAAATGTCCCTCAACTGATGAGTGGATAGAGAAATGTGGTACATCTACACAATGGAGTTCTATGCAGCAGTAAAGAAAGATGACATCATGAGCTTTGCAGGAAAATGGCTGGAGCTAGAAGACATCATGCTGAGTGAAGTAACACACTCCAGAAAAACAAACAATGAATGGTATCCCTCATCTGTGGATGCTAGTGCCAATTACATAGCTGTAAGTATTTCTTTTGCATGGCCCCTTGAGCGTTTGTCTAAGCACTTGGGAGTGATACATATTGGAAACAACAACAACAGAAAGGACTGCATCAAAGAACTGACTGAAACTGAACTTCTGCTCAAAACAGTCAACTTCCACATGGAGAATATCGAGAAAGACTGAAAAAAAGATGAAAAGCATGTTTGGCAGAATACATGAGCTCTGGTAGGGTGGGGGCATAGGGTGGGGAACACAGGTCTAGATTTGATAATCTTGTACAAAATATATATTAAAAAATAAATAAATAAATAAAATTGTAAAAAACAAAAAAGAAAAGAAAAAAATTTCTACCAAGAACATTTTTACCAAGAACATAGTCAAATACACATGGATGGAGATGCCATAGATCTTAGAAAAAACTGCAAGGCTTTCACATCCCTAGACAAATGGAACTTTTTTCTCTGTACTAAATATGTATCATATTTACAGACAAATATACTAGTTGCCATTCATCAAAGAAGCTTCTTTTGCAACAGGTGAAGACTATTACAGAATTCCACAACTGGTCATACACAATGATTAAATGTCTGTGAAATACCCAACCCTAAATGACACATCTACAATTGACTCTCTACACCTAAGGCTCATGCAACATAGTAGATAAGGGGTAGGGAGAATATGAATGCATCTCACAACTCGAGGCAGCAAAACTTGGGAAGAAGGCATGGAAAGATTTTAAGAGACAAGAAAAGAGGTTCAAGATCATACAGAAATAGAGTCTTATAGGCTCCTGAGACCTTACTCATATGAACCTGCAACAATTTTGACAGTCTACACAAGGCTCATGCAAACTCCAGCAAAAAATAAGACAGCTCAGAACTGTGGAAATGGGCAGCAGGCCCCAAACGTAGTGGAAGAAATATTGGGCAACTGGATGAAAAAGAGCTGATATTCTCTAAGGGAGAGCCTCTAGAGATAGGCTGACTAGACCCCAGTGGATGAACTTGCACTGAGAGACAACAGGGAGCACTAACGTGATGAACTAGGCCTTAACATAAATGACAGAATGCATGAAATCCGGTGTGTGGGAGGGTGCTATGGACAGTGCCAATGGGGAAGAGGGTATAAAGATGATTAAGATGTTCTGTATGAAATATACAAAATTTAATAAAGAACACAACAAAGTGCAGCATATCAGCTCACACAGTGTTTTCGGCATGACTGGAGTCTCGGTATTTTTTTTTTTTTTTATTTCGGTATGTATATCAATGTACTATCTGCATGCAGGTCTGTGCACCTGTGTCGTGCAATGCCGCGGAGGTCAGAAGAGGGTCTCGGATTCCCCTGGAACTGGAGTTCTCCTGGAACTGGAGTTTCAGACGGCTCTCGGCAGACATGTGGGTGGGGGATCGAACCCAGGTCCTCTGCAAGAGCGGTCGGCGCTCTTAACCGCTAGGCCATCTCTCCAGCCCGAGTCTCGGTATTTTGGTGGATGAAGCAAATACAACATAAGTTCAAGACAATATTGTTTACATAGTGTTCCAGGAATATATAAAAAGTTCAACATGAGTCTTGGTAGATATAAGTAATGTCTCAATAAATTTGTAAATGAATAAATGCAGAATATTTTTTATTTGTATCTTAGTTATTCTAAATGCAGAATATTTTGATAATGAATATTTAACATAGCTCTTTCAATTGGGTTGGACATGACCTCTCCTACTATGAAGAGCCAATTGTGATTTTATACATGAAAACTTTGAGTTGAGTCCTAATATTCCTACATGGAGGGATAAATGAGGACTACTTCATTCCCAAAGCTCCTGAGAATGTCAAAAAACTTGAAAAAAAATCCTCATTATCCCCTCTCAATTCCTTAAGATTCTTATCTCCAATATATAAAGATGACCAATTACCTAGGATGGGAAGCTTGTTTTGGCAGTAGTCTGTAACCACCCAGGGGAATTATTTAAGGGATAGCTGTCTTTGAGTTGCATACATCCTAGAAGAAACAATACCCTCATTTGTGAATTGGTCTTCTATTGTATCCTTTCTTCTGGCATTACTTGAATACTGGCTCGAAAGATATTTGGGGCATATCTCCTCCCTGAAATCATGTTAGTATCTGAATAGGGACCTGGAAGTAGCAAAAATTAGTCAGGGAGGAGTATCCCTAAGGACACCCCAAGGTCAACACATTTATTTGTGTGGTATTTGGTAGTGAGCCTCCTTTCTGTGGTAGCAGGGATATGACCCTGCTGTTCTTGACAAGACTTGTAAATGAGGCAGGATGATAAGACCAGGTGAATCTTGCTCACATTAGGAAAAGAATAGAACATTTACTTGAAATTCTTCTTGATAGCCTCCATCTGATAGGTACATGGGATAAAAGGGATGATAAAGAAAACAGCATTTTTATTAGGTTTGAGGCCAACTTGATGTGAACAATTATATACCTGTTATCCTGGTTATCTTCAGTGGTCAATTTGACACACATGAGAAGAGGAAACTTCTATTGTATAAAAATCCCAGTGGCAGACATGGGCTTGCTCTTTGGGAGTTGTTGACGGAGCTCCCAGAGACTGCTTAGCAACCAGGCTATTGCCATTGCTCTTGGTCATCCTTCATAAACTGATGGTAAGACCCTGTGGCTGGGGACAGTGCCTATGTGAGTTGTAGAGCAAACATGGAGAAATCAAGCTGGTACTGACCTCTAATCTTCATCTCTACTGACCAGCTTTCATTGTGTTAGAAGTTCTTATGCATGCTACCAGAAGAGAAAAGTAATCATCAATTATAACCAGTTGTGAACCCTGTGAGGTACAGTACCAACTGGCCTGGAAAGAATTGCCCACATGTTCTATAATGGGATAAATGTTCTAGGAGAGGGCTGGAGAGATGGCCTAGTGGTTAAGAGCGCCAACTGCTCTTGCAGAGGACCTGGGTTCGATCCCCAGCACCTACATGGCGACTGAGAACTGTCTGTAACTCCAATTCCAGGAGAACTCCAGTTCCAGGGGAATCTGACATCCTCTTCTGACCTCTGCGGCATTGCATGACATGGGTGCACAAACCTATGTGCAGACAGTGCATTCATACACATGCAAAATAAATAAATAAAATAAATTTAACAAATGTTCTAGGAGAAACTAATCCATTTTTAAAATTTAGTTTCAAGTCTGTTTCATAAGATAGAGCTCATGCCTGGAACTGAACCTGTGTCTATACAGGTCACAGATGCAGGGCGGAGATGCTATTGCTATTATCCTGCTAAATGGACATGTTATTAAACCAAGAAAATGAATGACTTATGGTTATATTATACATTAAAACATCTCAGAACTCTAGCCAGAGAAGCTTCTTCTTGCGGAAGACAGTGATTAACAACAAGATTTACAACTGGTCAAAGTGCAGAAAATAAAAAAAACTATGAAATGCCTGACTCCTAAGTGGGACACGTATATAACACCCTCTTCTTCCAAGGCTCAGGGATCATTACATAAGAAGGGGCAGAAAGAGTCTAAGACCCACAAATGGTGACTGAACACGGGGAATCTGGGTTTTGCAGGAATAAAAGAGTAATTACAAATGTGAACCCACAGCAAATGTGAGGCTATGCTTAATGCCTGGATAACTCCATGCCAGAAAAAATCCATGTGTTGTGTGAGGAGGTGGGTAGCAAGTCTCAGCCCTAGCTGTCAAGTTATGAACAACTGGTAGTTTCTGGAAGTGGGTGACTCAGTTTTCTTGAGGGTGTGATGTTGGACAGTTTGACCAAGCTCCATAGGATGGAACCATACCCAAATACTTGGTGAACAAAATTTAAACTGAAGGAGGGATGGCCTAGTGGTTAAGAGCACCGACCACTATTGCAGAGGACCCGGGTTCGATCCCCAGCACCTACATGGCAGCTGAGAACCATCTGCAACTCCAATTCCAGGAGAACTCCAGTTCCAGGGGAATCCAACACCCACTTCTGACCTCCGTGGCATTGCACGGCACAGGTGCACAGACCTGCATGTAGACAATACATTCATACACATAAAAAAAATAATAAAGATGAAGAATTACATTTATAAGAAGGTGGAAGTGATCTGAGAGTATGTGGAGAAAATCTGAATATGTTCAAAATAGATGAAATTGTCAAAGAATCAATAAAATATTATTTTTAAAGATATAAGTAAAAATTAAGGAAGAAACCAAAATTAAATTTAAAAAACTTGTGTATTAAAAAAAAGGAAAATAGAAAAAAAAAAGAATGTGTGTATTTGAAACCTATGCTTTACTGAGAATACCAGTGTTGGTCACATGGAGGTGAAAAATCATCTGTAATTAACAAGATACCTGTATCTTTTAGGTGACATATTCCCAGAAGTATTTCTTTAGGGTGAGCATACAGAAATCGTGGACCAGTGGTGACAAACTCTGTATCTGGACTTGGTAATCAGACATGGAAAGTCATGAGTCTCACATATGGTACCTGTTTGGAGGCATGAAGAGTTTAATGGAGACTAGTGCTGGCTTGATATTATGTCATTCCTGCAGTAGCAATAAATGGTCCTTGGTGAAGTCACATCAGCTAGAGTCAAGGATTGAAGGGGTCACAGACTGGATCCAAAGCTCAGCACCATGAGAGGCCAGGAGAGAGTACTGGTGAAGTTGAATGAAATGTTGCAGTTGAGACAGAAAACAGCAGTTGAACATACAAAATCTGGGTCAGACGACAGCATGTTCAAGAACTGCACGAAGTCAAGGCAAACAAAATCCTGGCAAGGATGGGTCAGGTGATCAGAAAGAATCACCCCAAACTGAGGAACTACTGGAAATTAAGAAATGGTGAGAGATGTGAAGTCCCTTGTCCTTAATCATGTGGCCCCTGGTAGGTATGTTTGCCATTCTTGAGTGCCCCCCCCAGTACCCTGAAGTTTGTGGGGAGCACCATATACAGTTCATGAAGTTTTATTTAAGGACACAAAGCTAAGGGGTCAAGTTGTTGGGGAGCAGATCTGGGAGGAAACAGAAGAGTTGGGGGATAAACATGATCAACATTCATTGTACAGAATTCTCAAAGTATTAACACAAAATTAAATTATAATAGAAAATATACAAATCTGCCCTTTGGAGGCTGAGGCAAGAAGATTCCCATACCAGGATACCATGTTTTATTAGGAAAGCCCAGAAGAAGGAAAATGACAAACAAAAGACAGCAGNCTTACGCCACCACAGAGATACATGCACGGCCATGTTTATTTCAGCTCTCTTCACAATAGCAAAGAGCTGGAACCAACCTAAATGCCCCTCAACTGACGAGTGGATAGAGAAAATGTGGTACATCTACACAATGGAGTTCTATGCAGCAGTAAAGAAAGACGACATCACGAGCTTTGCAGGAAAATGGCTGGAGCTAGAGGACATCATGCTGAGTGAAGTAACACAGTCCCAGAAAAACAAACGACGAATGGTATCCCTCATCTGTGGATGCTAGTGCCAATTACCCAGTTGTAAGTATTTCTTGTGTAGGGCCCCCTGAGCTTCTGTACAAAGCAGTTGGACATAATGCATTTTGGAAACAACAACAACAACAGAAAATACTGCATCAAAGAACTGACTGAAACAGTGAACTTCTGCTCAAAACAGTCAACGTCCCCATGGAAAATATTGAGAAAGACTAAGAGATGGAAAGCATGTTTGGCAGAATGCACGAGCTCTGACGGGGTGGGGGAATGAGCGGGAACACAGGTCTAGATTTGTTAAAAATAAATAAATAAATACATTAAAAAAAAACAACTTAAAGAAAAATAAAGGACAAAGATGAAGGTCAGAGCTGGCATAATCACAGACTTTCAGTGTCGATACTCATCTGAGTGCTGATTCCCCTCTAGGAATTATTGGAAAAGACCCATAAATTCTGTGCTGTCTTTACCAAAATACCCATGGCATTCTTAATTTCACTATGCAGAATGATTTGAAAATGCACATTGGGGCTGGAGAGATGGCCTAGTGGTTAAGAGTGCCAACTGCTCTTGCAGAGGACCTGGGTTCAATCCCCAGCACTCACATGGCTGGTGAGAACCATCTTTAACTCCAGTTCCAGGGGAATCCAATGCTCTCTTCTGACCTCCTCAGCATTTGCATGACACAGGTGCTCAAACCTACATGCAGACAGTACATTCATACATATAAAGATAAATACATGAATAAATAAATAAATAAAAATTTAAAATATATTAAAAAAAGAAAATGCATATTAAGCAGTATCACAAGAGTTAATTTCAGACTATAATACAGAGAGAAAAATAAAAATTGGATGGTACTAGCCATTAATATAGATAGATGATACATACATACATACATGAGATATAAAGGATGATTTAGGAATAAGTATACACATCTGCTTATAATTGACATTTATCATGGTTTGAATGAAAATGTCTCAAATAAGTTTCAAGTATTTGAACATTTTGTCTCCAGGTTGTGGTGCTGTTTTGGATGTGTGGCCATGCTGGAGGAAGCATGCCGCTGGGATCAGGCTTTGCGAGTGCAGAAGTTTCACCAGATGTTGAGTCACTCTCTGCGTCCAGTGCATGTTTGAAGGTGGAAGCACTCTGCTTTCTGCTCTGGCCACCTCCTCCTACCATGACTTCCCTGCCATTATGGACCATTGTCCTGGAACTGGAAGCTCAAATATTGTCTCCTTCTATAAGTTGCCTTGGTCATAGTGTCATATCATAGCAACAGGAAAGTAATTAACACAACATCATTGTCCTAAACCCTGAATGGAAGTCAGATAGCATCTTCAACACATGATGGCAAGAAAACTTCACATACATACGAAGAAGGATTGATTTCATTATTGCTCATCCTGTTGAGAAAATTGAAGTAAACTGGATCTAATGCCCATAAGGTCACAAATTTAAGCCAATACACCTCAGATTCCTGATTTTTTTTACAAGGGGCCAGAAACATACATAGGAGAAAAGACACCATCCTCAAATGTCTTAATATAAGATCTGAAATTTCAAATTGGTAGAGAAAGCATAAGCAAATACTTCAACATGCAGGCAAAGGAAATCATTTCTGAGAAGTACATGAACAGAGTAGGAAATTACCCTAATTAACACATTGGACTACATGAAATTTAAAAGCCTTTGTATATTAAAAGGCATTTTTAAACAGAGTGAAAATACAGCCCATAGGAAAGCTTGAGTACATTAAATTATCCAGGGGATAATAAGAGGGTGCAGATAGATGAGTTGATCTAAATGTGATATAAGGAATATCTGCCTAAGAGGCAGGTATTACACTGTCTAAGTGAATGTGAAGACAGTTGGACACTTTAGCAAAACTCCAGGTAGGTTGCAAATTAATGAGACATCCCCAGGTGAGCAGCTCTAGTGAAAGTGGAACCTTGTTGGGAAAGTGCTTTGCCTACATTCTGTTCACTAGAACTCATTTTGAGAATTCCACTGATAGCACTCCCAGGATTTATCCTATGGTAGATGTTAGAATACTTTTGATGACAAGTTCAATGATATCATAAGAATTAACACAAGGATCAAAGATAAATTTTTTGACTGGGAATATGAGTGTCAAAATGTCCATATCCCATTCCTTGTCTCTAATTTGGTGCCTCATAGTACTATTAAATGGTTTTCCCATTGCTACATGTTTATATATATTGGAAAATTGGCAAAAATTGCTTTCTCTAGTGTTTTCCCTCCTTTTAGAACTTTGTAGTTTTGTATTTTCTTCTGAGTCTATATCATTTTATGATTCATCTCTGCATTTCTGGGAAAAAATCTAACAGGAATGTTTTTTTAAGGCACTGTCTGAAGATCTCCTAACTATAAGTGATTTTTTTCCTCTTGTTGTTTTCACTTTAGGTAATATTTGCTCCTTAGTCATTATCCCCCAAAGAAGGCTGTACCTCAAAATTTCCCAAGATCAATATTTCTTCCTTCAGTTGTGTCAGTGATTGCTTCCTGAATCTGGAGGCCATTATGTGAGAAAGCATCCATACTTATCACATCCCTTTCCAGTGAATGGAACAATTTATCATTGGTTAATATTACTGTTTAGTACTGATATTTGTCCATGAATGGCGTGTGACCTATAAATTATAACCCTCATTGTTTATTGCTAACCTATATCTTGGATGGTAATGATAGTGACGCGATGATAATTACAGCCAAATCCCCTAAATTATTTACTCAGTGATCATAGTTGAACCTAGAGTGTCAGGGAAAGAGGTATAGGTCTTGAGGTACTGAACTAAGTAGGTAGTAACTGAGCAGAATGAAGCCATCAGAAGGCCAGAGTTGTGACATGGCTCACATGTTTACACGATCTGCTATAGCTGGTTGGTTGAAGATCTGGGACCTTGTGGGGTGTGTAACAATGGTATTGGTTATGGTTTCCAGTTGAAGGCAAGGGCCTTGTGAGTGTGGTTTAAGCCCTATGTTTCTGGGTCCATGGCTGTCCATTGCCTCTAGAGATATCACTGTAAGAACCTTGGGCTTCAGAGTACATGTTCCTGTCCTTTGCTATCAGAAGTACTGATGTTCAAATCCTGGAATATAGGGGTACATGTCATTTGTCCTGTACTATCAGAAATACTGATGTTCAGATCCTGGGATATATGGGTACATGTGATTTGTCCTGTATTATCAGAAGTACTGATGTTGGAACCCCAAGATTGGGGTCCATGTTCTCTGTCCTCTGTCATTAGCAATATCAGTGTTGGAACCCTGGGAATTGGGGGGAGTCTATGTTCTCTGTCCTCTGCTGTCAGAGGGACTGATGGGGATTCAAACTTGAGAAGCATCAAGTCCATGAAGAAAGAAGTACACATTTCCCAGGGTGAGTTTATATGAAATGGTGTATTAATATCTACATCTTAGGCAGTTAAGATAAACATTCAGGCTGAGGATGATTTGAGTTATCCCTGTCTGAAGTGACATCTTTTGTGAAGAATGTACAGAAAATGATAAACATTCAGGAAAAATAACAATTGCCCAGATATGTACTGGGTACAAAGTTATCTGGGGTGTGTTCTTGCTTCCCTCTGAAAATGTTCTTGGTAAGAAATTTCCACCAAGAACATTTTTACCAAGAACATAGTAAAATACACAAGGTTGGAGATGTTATAGCTCTTGGAAAAAACTGCAAGGCTCTCACATCCGTTCAGCCCAAAAAGACCTTGTTTAGCTCTGTATACACTATGTCCTCCTCTTACAGCCCCATCTAACTAGTTGGCCCATTCAGCACAACATTCTTTTTGCAACGTGAAGACTACTGGACAGCAATTCTACAACTGGTCATCACAGATGAACTGTCTTGAAATGCCCAACACTCACACTGACACATCGACAATTGCCTCTCTACACATAAGGCTCAGGCACCTAGTAGAAAAAAGCAAGGGGTAGGGAGAATATGAATGCATCCCTCAACTCGCAGCAGCAAACTTGGGAAATAAGCATGGAAAGATTTTAAGAGACAAGAAAAGAGGTTTGAGATCATACAGAAATAGAGTCTTACAGCTCCTGAGACCCTTACGTCATATTGCAAACCTTGTGACTGGTCTGCCACAAGTCAGGCAAACGCAAGCAAAAATAAAACAGCTCAGACCTGTGGAAAGGGGCAGCAGACCCCAATATTAGATGAAAATATTGGGCAACTGGGTGAGGAAGAGATGATATTCTCTAAGGGAGAGACTAGAGATAGGGCTGACTAGACCCCCGTGGATGAACTTGCACTAACTTGACTCCATAAGCCTTAAAAAAAAAAAAAAAAAAAAAAGGCCTTAACATAAATGACAGAATGCATGAAATCCGGTGTGTGGGAGGGTGCTATGGACAGTGCCATGGTGAAAGGGTTAGAAAGATGATTAAGATGTTCTGTATGAAATATACAAAAATTTAAAAATAAAGACACAACAAAGTGCAGCATAGCAGCTCACACAGTGTTTTAGGCATGACCAGAGTCTCGGTATTTTGGTTGTGAAGCAAAATAACAAAATAAGTTCAATTCAGACATATTTTTACATAGTGTTTCTAGGAAGTATATAAACTAGTCAACATGAGTCTTGTAGATATAAGTAATGTCTCAGTAAATTGTAAAATGAAATAAATGCAGAATTTATTTGTACTGTTTCAGAATGATGATATTGATATGTATTATATAGCTCTTTCCAATTGGGTTTGGACATGACCTCTTCCGACTATGAAGAGCCAATTGTGATTTCTACATGAAAACTTGAGTTGAGTCCTAATTATTCCTTACATTGGAGGATCATATGAGGACTACTTCATTCCCAAAGCTCCTGAGAATGCCAAAAAAACTTGAAAAAAATCCTCACTATCCCCTCTCAATTCCTATAAGATACTTATCTCCAATAATAAAAATGACCAGTTACCTAGGATGGGAAGCTTGTTTTGGCAGTAGCTGTAACCACCCAGGGGAATTATTTAAGGGATAGCTGTCTTTGAGTTGCATACATCCTAGAAGAAACAATACTTCATTTGTATAATTGGTCTTCTATTGTATGCCTGTTCTTCTGGCATACTTGAATACTGGCTGAAAAGATATTTGGGGGCATATCTCCTCCCTGAAATCATAAGTTAGTATCTGAATAGGGACCTGGAAGTAGCAAAAATTAGTCAGGGAGGAGTATCCCTAGACACCAAAGGTCAACACCTTTTTGTGTGGTATTTGGTAGTGAGCCTCCTTTCTGTGGTAGCAGGGATATGACCCTGCTGTTCTTGACAAGACTTGTAAATGAGGCAGGACTATAAGACCAGGTGAAACTTGCTCACATTAGGAAAAGAACATTTACTTGAAATTCTTCTTGATAACCTCCATTTGATAGGTACATGGGATAAAAGGAATGATAAGAAAACAAGCATTTTTATTAGATTTGAGGCCAACTCATGTGAACAATTAATACCTGTTTCCTGGTTATCTTCAGTGGTCAATTTGACACACATGAGAGAGGAAACTTCAATTGTATAAAAATCCCAGTGGCAGAATGGGCTTGCTCTTTTAGAGTTGTTGAGGAGCTCCCAGAGACTGCTTACAAACAGGTATTGCTTGCTCTTGGTCATCCTTCATAAACTGATGGTAAGACCCGTGGCTGAGGACAGTGCCTATGTGAGTTGTAGAGCAAACAAGGAGAAATCAAGCTGGTACTGATCTCTAATCTTCATCTCTACGACTGCCTTATCATTGTGTTAAAGTTCTTATGTCATGCTACCAGAAGAGAAAAGTACATCAATTATAACCAGTTTGTGACCCTGGTAGTGACAATACCAACTGGCCGGAAAGAATTGCCCGATGTTCAATAATGGGATAAATGTTCTAGGAGAGGGCTGGAGGAGATGGCCTAGTGGTTAGAGCAGCCAACGCTTCTGCGAGGGACCGGTTCATCCCGCACCCACGTGGACTGAGAACGTCTGTAACTCCAATTCCAGGAGACCTCCAGTTCCAGGAATCGACACCTCTTCTGGACCTCCCTGCATTGCACCTGGGTCACACAACCTATGTCAGACAGTAAAATTCATACACATGCAAAAAATAAATAAATTTAAAAAAATGTATCTAGGAGAAACAATCTTTTAAAATTAAGTTTCAAGTCTGTGTTTCATAAGATAGAGCTCATACCTGGAAGTGAACCTGTGTCTATACAGGTCTCAGATGCAGGGGGGAGATGCTATTGCTATTATCCTGCTAAAATGGGACATGTTATTAAACCAAGAAAATGAATGATTATAGGTTATATATAATTAAAACATCTCAGAACTCTAGCCAGAGAAGCATTTTTTGTGGAAGACATGTGATTAACAAAGAGATTATACACTGGTCAAAGTGCAGAAAAAAACTGTGAATGTCTTTGGGCTCCTAATGAAGCATTATATCACAATCTTCCAAGGCTCAGGGACATTACAAAGAAGGGGCAGAAAAGAGTCTAAGACCCACAAATGGTGACTGAACACAGGGAATCTGGGTTTTCAGGAATAAAAGAGTAATTACAAATGTGAACCCACAGCAAATGTGAGGCTATGCTTAATGCTTGTATAACTCCATGCCAGACAAAATCCATGTGTTGTGTGAGGAGGTGGTAGCAAGTCTCAGCCCTAGCTGTTGAGCTATGAACAACTGGTAGTTTCTGGAAGTGGGTGAGCCAGTTTTCTTGAGGGTGTGATGTTGGACATTTGACCAAGCTCCATGGGATAGAACCATGCCGAGTACTTGGTGAACAAAATTTAAACTAGAAAGGCCTTAAAAAACAAATAATAAAGAAAAAGAATTACATTATAGAAGGTGGAAGTGATCTGAGAGAATGTGGAGAAAATCTGAATATGTTCAAAATAATGAAATTGTCAAGAATCAATAAATATTATTTTAAAAGATATAAGTAAAAATTGAAGGAAGAAACCAAAATTAAATTTAAAAAAGGTGTATTAAAAAAAGGAAAATAGAAAAAAAGAATTGTGTGTATTTGAAACCTATGCTTTACTGAGAATACCAGTGTTGGTCACACAGGAAGATAAAAATCATCTGTAATAAAAGAATACCTGTATCTTTGAGGTGACATATTCCCAGAAGTATTTCTTCAGGTGAGCATAAGAAATTGTGGACCAGTGGTGACCAATTCCGTATCTGGACTTGGTAATCAAACATGGAAAGTCGTGAGTCTCACATATGGTACCTGTTTGGAGCATGAAGGTTTAATGGAGACTAGTGCTGGCTTGATATTATGTCATCCCTCAGTAGCAATAAATGGTCCTTGGTGAAGTCCATCAGCTAGAGTCAAGGATTGAAGGGGTCACAGACTGGATCCAGCAGCTAGCACATGAAGGTCCAGGAGAGAGTATGGGTGAGTTGAATGAAATGTTGCAGTTGAGACAAAAACAGCAGTTGAACATACAAAATCTGGGTACAGAATTCAGCGCACAGCAAAATCGTGATCAGAAAGAATCACCCCAAACTGAGGAACTACTGGAAATTAAGAAGGTGAGAGACGTGAGGTCCCTTATCCTTATATGTGGCCCCTGGTAGGTATGTTTGCCATGCTTGAGTGCCCCCCCAGTACCCTGAAGTTTGTGGGGAGCACATATACAGTTCATGAAGTTTTATTTAAGGACACAAAGCTAAGGGTCAAGTTGTTGGGGAGCAGATTGTGGAGGAAACAGAAGAGTTGGAGGATAACATGATCAACATTCATTGTACACAATTCTCAAAGTATTAACACAAAATTAAATTATAATAGACAAATATACAAATCTGCCCTTTGTAGGCTGAGGCAAGAGATCCCCATACCAGGATACCATGTTTCTAGGAAAGCCCAGAAGAAGGAAAATGAAAACAAAAGACAGCAGTAAAGAAAAGCAAATGAAGATGGAGCAGATCAAAGGTGGCTGATAATTTCACATTCAATGTAAATTAATAAAGGACAAAGATGAAGGTCAGAGCTGGTATGATTACAGACTTTCATGTTGATACTCATCTGAGTCTGATTCCCCTCTAGGAATTATTGGAAAAGACCCATAAATTCTGTGCTTCTTTACCAAAATACCCATGCCATCTCTTATTTCACTATGCGAGATGATTTAAAAATGCACATTAGGGCTGGAGAGATGGCCTAGTGGTTAAGAGTAAACTGCTCTTGCAGAGGACCTGGGTTCAATCCCCACACTCACATGGCTGGTGAAATCACATCTTTAACTCCAGTTCCAGGGAACCCAACTGCTCTCTTTGACCTCCGCAGCATTGCATGACACGGGGGCTCAAACCTACATGCAGAAGTACATCATACACATAAAGATAAAATACATGAATAAATAAATAAATTATAAAAATATTAAAAAAAGAAAATGCATATAAACATATCACAAGAGTTAATTTCAAACTATAATACAGAGAGAAAAATAACAAAAATTGGATGGACTAGCATTAATATAGATAGATGATAACATACATACTGATGAGATAATGGATGATTCAGGAATAAGTATACACATCGGCATTATAATTGACATTTATCAGGGTTTGAATGAAAATGTCTCCATAAGTTTCAAGTATTTGAATATTTGTCTCCAGTTTGTGGTGCTGTTTTGGGAGATCTTAGAATTGTGGCCATGCTGGAGGAAGCATGCCGTTGGGATCAGGCTTTGAGAGTGCAGAAGTTTCACTAGATTTTTGAGTCACTCTCTCGCCCGTGCATGTTTGAAGGTGGAAGCACTCTGCCTTTCTGCTCTGGCCACTCCTCCTACCATGCCTTCCCTGCCATTATGGACCATTGTCCTGAAACTGGAAGCTCAATATTGTCTCCTTCTATAAGTTGCCTTATCATAGTGTCATATCATAGCAACATTAAAGTAATTAACACAACATCATTTCCTAAACCCTGAATGGAAGTCAGATAGCATCTTCAACACATGATGGCAAGAAACATCACATACATATAGAAGAAGGATTGATTCATTATTGCTCATCCTGTTGAGAAAATTGAACTAAACTGGATCTAATGCCCACAAGGTCACAGATTTAAGCCAACACACACCTCAGATTCCTGATTTTTTTTTCAAGGGGCCAGAAACAACATAGGAGAAAAGACGNAATATATATGTTATAAAATTCGGGCTGAGCTGGTAGTGGTGGCACACACCTTAATCCTACGCACTTGGGAGGCCAGAGCCGGCTGATCTTGTGAGTTCAAGGCCAGCCTGGTCTACAGAGTGAATTCCAGGACAGCCGGGCTACAGGAAGACCCTTCTCGAAAAGACCAAAAGAAAAAAAAAAAATTCGGCTGGAGAGATGGCCTAGTGGTTAAGAGTCCGACTGCTCTTGCAGAGGACCCGGGTTAAATCCCCGGCACCCACATGGTTGCTAGAGAACCTTCCATAACCATTCCAGGAAACTCCAGTTCCAGGGTAATCCGACGCCCTCTTCTGACCTCCGTGGCATTGCGACACACGATGCACAGAACCACATGCAGACAGTACATTCATACATATAAAATAAATAAAAATTTTTTTAAAATTTTCATAAAATGTGAACACAAAACAGAAATAAAACAGAAATCAATGTCCTCTTTTCCAGGGACATTTTTACTTTCTAAATATACCCTTGTTTTAGCTTCTGTCCTGAACACTTCATAACTCGACTTAGCAACTAATTGGTTCTCCCTGTACACGGTGTCCTGGAACCACAATGTAGACAAGGCTGGCTGGAACAGACAGGTATATCTGCCTCTGCCTCTTGAGTACGGGGATTAAAGGCATGCATACCATGTGGGAAATGTCATGGGTATTTTAAAACTATTCACTGTAAATATTGTTCTGTTGTTGTAGATTTGGGAAGATAAAATAACAAAGAGAGCTCCCTGCTTTGGTCAACTTATAAAGTTTTGCTCTGATGTGGGCAGAGGTGTATCTGCCTGTTCCAGGACATGGTTGATTTGGCCTGTCGCTCCAGACACCATCCTCAAATGTCTTAATATAAGATCTGAAATTTCAAATTGGTAGAGAAAGCATAAGCAAATACTTCAACATGCAGGCAAAGGAAATAATTTCTGAGAAGTACATGAACAGAGTAGGAAATTACCCTAATTAACACATTGGACTACATGAAATTTAAAAGCCTTTGTATATTAAAAGGCATTTTTAAACAGAGTGAAAATACAGCCCATAGGAAAGCTTGAGTACATTAAATTATCCAGGGGATAATAAGAGGGTGCAGATAGATGAGTTGATCTAAATGTGATAAATATATTGTATAAAATTCGGGCTGAGCTGGGAGTGGTGGCACACACCTTTAATCCTAGCACTTGGGAGGCAGAGGCAGGCTGATCTTTGTGAGTTCAAGGCCAGCCTGGTCTACAGAGTGAATTCCAGGACAGCCGGGGCTACAGGAAAACCCTTTCTTGAAAAGACCAAAAGAAAAAAAAAATTCAGGCTGGAGAGATGGCCTAGTGGTTAAGAGTGCCGACTGCTCTTGCAGAGGACCCGGGTTCAATCCCCGGCACCCACATGGTTGCTGAGAACCTTCCATAACTCCAGTTCCATGAGAACTCCAGTTCCAGGGTAATCCGACGCCCTCTTCTGACCTCCGTGGCATTGCATGACACGGATGCACAGACCTACATGCAGACAGTACATTCATACATATAAAATAAATAAATAAATTTTTTTAAAAATTTCACAAAATGTGAACACAAAACAGAAATAAAAACAGAAATCAAATGTCCTCTTTCTGAGGGACATATTCTTTTTGAGAGATAGGTTCTCCCTGTAGACCCAGGTGTCCTGGAACTCACAATGTAGACAAGGCTGGCCTTGAACTCAGACAGGTATATCTGCCTCTGCCTCTTGAGTACTGGGATTAAAGGCATGCAGTACCATGTGGGTAAATGTCATGGGTATTTTAAAACTATTCACTTTAAATATTGTTCTGTTGTTGTAGATTTGGGAAGATTGAAAATAACAAAGAGAGCTCCCTGCTTTGGTCAACTTATAAAGTTTTGCTCTGATGCAGGCAGATTGGTGTATCTGCCTGTTCCAGGACATGGTTGATTTGGCCTGTCACTCCAGATGCCCCTGCTGTTCTTTGTCAGAGACCATTATAGAACCTTAGTGTTTCTTCTTTAGGTATGGCTGTGGATTCTTTCCTGTAACTAATGACAGTCAAAATTGAAAACACTGGATTGTATCCACAATGCAAGTGCTGATTAGCAAAGCAGTGCAAATATACACTAATATGTAGTGTGAAGTACTGCAGTGTTTCATGATTTATGAGAATCCTTATCATATCTTTCTTTCTTTCTTTCTTTCTTTCTTTCTTTCTTTCTTTCTTTCTTTCTTTCTTTCTTTCTCTCTCTCTCTCTCTCTCTCTCTCTTTCTTTCTTTCTTTCTTTCTTTCTTTCTTTCTTTCTTTCTTTCTTTCTTTCTTTCTTTCTTTCTTTCTTTCTTTCTTTCTTTCTTTCTTTCTTTCTTTCTTTCTTGTCTAATGGAGAAAGCATCTCCCTGTAGCCCCAGCTGTACTGGAACTCACTCTGTAGACCAGACTGGACTTGAACTCACAAAGATCTGAGTGCCTCTGCCTCCCAAGTGCTAGGATTAAAGTCTTGCAACTGGTGGTTTCTATTTTAACACTTAAAAGACGTCACTTTAGAGTTACAAATAGGACCTAACTAAATTTGCTTCTTCTGGAGAGGAAAGAATGCAATGGAGCATCGATAGCTGACTGCAGATCCCAAACATGTCAGATCTCGGTAGTTTGTGCTCTGTCCCTATGAGATTTTATCTTGATCTCCAGGGATCAAGAGTCATCAGACAATTTTCAACATCTCCATATTCTCTTAAGAGATGTAAGCAAGAAACTTGTGATTGTTTTGTAACTGCCTGCTGGGAAAAATAATTCTTAGTGAACATTTATGCTGTTCAAGACTGCACATTTATTGCTACTGCAGGTGAAGAGATAATTGCAGGTCTGGGGGGTGACGTTGTGGAATCACAGACCCATATCTCAAGCATTGGCTGGTTTTTCCAGCACCTTTCTTGTTAAGTGAGATGATGGCACTGAAATCCTTGTGAAGATTGATACTTTTTTTAAACTTTCATCTCAAAGAGTGAGTCCCAGAAAGAAAACTTGTACCAAGAGTCTGGTAAGTGAACATATTAGAGAAATGAGACCTGAGACTGAAGCAGATTGATTGGCAAAGTCACAGAACAGAGAGACTCCTTGAGGAAAGGGATCAGGCAGCAAAGTGACCTGGATATTAGACCCACACCTAACCCTAATTCTCCTAACTTAGTGGACTCTTCAATCCCAGTGACTATGTGACTTCATCTTTTCAAAGTAATTGTGCTTGTTATTTTATAATCAGCCTGTTGCTGATGCTCTATTGCCAGAATTGTGGGTTTTTCAGGCTTTCTAAGGTTCTGCCTATATTCTTCCAAGGTTTATTTAATTAGGGTATGAATCAACAAAACATCTCTTTCTGTGTAGTAGTGCATTTATCTGGAAATCAGCTGAGAATAAGTTGTCCTCTAACTGTGCATGTGAGGTAGGGCAGTTGAGATGGTAAATGTACCATGTGATGACCATAAGGTCTTCTCCCTCTAAAAGCCTGGTGAGGACTTTTAAGTAACAACTAATCAAATATGTATTTGAAGCTCCTCCTGTAAGAGGACAAAATCTAGTTACCCTTTGATTGCAGTCTTGTCTGTGATTCTAGAATTTGTTTCATTATAGCTTAATTAAAATGCTGTTCTCAATACAAAACAAATGAGTTCTTGGAATGAATGAGGTCATGCTTGGCTCATTGCACTAATTTTCCATCATGCAGATCACATCAGCATTATGTTCCTTCTCGATGCATCTGCTTCCTTTGAAATATCTGAGTGTTCATTCATAATTGATATTGGCCTATAAAATTAATATTCACAAACAGATGTATATTAATAAAAAAGAGTAATACTTACCTGGCAGGGGAGATACCATGATCACGAAGGTGGTTTTCCCAGGGCGAGGCTTATCCATTGCACTCTGGATGTGCTGACCCCTGCAATTTCCCCAAATGTGGGAAACTCGACTGCATAATTTGTGGTAGTGGGGGACTGCATTCGCACTCTCCCCTGTTTAAAAAAAAAGAAAAAAGAGTAAAATCCCAGGAATTGTGGATGTAATAGGGTAGCATAAAAACAAAACTCAATAATGAACATTGGTAGCTTTAATAATAGTTTAATAATAGTTTATCTCTTAATGTTAAGTCAAGCAGGAATAAATTCAATGGAGTGTGTTGGTTTCAGCTGTCATGGAACATGCAGTCCATGAGACTCTTTCCACTCTGGATCCTCAGGCTCAGGCAATAGGAAATTACTGGATGGCAGCAAGCACTCTGGCTAATGGAATGATCTTGTTATCACAGACTGTGGCTGGAGTATTGGAAAACTCCACTGTTCTCTGAAATTACTTTGTACTTTATTTCAAGGGTGACAACCTAAAGTACTTGGACTTGATTCTGGTGCATTTGATTTTTGCCAACTTTTTAACTTTTTATGTAAAGGAATAGCACAGACAGTGGCAGCTTCTGGTTTCCAATGCTTCTTCAGTGATTTTTGGTGTAAGCTTCTTTCTTACTTTCACAGGGTGGGCAGGGGTGTGTCATTTGATGGCACCTGCTCATTGAGTGTCTTCCAGGCCATCAGCCTTGAAGATTTGAGTTGGGCAAAATTTAAAGCCAATGCTCCCAAATACACAGGATCCTGTCCTTCATGTTTGGCATTGTTTCTCTTAAACACATGAAGGGAAAATCGTGCAGTGAAAACATCACAAGTCTCAAGGATTTAGGACACCGTTCTGCTGTTCATTCTGACAGAGCTGGTGAAGTACTGCATTCAGCACATGTGATGATTCCTGGGGCTGTGTGCATGGTGCTCATGCTGTGGCTCAGCAGCTCCATGGTTCTCATCCTGCACAGGCACAAGCAGAGAATAGAACACAGGAGCAGGACCAAGGTCTCCTGCTGGATTCTAAGAGTCCAGAGCTACCGAAACCATCCTTGTCCTGGTGAGCATCTGTCTCTACTTTTACACACTTCCCACCCTCCTTACCATTTCTTTAAATTTTGTGGTGAATCCCAGATGGTGTCTGGTGAGGACCAATTCGATATTCTGTGTTTTGCCACAGCCAGCCCCTTTCTGCTCATGAGACAATGCTCTGGTGTATCTGTCTTCTGCTTTACTTGGATAAACTACAGTAAATCTCTGTGAGGCCAGTCTTTCATTTGCAAACGTTTTCAGAAGTCTCCTGTTTTCTGTCATATCCACAGAATTATAACCACCATATAATACAGGGGCAATATATACAAAGATATAATTTCACAAATCTATTCAGAATTTTAAGATAATGAATTGAGTGTCCAAAACGACCACCTATGGCAGGTTTGCTCATGGTAAACTTTGTACAATTGAATTTTCAGTTTCTCATATGTAGCACTGAAACATTCATTGGCAACTGTGGCATATACTGATCAAGGAAATTTCCCACCTGAACCCACTTCTGTATTGAGTTCCTTTATGGGAAATGAATATTGCTTTATTAAATTCCTCCTTATCCATTGCAGTAAATTTCTCACAGCAGCCCATGCTGCCTGCTTTGGCCTGTGCAGGACTAGTACTATCCACAGTCCACCAAGCATCAGAGAGGATCTCATGGCATTCTGCCTCTTACTGCTTACCTATGGGCTATGGATGGATTCTGGGGAAGGGGCATTTATTGGCTTCACTTGTATACCACCTGCAGAGCCCACCAGGACCTATTGTTTAGCAGTTTCCTCTGAACTGAAATATTCTCTTCAGGAGGGGCTAGGGAAGAACATGAGGCTCTGCAGGCAAACACATGATTGGGAAAGTTGAAACTTGATTGACGTGGGCCCTTCTCTAGCTTTACAGACACAACAAACAGTTACAGCAGAGGAGTCTCTGGTCTAGCAGCCTACAGGAAATTCTCAGATTTGTGAAGCTGCCTGAACTGTGCACAGAGACCTCCAGATGTGATTCTTTCATAGTCTTCACCCATATTCTCGTGGGTATTTTAGTGATGCAATTGCTTTAGAGTCATCCTTGCTCAGGTACTGTTTCTCCCCATAGAATCATTGTCGGGAGCATAAGAAAAATTAAAGCAAACGCAGAGCACATGGTCACTTTCAACACAAGCTGTGATGGAATGGGTAGTCAGTAAAGAATGTAACCCACCATTCCTGACTGTATTATAGATGTCCCTTCAAATTTTGTAAAAAGTGAAAAAATGGAGTTATTTGAGGAAGAATGCTTTTGTAAAATGACATTTGTATTTATTTATTATGTAAAGTCTACTGAGCATGAGATAAGGCTTGTGTTATAGTTATTTCATATGGAAGAATATTGTCTATTGTTGAAATCCCCTCATATCCTGGGTAGCAGACAGAAAGACTCCTATAATCAGTGAGAGAATCAGGGCTTAGTGTATTTCTTGTTTTGGTTCACTATCATTGATTTGAAGGCAATTTGTATTAGAACTAGGTTTTGTGGCTGTGTGGATATAGGAAAGATGGGTGAAGACTATCTCAGAAGGAGTAATGTACGTTGTTTTGAAGTTGACACTTTCTGTTACACTTTATAAGTTACAGAATACTGAGTTTATTTGTGCTCTCTTACATATTGATATATTTAGCGCAAGTAGCATATGTGTGATTGTGTGTGTGTGTGTGTGTACGTGTGTGCTTGTGTGTGTAATGTTAAATGTACATCCTCTGTTTTATGAGATTTTTAAAATTACTCTATTCCAGACGTTTTGTGATATACTATGTATTAACTATTAATTAGAATCTTTCTTGTATACCACAGAACTAGACTTGAATCTTGTTGTTGTAAAATATTTATTGCCATTGGTTATTGCCCTTGTCTGCCAGACCAAAGGCCCAACACTGACCCTCCGTGAGGTCTAATACTTGTTTATCACTTTTACCTGTATGAGTGATTAATCTTCATGTCTGACTGTGTAGCGGGTGTGTCCCTGGTGAACAAGGGGCTAAAGAGGCCGTCGGACATTCGGAAACTGAAGTTAGAGACGGGCGTTAGCCACTGTGCTGTTTATGCACCTGCGTCTGTTTTAAAGTTCTGTGTTCAATAGATAAACAAAAAATAATAATAGGGGAGTCTTCAAATGATTTGCCCAATTATAACATTCTCCTCATTGTGACATGAGTGAAATCTCATTTCAAATATGCAACATACAACATTTTTGTTTTAGTAAAGTAGAAAAATGCCTAACACACCCACACCACAGAAAAAATATAATTTTACTCTAAGAAAGAAACCATATCTACACCTAATTTTTAGTGAGTAATTTTGCTATGGCCAGTTCATAGAACAAATGTTATTAATAAAGCATTGCTAAAGAATGATTTGTTCTTTTACCTAAGAGTCTGAAATTACTATAAATTATCAAATACTCCTTTGAAATAAGAGATAACAGGAATGTACCTGGCATTTGATCACCTTTATGCTTAGTCTTCAATAAGGAAAGTAGGTGTCATCATTCTGTGGCATATATTTGGTTGTGTGGGTCTGTGTATCCCTTTAGAAAAATTTTAGGTCATATAGTAGGACTAATTCTGATTTTTCATTTATTTTATGGTTGCCAAAATATATCCATAAAAATAATTTAATAGATATTTCAATATATGTGTTGTTGTTTGTACATTTGGAAGAGGGCCATGGAGTACTCATTTTTTATTTTTATTTTTATGGGTATGAGTGTTATGCCTTCATGTGTGTAAGTGCACCTATGCCATACAGTACCCATGGAGGACAGAAAAGGGTGTCAGATCCCCTGGAAATAGAGTTACTGATGGTTGTCAGCTGCCATGTGGGTGCTGGGATCTGAACTCTAGTCTTCTGTAAGAACTACCAGTGTGCTTGAGTGCTCAGCTATCTCTCTAGGCCTCATATGGAATATTTCTGTAGGACATATTTATATAGAAAATATTTCAAATAATTTTGTTCCTCTACTGCCAGCATGTTAACAAAAAAGAAAAAAGAGCTCTTCCAATTTAAAATCTTCCATTCCTTCTGACCTCATCTGTTCTACCTTTCATGGATGAGAGTGACACTTGGACCTGGGGCCCTGGCATTCCCAGAGAGCTTGTTCAAATTAGTCACATAGGGAATGACTCTAGATTTGAGTGAATCATTAAATACCTTTTAGCAGATATCAGCAGTTGGCATTGAATTCTTTCAGTGATATCTTTCATCTGCTTGGTTAGCATATTCAAAGAGCTTTTGTTAGTTGATTGATTTCATTTTCCTTTTCAAAAAACTCCATGTATATGTTTTCTATTCAGTTTTAACTACACAAATAACAATAGTTACAGTTAGCTTTACAATAAATATAACCATTCTGATTTGCTCCTTATGTAGATGAACAAAGTTATTTTTCCTACATGAGTATTGCTCATATCCAGGTAACTGATGTTTGTATCCATTGCACAAACTTGCCTTAAACGTCTTTAACATATAAGGCAGAATGTGTGAGATCCTGTGTGATGGTTCTGGAGAGGATGCAGATGGGGGAGGTCTAAATATGATAAAAATGTGTCATATGAAATCCACAAAATAGACATTGAAAAAATATTTTCTGATGCTCCACATACAAAGGAGAATTTTTTTATTGGTATTTTATTTTAATTCTTCTCTCTGAGGCCTCAGATATCCTGGAATTTGCTATGAAGACCAGAGTCCAGGCTGGACTTGAAATCAGAGGCAGGTCCTCCTGCCTCTGCCTCTCCAGTGTTGGGAATAAAGGCATAAACCATTATAAACCTGGTTGTTATTGGTATTATTGATGTTAGTCATTCCGAGTTGGGTGTGCTGGAATCATAAAGAGGTTTCAATCTGCATTGTCCTTGTAGGTTAGGATGTTGAATAGTTTCTAATGTGTGCCTGAGCATTTTTATTTCTTCTTTTGAGAACTTCCTTTATAGTTCTACAAGCAGTTACTTGTTTTCTTGCTGTTGTTTATTGAATTCTTTGTGTATTCTCATAAAAAATCTGTGCTAAAAGGCATTGGTGCAGAAGATTTCTCTCCATTCTGTGGGCTGCATCATCATTTAATTAGTAGTTTCCTTTGTTGTCCCATTTCCTTTATGGTTTCTTTTGAGACAGTCTCCCTGAAGTCCCTAGCTGGCCTGGAACACACTATGTAGACTAGGTTGGTCTTGAACTCACAGAGAACTGGGTGCTTCTGCCTCCTGTATGCTGTGACTAAAGGCATGTGCAGAAAGTCCAACATTGTCCCATTTCTTGATTCTGGTTTTATATGCTTTGCTACTGTAGTTCTATTCAGAAAATCATTACCTATATTTACATGGTTAAGCAAATGCCCTGCCTTTTTTCCTCCCCTGTTTGTTTATTACACTGTTACAAAATGAACAGAAGCACATAACTCCATGGTCAATCTAAAAGTTTAATGGGGTGGTAGGATGGATTGCCGGTGGTTAAAAGCAGTTTTTGCCCTTGCAGAATTCAGTTCCCAACATCCACTTGGGTGGTTCAAAACCACCTGAAAATGTAACTCCATCTCTAAAGGAGCTGAGTTCCTTTCTGGCTTCCCTAGGCACTTGCACATATGTGGGTCTTTGCACAGACACACATACACACATAGATAAAAGTTTAAAGGTTCTAACACCCTACCTCCCCAGGGCTCACAGTCCTTTGCCTGTTGGTGCTTCTGGGTTCAAAGTCCCTGCAGGTTTTTTCACCATCCTGAGCATTCCATAGGCCTGAATGTCCCACAGGCTCCTCAGCTACCGCAGGCCTCACTGCCCCACAGGCCTTGTGGTCACATCTAGGATGGGCCCTGGCATAGGTGACTCTCAGCTCTGCCCTCTCTCCCTCAGCCCTTGCTGGGGCTGTGTGGTAAGATCTCTAGGCAGAGCTTCTCTGTGCTCCGCCCCCATGTCATGGGGTCTACTTTGTCCCTCCCCTCTGGGAAGTGCTACTTCCTGTGTGGGCGGTGCTCTGCTCAGCAGTGGGTTCCTTGCTGCTCAAGTCAGGTCAGTAGCTTGGCATAGTGTGCCTAGTGCTGAGGCCACCATTTCCCCAGCAGAGCTGCCCTTCCTCCCGCCCCCTACCTCTTGGCGGCCAGCACAGCCTGGCAAGGCAGGTGAGTGCGGATTGGGTCTGTGCTGAAGCTTCGCAGCTGGAGCATGCTCTCATCAGCGGACTCCATTTTGAATCCTGCGGTACCTGCAGTGGCTGGCATGATCCTCCCACAGGCCTAGCCATCCTTGCTGGGTGGCAAGGCCTCTGGGCAGGGCACCTCTCTGCCCGCCCCTCCTCTCCACACAGCCCTACTGTGGAACTGGGCGGTGCTGTGCTGAGCAGAGGGTTGCAGCACAGTTCAGACCTAGGCCCCTCTTGCCTGCTCCCCCTGCTCTAGGAGTCAGGCTGACCCCCCAGGTCCTCCCCCACATTTCCCCTCAGAGCTGCACTTCCTCATCACTGGTACTCTCTTCTGGCCAGCCTGTGTCTCCCCTGGAGCAGGTGAGTGCTGATGGGGGCGAGGCAGAAGCAGCTCTGCTGCTGGAGCTGGAAGGAGCCATCCCTTCAGGTCCCAACCAGGCCACCCTGGAGCAGAGGTCACGTGGGCCCTTCCTGTGGTGGAAGAAGCTGGGCTGGGAGGACACACAGCAGGAGCTAGGAGTAACTGCTGAGCAGTGGGGTATGACTTTAATTTTTCTGCATTCTGATAGGCAGTTTCCCACCTCCATTTGTTAAAGAAGCATCTTCCTTTGACCATTGGAAGTTTCTGAAAAGAGGTGTCTGTGCTTTTAAATTATATCTAGGTCCTTATTCTATTCCATTGAGATATATATATATATATATATATATATATATCGTTTGTGCTATAACTATTCTGTATTTATTAAAACTTGAAATTAGATATTTTGCTAACTACTATCTACCTACCTTTTTATTTCTATTCACATTTGCTTTGATTTTTTTCTTTTTTTTCACATAAATTTATTTAATTTTTTAACAAATCTAGACCAGTGTTCCCGCCCATTCCCCACCCCGCAAGAGCTCATGCATTCTGCCAAACTGCTTTCATCTCTTTCTCAGTCTTTCTCAATATTCTCCATGAGGAAGTTGACTGTTTTTAGCAGAAGTTCACTGTTCAGTCTGTTCTCTGATGCAGTCCTTTCTGTTGCTGTTGTTGTTTCCAATATGCATTATGAACAACTGCTTTGGACAAAAGCTCAGGGGGCCCTACACAAGAAATACTTACAACTAGGTAATTGGCACTAGCATCCACAGATGAGGGATACCATTCGTTGTTTGTTTTTCTGCGACTGTGTTCCTTCACTCAGCATGATGTCCTCTAGCTCCAGCCATTTTCCTGCATAGGTTGCGATGTCATCTTTCTTTACTGCTGCGTAGAACTCCATTGTGTAGATGTACCACATTTTCTCTATCCACTCATCAGCTGAGGGGCATTTAGGTTGGTTCCAGCTCCTTGATATTGTGAAGAGAGCTGCAATAAACATGGCCGTGCATGTATCTCTGTGGTGGCGTGAGTCTTGAGGGTACATGCCCAGGAGTGGTATGGCTGGGTCAGGTGGCAAGTTCATTCCAAGTCTTCCAAGGGTTTTCCACACTACTTTCCATAGTGGCTGTATTGAGTTTACATTCCCACCAACAGTGGACGAGTGTTCCCTTTTCCTCACAACCTCTCCCACAACTTGGTATCATTTGTTTTCTTGATCCTAGCCAGTCTTATTGAGTAAGATGTACTTAAAGTGGTTTTGACTTGCATTTCCTTAATGATTAGTGATGTTGAACACTTCTTGAGGTGTTTCTCAGACATCTCTAATTCCACTTGTGAAGTCTCTGTCAGCTCTTTGCTCCTCTATTGAGTGGGTCATTTGTTTTCTTTTTTCTTTGTTTTTTGAGTAGTTTATATATTCTGGAAATTAATGCTTTTAGATGTATCTGCAGTGAAATTTTCCTCCCACTCTGTGGGATTTCTCTTCACTTCCTTGATTGTTTCTTTTGATGTACATGAGTTTTGAGTTTAATGTTCCATTTGTCAATTTGTCGACCTTAATTCTGTGCAGCTGCTGTCTGATTTAGGAAGTCTTTTCCTATGCCTATGTCTTGTAGTCTGCTGCCAACTTTTTCTTCTATTGTCTTCAGAGTTTGGGGTTTCACGTTGAGGTCTTTGATCCATCTGGAGTTCACTTTTGTACAGGGCAAGAGGTAGGCATTTAATTTCATTCTTCTACAAGGGGTGATCCAGTTTTGCCAACACCAATTGCTGAAGATGCTGTCTTTTCTCCATTGTGGCTTCTTGGCCCCCTTGTCAAATATAAGATGGCAGAAATTGTATGTGCTTAGATTTGGATCTTGGTTTGTTCCATTGGTCAACAGGTCTGTTTTTGTGCCAGTACCAGGCTGTTTTTATGACTAAGCCCTGTAGTTAGTTTTAAGTCTGGTATAGATATCCCCTGTGTAGCTCTTTTCACTCAGGGTTGTTTTGGCTATTCGGGTCTTTTGTTTTCCAAATGAATTTAAGAATGTTTGTTTCCAAGCCTGTGAAGAAACTCTTGGGGATTTTGATTATTGTGTTAAATCTTACAAGTTTTGGTAAAATGGACATTTTTTACAATGTTAATTTTCCCAATCCATGAGCAATGGAGGTTTTTCCATCTTCTGATGTCTTTTCCAATCTTTCTTTAAATGTTAAAATTTTTGTTGTGGAGATCTTTGGTGTCTTTGGTTAGGTTTGTTCCTAGGAATTTATTTTTTTGGCTATTGTGAGTGAAGGTCTCTTTGAATTCTTTCTCCAGTTGCTTGTTGTTGGTGTAAAGAAGGCCATTGATTTTTAATGTTAATTTTGTATCCTGCACCTTTGCTGAAGCTGTTAATCATTTCTAGGAGTTTTCTGGTGGAGGTTTTAGCATCCTTAAGTAAACAATCATATATCAGCGAATAGGATAGTTGACTTCCTCTTTTCCAATTAGTACTCCTTTAATATCCTTTTCTTGCCTTATTGCTCCAGCAAGTGTTTCAAACACTATATTGAAGAGGGGTGGTGACAGGGGGCAGCCTTGCCAAGTTCCTACCTTTAAAGGGAATGCTTCTGTCACTTCCCCATTTAGGATGATATTGGCTGTGGGTTTCCTATTTATGGCTTTGATTGTATTGAGGAAAGATCCCTGCAATCCGCTTCCTTCTAGGACTTTAAGCATGAAGGGATGCTGGATTTTGTCAAAGGCTTTTTCAGCATCAATTGAGATGATGGTGTGGTTTTTGTCTTTGATTTCGTTTATGTGTTTGAGATTGTTTATTGATTTTTGTATGTTGAACCATCCCTGCATCTCTGGTATGAACCAACTTGGTCATGGGATGATCTTTTGTGGGTCTGTATGCGATTTGCCAGTATCCTGTTTAGAATTTTGGCAGTCTTTATAAGATATTTCTTTTATTTATTTATTTTTGTTTTGGTCTTTTTTGAGGCAGGGTCTCCCTGTAGCTCCACCTGTCCTGGAACTCACTGACATCACAAAGATCCACTTGCCTCTGCCTCCCAAGTCTCCCAAGTGCTAGGATTAAAAGCTTGCACCACCAGACCTCTCCTTTTTAGTAATTTCTCAGATGCTTTTTCCTATATATGAAGAATACCTCTGGAAATTTTATCAGGATTGCATCAAATCAGCAGATTGCTTTTCTTAGGATGGCCAGTTTCACAAGATTAAGTCTTCCAGTATTTAAATGCAGAAGATCTTTCCTCTACTTGTGTATTCTTAATGGTGGTACAATTTATTCATATGCTTTATTAGTTTCTTCTTAGGTACTTTATATTTTTTTGTGTCTTCTGTGAATACAACTGATTACTTGGTTTATTTTTCCTTATGCTTGCATTGGTCTTTGGAAAGGCTAGTGATTTTTTGTGTGTTACCTTGTACCCTGCCACCTTGGTGAAAGTTTGTTTGGATGGAATTTTTTAGGTTTCTTATATACAGAATCATATCTTTTGTAAATGAGATACTTTAGCTCCTTTACTTCTCTGTGTCTTTTTTTATTTCAGAAGTCAAGAGAAGTTTACAGCTGTAGGAAGAACTTCTAGCACTGTTGAATGGGAGATAAGTGAGTGGACACATTGTTAGGTGTGGGTGAATGCTTATTAGCTTACATGATCTAAAGGCACTTTCCATTTGAAGGTATTGTCATGAAGATATGTTGACTTTTGTTGATGTGACTTTCTCTCTATTGAGATAATTAATTATGTGGTTCCTTTTAATTCATATATTGTATTGCATATATATAACAGCATTAATTGATTTATTGATTTTTTGGTATGTTAATACTTCCCTGATTTTCTGGAAGAAAGCCTAACTGATCATTATGAATGATGTTGTTGGTGTGGTCTTGAATTCAATTTGCCATTATTTCATTGACAGGTTTTGCATTTATGTTTTTTTCTGGAGGCTAGTTTTTAAATTTTTTGTTTCTTTATCTTGTTTTAGAATCCAAGCAAAACTGCCTTCATGAGAATTGAGAGTATACTCTTATATTATGGAGTAGTTTGAGCAATCATGGTATTAGTTCTTTGAATTGTCTAGTAGAATGTTGTAACATTTCCTTCTGGACCTGGGCTTGTGTAGGTCGGGAGACATTTTATTACTGATCCAATTATGATTACTAATTATAGATCTATTTAAGTGTTTTTTTTTTTATTTTGCTTTAAATTTGGTTAGACATACACATCTATTAACTCATCCTTTTACTTTAGAGTCTTTAATTTATTGTAATAGAGGTTTTCCTATATGTCTTCATAATTATTGGAATTTCATTATTATCTGCTATGATGTCTCATTTTCATATCAAAGTTTGTGAATTCAGGCTTTGTATGACATTGTTTGGCTGAATTTGGTTAGGGATTTGTCAACCTTGTTTATATTAAAAAGAAATATTTGTTTCCTTGGTTTCTTATATTGCTTTTTGTTTCATTTCTTTGTCATTAATTCTGCTGTGATCTTATTTACTGCCTCCCTCCCATTAACAGGTTTTAAATTTGGTTTATTCCCCCTTTTTCCCTGAATTCTTGTCTGTGCATCATTAAACTTTGCATTTGGGAGTTGTGCTGGATAGGATTAGTATCAACTTGACACACCTGGGTTGAAGGAGCCTCAATTGGGGAATTGCCTCCATTGGAGTGCCATTTGGCCAAGTCTGTGGGGTATTTTCTCAATTGTTGAGTGTGGGAGAACCCAGCCTACTGTGGGTGGTGCAAGACCTGGCCAGGTTGTTGTGTATTATATAAGAAAGCAGGGTGAGCATGGGCCAAGGGAGCAAGCCAGTGAGAAGCATTGGTCCATGGCCTGTGCTTCAGCTCCTGCCTCCAGGTTCCTGCCTTGAGTTCCTATGTTGGGCTCCCTCAGTGATGAGATGTGAGCTAAGTAAACCCTTTCTTTCCCAAGTTGATATTGGTGCGAGTGTTTTGTCACAGCATTTGAAAGGCAAACAAGAACAGGAGATCTCAACATTTATGATGGAGGTGATTAGGGCTACAGCTTGTTCTATTATTATAACTCCCTTATTTCCCATAGGATTTCTTAAGTTTCATGTTCATTTTCATTGTGTCTTAGAATATTTAAAATTTCTCAATTTCTTTAAAGGATCATTTTTCATTTATGAGTATGTTCATTATTCAGCATGAGATTGTGTGCTTTCTATGGTGTCTCTTGCTGTTTGTATGTAGCTTTGTTCTGATGAAGTCTAATAGAATATGAGATATTATTCCATTCTTGTTAAATTTGTTGAGACTTGCTTTGTCTTGTAGCATTGCGCTATTTTGATGAAATCTCCATTAATTTATGAGAAGAATGGTGCTTTTCAATGTTTTGGGGGCAGTGCTATGTACTTGCCTGTGTCCATTAGATTTGTGGTTTCAGTCATCTTCAGTGTTTCTCTGTTCACCTTTGTTAGTTGCATAAGGAGTTTGAGCAAGAAGCCTTCTCTGTGTGGTTTCCATGGTCTCACCTGTTGGTCCCTTGCCTAGCAGCCTGTGTGCTGATAAATAAAGCATGTTTTATTAGTGAATGAATCCACAGATCTTTATTACCACAGGTTCTAGTGACTTTCTGTCCTTGAACTAACATCTTGCCCCCACATCAGGCATAGTCATTGGCAGGATTCCACAGGAGGAGTGAGTGAACCATTGTTCCCAGTGGCTAAGGGAGGATAGAAGAAGTGTCTCAGACAAAGCATATAGTATTATGTGGCATCCATTTTTGCCTGCAAATATCCAACAGAAAGCTGGAATGAGGTGGATGGAAGCCATTTATCTTTAGACAAGGCTCCAGGGAGATGAAGAAGATGCCTTCTGTGGAAAGGAACAGATAATGGCTGGATAGATAGGCTGTTTCTACCTGCACTGAAGGATGGTCCTGAAGATGCCCTGACATGGGAACTACAGTGCTTGTCCAAAATGTTCCAAATGTGTCCTGTCTTCAGTAATAAGGTCTTATCTTCATTTCTGGGAGGCAGTCAAGGGTGGTGGCAATAGGCTGAGTTATTTTGGGACTCTCTTGGACTGTCCTGATGAAGAACTCATGGGGAAGTTTCCCCTCCGTGGCACTGTGATTTTTGTTATGTAGCCTGTGCTGTAGGCATGAGTTTGTATGTATAAAACATGAGATTTTTAGTTCAGGAGGCTTTTGAACTAATACATTCTCCTCTGGTTTTTCATACCACCCTAGAATTCATTCTCTCTCCTCTCTCTCACTATATATACCACTCCTGACTCTCTCCCCTGTTAAAGTATTCCCTACTTTTCCTGTTTCCCTGTGGTAAGACCTGACTCTTTTGCCTCTCTCTAGAGCTTCTTCCCATTTACCCTGTGGTTCCTTTCCATTTTCTTAGCTATTTTAACTGGGCTAAGATGAAATCTTAAAATCACTTTGCATCTCATTTCCCTAATTACTAAGTATGTTTAACACATTTGAGAGTTTCATACATGATTACTATACTATATTGTTTCCAACCTTCCTTATTCCCCTACCACTCCCCCATGCTTTCCTCAGTCTATCTTTACTTCCTGGCTTCTGATTATTATTATTGTTATTATTATTACATGTGTATTCATATACATCACTCTTAAATTCTGGATGAAAACTTGTTACAGAAATAGCAAAATAGCAGTGCCACCCTCTAGTGGTAGATCCGTGCATAGCTGGATGAATTCAATGCCTGGATTGTCAGTAATGGGATTCCTGAGATATAGTCTTTTAAAATCCAAAATCCCTAGGAGGTTTCTCCCGAAGTGAAAATTGTTAGTCGAACTCCTAATACGTAAGTGGTAATAGGTGAGATCTCTGGACAATGACCTTTTGCTGTCATTCCATTTGCATAGTGAAGAAGATGATTGCTTTCTTTGAATGCTATCTAAGGTAAGTTATTGTTTAGCATTTTAGAGGAATTTCTTATAAAATGTACAATATAGTCTGAATTTGACTATCTTTAATTACTGATACAATCATGGAGTGGCAGTAACACAGAAACTCTCCCTAGCAACAGGAACTGCATGGCTGTGTAGGGTGCATAACCTGGGTGGGGTGGGCCTTCAAAACTCACCTGGGTCAGAAGAGTGGCCTGTAAGGGAACCGGAAGTAAGTGGGGAAATTCACCTCCAAAATGTTTTATGGCTCTGCACCTGTAGAGGGACAGGTTGCAGAACTGTGTCACTTGGAACCAGAGACAGAGACAGGAAATTGAGCAGCACTTTGTTTTTCATGCTTACTCTTTAATAAAGAAAGTAGGTTTCAAAATTCAGCGGCAGATCTTTGGGTATGTTGGTCTGTGCATGCCTTTTACATAAGCTATGTATCCTGTGAACTAGGACTAATACTGACTTTTCATTTATTTTATGGTTGCAAAATATCCCATAGAAACAATTTCACAGATATCTGAATTTTTGTGTTGATGTGTGCACATATGGAAGAGTGACATGGATTATTTCTGTATGATGTGTTCCATAGGAAATACTTCAAACAATTTCTGCTTTCTTGCCAGCATGGAAAAAAGGAAATTTCCCATTTTGCTTTATCCATACCTTCTGATCTCATCTAATCTCTCATCCAAGAGACTGGCACTTAGACCTAGGTTACTGGCATCTGCAGAGGGCTTGTTTGAATTAGTCACAAAATGCTGGGAGTTTGGGGGTACACCTTTAATCTTAGTACTCATGAGGCAGAGGCAGGAGGATCTATATGAGTTCAAGGCCATTCTGGTCTACATAGCTAGCTCCAGGCCAGCTGGGACTAAGGGGAGACCCCCCCATCTCAAAAAGACCAAAAAAACAAAAAAACTTGATTTAGTCACATAGGTGATGACTTTAGATTTGATTAAATTAGAAAAATACATCTTAGCAGAAACCAACAGTTAGCATTACATTGTTTCAGTGATCTACATACTGCCTTGTAGAGATCTTTCATCTGCTTGGTTAGCTTATTCAAAGATTTTTTGTTTGGAGCAGGACAATAAAGCTTTTCAGTGTCATTTGAGATGGTAATGAAAGAAATGATTACTCAGCTTCCTTTGAATGCTCTCCAGAGTGGCCATGAATATATTAAATTAGAGGAATTTCTTGTTTTTTTGGGGGGGTAGGGTCTCCTTTTTAGTCCAACCTGGAGCTCCCTCTGTAGACCAGGCTGGCCTTGAACTCACAGATATCCATATCCCTCTGCCTCCCAAGTGCTGGGATTGAAGGCATGCACCACCATGCCCGGCTTAGAGGAATTTCTTTTTTTATAATTTATTATTTTTTATGTGTATGAGTGTACTGTCTGCATGTAGGTTGGTGCATTCGTGTCATGCAATGCCTCAGAGGTCAGAAGAGGGCATCAGATTTCCCTGGAACTGGAGTTAAACTGGAGTTAAAGACAGTTCTTAGCCACCATCTGCATGCTGGGAATTGAACCCGGGTCCTCTGCAAGAGCAGTCGGTGCTCTTAACCTCTGAGCCATCTCTCCAGCCCCTTAGAGGAATTTCTTATCAGTGTAAAAATACAGCCTAATTTCTTTTTTTACTAAGATGGACTGTAGTTTTTTTTTTGGGGGGGGTCTTTTTGACACAGGGTCTCCCTGTAGCTCTGCCTGTCCTGGAACTCCCTATGTAGACCAGGCTGGCCTTGAACTCACAGAAATCTACCTGCCTCTGCCTCCCAAGTGCTAGGATCAAAGGTGTGCACCACCATACTTGGCATTTTTAAAAATTTATTATTTTCTTTGTTTTGTGATCCAGTTCCTCTCCCATTTTCTATCCAACATTCTGTGCGCTGATCTGTTTTCATCTTTTCTGTTGGTGAAATAGTCTAGTGAAAGTTTTATTAGGGTTGTGTTTTTCATTTGTTGCTTCATTTCATTTTGAATTTACTTTCTCTGTATTAAATTCCACTTTATTTATTTATTTATTTATTTATTTATTTATTTATTTATTTATTTTTTGTCTTTTTGAGACAGGGTGTCCCTGTTGCCCCAGGTAGCCTGGAACTCACTATGTAGACCAGGCTAGCCTTGAACTCACAGAGATCTGCCCACCTCTGCCTCCCAAGTGACTGGATTAAAGGCATGCAGCACCAAGCCCAGCCAAATTCAACTTTCATATGCTGCCTTGTCCTTATTTCATTCAGCCATTTGCTTTAATTTTCTTGTTCAAATATTTATGTGTTAATTTTATTTTCTGTATATGAGTTCAGCTCTGCATCTGAGTACATCAGAAGAGAGGGTTGGATCCTGTGCCACCGGAGTTTCTGGTGGCCTTCATTGTCAGGGCCTCTAAACAAACCAGAACCAGAAAGTCCACATCCAGCAGTGTGGACTACTGTGGTGAGGAGCCCTCGCAGGAAACTTGGGGAGAAAAAGGCATAGGAAGTTGACCAGCATAGGAGGTGTGGAAGGGAACCTTGAGGTGGGAGAGAAAGTTCTCCTGGATAGAGGACTCTGTGTGCTGGAACCTGGGAGTGACACACTCAGAGGAACTGTAGGACTCAGAACCAGAGGCAGAGTGTGCAAATTAACCAGGGATTTAATACCTTTTTATGATTAGTCTTCAAGTAGAAAACTAGTTCTGACTGTTCTGTTGTAGACATTTGGGTAGGAGAAACTGTGGGTTTTTTTTTGATCAGTGTATTTAAACATCAGAGATACTATCTCCCCCTGGGCCTTGGGCTCCCCAACCTGGTTATTAACCAGCCTTCCATTCCAAGCATTGCCATCCTCCACCTCCCATGTAGCATTCCTCAGTCAAAGGACAATTATTATTCTCCCCGACAGTCAAGTCACTATGGCACTGATGGGGGTTTCTCACTTTCCAAAGGGTTTCTGTGTACATTCTTCATCCTTCTTAATTCTTCCTCACTCCAAACCTTCATCCCCTCAGTGCCCTGCCTACCTCCTTGGTGAAATTTTTCAGCTCACAATATTCCTCCTCTTTACTTCCTTTTTATCTTTGCTTCATTAGCTCCTCCCTTGAGCTAACTCCTTTCCTCATAGATCCTTCCTGTTTCCTGTCTTGAACCGCCCTGCATTTTATTTCCCCCCTCTTTGTGGGATACATTTTATTTATTATACTGTTACAGAATGAACAGAAACATAGAATTCCATGATAATCTAAAAGTTTAATGGGCTGGGAGGGAGGGATAGATAGCACTGTGATTAAAGCAGTGGCTGCCCTTGGTTCCCAACATTCACACTGGATGGCTCACAACTTCCTGTAACTCCAGCTCCAAGTGATCTGAGTCCCTTCCTATTTTAGGGTTTTTTAAGTAATATTTTTTTTTCTGCATCTTGATCTAAACTTGAAATCTTTCATTGACTGGACTCTTCAATTCCCCATTCCCCCTTTAAACTTGTGGCTTACTACAATGCACACTCCAGACCCCCTGAGAAATTATACTAAACCTGAAGTTTTTATTTGCATTTCAGGTAGTCCAACTACTTGACACTTGCTATGTAGGTAACAATGACTGTGAAACTGTGATCCTTGTGTCCTCCTGAAAGGAAGGCACTACAGGCCCTCACTTGGTGGTTGGCACCCAACTCCGGGCTTCTTGCACACTAGCAAGACACTGATAAAGCTACTTCACCAGCTCTAAATGAGTTCTTTGGGTTTCATGTTCAAGTACTTGCCATGTCCACTCAGATAGGTCCTTACTTTTATGGTAGAAATGCTAATTACTCATGAAATCCTCTTTACTCTATGAGGTGGGGGAACTGTGGGCTACAGTTTATAATGAGGACAACTGAGCCTCAAGGGTTGACTTGCTCAAGGTCATACTCCTGAGATCAGGTGAAGTCCAAGGTTCAGGCATGGCAGTGTGGCAGGTAGCACTGCACCATTGTGGGCCATGGTCCCAGCAAGCTGCAGTGCTGGAGGCCATGCCATGCTGAAGGCCTCAACTGCCTCAATGTCCCACAGGCCTCCCATAGGCCTCACTACCCTACAAGCTTCATTGTCCTCTCAGGACTCATGGTCCCAAAGGGCCTGGCCATCCCCATAGGTTTCACTGTCCCCCAGGCCTTGCCACACCCAGGCCTCACCACCCTGCCAGTCCCCACTGTCCTGTCCTGGCAGTCCTAGTTGTTCTGAAGGATTCAAAGTCTCCACAGGCTCCCCACAGACCTCTTTGTCCCATAGGTCTCATTGTCCTACAGAAGAGACATGTATAATAAAAACTTTAACAAAATGAAGAAAGAAATTGAAAAAGGTACCAGAAATTAGAGAGATCTTACAAGGTGGGGGGCTGGTAAGATTTGATTTCTGACAACAGTCATCCTACCAAACAAAAGTCATCTTAGTTAGTGAAGTGGGACAGTTACCTAGGAGGAATTCTCACTGGATTGTCTGAAATTAATCTATGCAGTAATGAAGGAAAACAATTTAAGATTTGTCTAACATTGAAGGCTCTTTTGAAGATTTCTTGTCTATAACTTCTAACAGGGATATAATGTCTACACCACTTTGTTTTCAAAGAGTTGACCAGTTTTGAGTGACAGCATGACTTGTAAATAGTAATAATGCTGCATAATATGAAACATGACATTTGTAGTGACTTATTAAGAAAAATGCTTTGTGGAGGAGGGTTGACTTTGAGATATTTCTTCTTCAGCTCCGTACTTTTATGTATTTGATGTAATCCTCCTATACTATTTCTGATAATGATGTGATTATCATCAACACAGAAATACAGCACTTCCATATGAAGCTACTTGCTTATAAACCTCATAATATGATATTAAATTACCAATTCTACAACTAAAAATTAACTTTTTAGACATTTCATCCAATATAGCAAACATAAATTTGCACCAAATAAACAGGGATAGCAAGAAATATCTATCAGGAAGATGAGTTAAAACAATGATATGTTAAATTACCTCAGTGATGATAGTTGAAATCTGAAAGACAAAAACCACAAGTGCTGATGAAGATGTTGGCCAGTGTAGCATGCAAGGAGACTGTCAGTGGTCAGGAAAATTAGAACAGCATCCTCCAGAGATACCTTGAATTTTCTCTAAGAGAAGAGCATTTCCATTTGAAGGATGCAATTGCAACCCCAGATGTATGCTCAAAGAAAACATATTAAATATGGGCTAGAAATCAATTCAAAAGTCCATTAACAAATTAAAGAGTTAATAAAGTATGCTAATTCTAATGACTTAGTTACAATTCCATCATAGAAAAGCATGGAATCTTCTCATACTTGGAAACATGGCTAATTTGCTGGACACTACCTTGGGTAAGGGAAGTGAAACACATGATCTTGGTCATAAGAAAAATTATTCACTTTTGAAGGATTAATAGTGGTTACCAGTGAGTAGAATAATAAGGAAAGTATCAATGGAAAAAATGTTATTGTTAATTTGGGGTCTGATCTATTATTGTACAATAAATACAATGTAGCTAATATACTTCTCCCACTTACATATTGTGTATCAAAATTATTAGAAAAGATGAATTGAGATGTAGTCATTATATGAGAGATTCAAAGGTTATCATGTGGATCTCCTAGTAACTCTGATTCGACCAGAATCCAGTATATGTAAAAAATATTACAGGATGCTTAATAACTTTAAAATATTTTACCTTAATTAGAAAATGATGAGTGGAATAGCAAAACTCTCAGGGAATTACACTTGATCTTCAGCTGTCTAAAGAAATACTTTCACTTGTGCCTGCAACACAGATTCTAGTAAGCTAAGTCAAATCTTCAGTGTTATTTCACTTCACAGCCCCACACAGGTAAAGGTGAGGCTTGGGTCAACCACAGTGGTTGTTATTGACAGCTGAATTTAGCATGTATTATAAAAGATGAAATGTGTGGTACTGTGCCTTGCTTAGGTTGCATTCCCTTGACTACAGAAGTCTTTGATCCTGTTGCCAAGCAATCTGAAGCCAGGACAGCCGAAAATTATAGCAGGTTCTCCATGTTGAGGTCAGTGCCCCTGCATATCTTCTGTGACATAAGACAGTGAGTATGTCCACTCTGCTTTCTGAAGCACTTGTTTCTCCTGTTAATTTGGCAGGTGAAGTGGATTTTCTGTGAAGCTAAAGAGTCTCAAGAAAAAGGTGAGATTTGTATAGGTGAGATTGCTTGGAGAGGAAACGGACCAAAGGAAGAAGAGATGGCTGCTTTCCAGGTGAATACATCCAATGGCAAGGGGCATAGGTACTTCCTTTTCAATTTCTAGTAATTTATTTTCTTGTCTAATAAGTATACTTTCAAAGACTTTTCCTTTCCTTGTAATAGTCAGCATGAACTCCTTATATATCACCATCGATGTAGCATAGCTATCTTTCCATTCTGTCCTTAAACAAAGTATTTTTTTCTAAGACTAATTAAGTGAATGCATGACCTACAATATCAGTAATGTTTGTGATGTCGCTGGTGAAAGTGGATGTGTGTCAAGCCTCCATTCCTATAGAGGATGGACTTGGGTCCTGATGTGCTGCAGAGAAAATTTAAAAACATGCTTTGAGTGTATTGTGACTTTACATCTGAAATTGTGTGCAGCTGACTTTTGATGCTATAATTATAGGGTGGGAAATTGTATCACTATATAAAGGGTTCAATTTTGTGTAATTGCCCCTAAATATCAAAGTTTCCACATAAATTTGGAGGATATGATGCTCTTTTTCAGAGATAGCAAGTACCTTATAGAGAATTACTACCTCAAGAAATGTTCCTTTGAATAATTCAACTTCTCCATCTACTTCAGAACTTGTTTACTAATAACGTCTGTTTCCTTGAGACAAGTACTCTCAAGGACACTTGCTCAAATGTTCACTTTTCTTTTTAGGATCCATTGACATTCAAGGATGTGGCCATAGAAGTCTCCCAGGATGAGTGGGAATTTCTAGACTCTGATCAGAGGGCTTTGTACAGAGAAATGATGTTAGAGAACTACACCAATCTAGTGTCAGTAGGTAAGAAGGTTATGGAAAATTAATTCTTATTTTTTAGCATTCTTTGATGGACAGAAAATGATAAGAATGTTAAATTTGTATGAGTAAGTTTTATGTTCTTAAACAGAAAGTTGTATATTTGGAATGTGTGAAGATTGAGAAACACATGTTCATTTTTTGTCTTTTCTTTACATTTCCATTCATTAAAGGTATTAGTCATCTTCATTGTTTTGGCTTCTATTTTCTGCCACCTATTAGTACATAGTATTGTCACCAGCATCTTAAATTTCATTTCCATAGATCAAATTTGAGTCAGTGATGAAACTCAACATATGCAAAACCAAACATTTCTTGTGTTCTCTAAAGATTCTTTCAGAGAATAAAAGTTTGACAATTATTTGTAGATTTGTAGGGGAAGCTGTTTTTATGTGTGCTGTCAACTGAACACAGTATTGTGTTAGAAATCCCGCTACTTTCTAAAGACTCTCACAAGGGTAATTTGCTTTTTTCTCAATCACAGTTCTTATAACATCAAAGCCTATCCTGGTATCCTGTCTGGAGCAAAACAAGGAGCCCTGGAATGTGGAGAGAGCAGTGAAAGTAATCAAAGAACCAGGTAGGGTTTTTGTTGTTGTTGTTGTTGGTGGTGGTGGTGGTGGTTTTATTTTTCTCCAAAATAGCTGAGAAGCATTTTCTTTTTTTCATATATATATAATACAATATTAAATTACAAATCAAATCTAGACTCATGTCCCCCTCCTTTCCCCCCCACTCCACCAGGGCTCATGTATTCTGTCAAATGTGTATTTCATCTTTTTCTCAGTCATTCTCAAAATTCTCCATGCAGAAATTGACTCTTTCAAGAAGAATTTCACTGTTTTAGTCTGTTCTTTGAGATGGTCTTTTCTGTTGTTGTTGTTGTTGTTCTTGTTCTTGTTTTTGCTCTTTCAAATATGCATCACTCCCCAAAACTCAGACAAAAACTCATGGAGCCATGCACAAGAAATATTTACAACTCGATAATTGGACCTAGCATTCACAGATGAGGGATACCATTCATCCTTTATTTTGCTGGAACTCTGTTACTTCACCTAACATAATATCTTCTAGTTCTATCCATTTACCTGCAAAGTTCATGATGTCATCTTTCTTTTTTTTTAATTTTATTTATTTTTGTATGAGTATGAATGTATTGTCTGCATGCAGGTTTGTGCACCTGTGTCATGAAATGCCACGGAGGACAGAAGAGGGTGTCGGATTCCCCTGGAACTGGAGATCTCCTGGAATTGGAGCTTCAGATGGTTCACGGCCACCATGTGGATGCTGGGGATTGAATCTGGGTCCTCTGTAAGAACTGCCAGTGCTCTTAACTGCTAGGCCATCTCTCCAGCCCTGATGTCATCTTTCTTTACCACTGCATAGAACTCCATTGAGTAGATGTACCCCATTTTCTCTATCCACTCATCAGTTGAAGGGCACTTGGGTTAGTTCCAGCTCTTCACTATTGTGAAGAGAGCTGCAATAAACATGGCTGTGCATGTATCTCTGTGGTAAGATGAGTCTTGTGAGTGCATACCCAGGAGTGGTATGACTGGGTCAGGTGGTAAACTCATTTGGAGTCTTCCAAGTTTTCTCCATCCTGCTTTCCATAGTGGGTATATGAGTTTACATTCCCACTAGCAGTGGATGAGTGTTCCCGTTTCCCCACAACCTCTCCAGCACTTGGTATCATTTGTTTTCTTGATCCTAGCCTGTCTTATTGGAGTAAGATGATAACTTAAAGTGGTTTTAATTTGCATTTCCTTAATTTTTAGTGACTTTGAACTCTTTTTATGATTTTTCTCAGCCATGTCTAATTCCTCTCTTGTGAAGTCTCTGTTCAGCTCTTTGCTCCATCTTTTGAGTGGGTCATTTGTTTTCTTTTTCCTTGTGTTTTGAGTAGTTTGTATATTCTGGAAATCAATGCTTTGTCAGATGTTTCTCCTGTGAAGGTTTCCTCCCACTCTGAGGGATTTCTCTTTACTTGCTTGATTGTTTCTTTTGATGTACAGAGCTTTGAGTTTAATGAGTTCCTATTTGTCAGTTGTCCACCTTAATCCTTGAGCAGCTGGTGTCTGATTTAGGAAATCTTTTCCTACACTTGTAGTCTGATGCAAACTTTTTTGTCTATCACCTTAAAGTTTTGGGTTTCATGTTGAGGTCTTTGATCCATCTAGAGTTGACTTTTGTACAGGCTGGGAGGTATGGGTATAAATTTATTCTTCTACAAGTCATGATCCACTTTTGTCAATAGCACTTACTGAAGATGCTGTCTTTTGTCCCTTGTGTCTTCTTGGCCCCCTTGTCAAATATGAAGTAGATGAAATTGTGTGTGCTAAGTTTGGATCTTCAGCTTTGTTCCATGGGTCAGCAGGTCTGTTTTTGTGCCAGTACCAAGCTGTTTTTATGGCTATAGCCCTGTAGTATATTGAAATCTGGTATAGAGATTTCCCCCTGTATTGCTCTTTTCACTCAGGGTTCTTTGGCTATTTGGGGTCTTTTGTTTTTCCACAGAAAATTAAGGACTTTTTTTCCATGCCAGTGAAGAAACTCTTGGGGATTTTAATAGGGATCACATAGAATCTGCATATTAGTTTGGGTAAAATGGATATTTTTACTATATTAATTTTCCCATTTGAGTAGCAGGAGAGGTCTTTCCATCTTCCAATGTCTTCTTCAATTTCATTCTTCAGGGGTTTAAAGTTTTTTTTTAATTTTTATTTATTTTGGTATGTGTATGAATGTACTGTCTCCATGCAGGTGTGTGCACCCGTGTCATGCAATGCTGCGGAGGTCAGAAGAGGGTCTCAGATTCCCCTGGAACTGGATTTCTCCTGGAATTGGAGATTCAGACGGTTCTTGGCTGCCATGTGGGTGCTGGGGATCGAAACTGCGTCCACTGAAAGAGTGGTCGGTGCTCATAACCACTAGGCCATCTCTCCAGCCCCCTTGTTTTTTTTTTTTTATAGAGATCTTTGGTGTCTTTGGTTAGGTTTGTTCCTAGGTATTTTATTGTTTTTGAAATATTGTGAGTGGGAAGGTCTCCTTATATTCCTTCTTCAGTTGCTTGTTGTAGGTGTAAAGAAAAGCTACTGATTTTTCTAGGTTAATTTTGTATTCTGCCATTTTAGTGAAACCTTTAATCATTTCTAGGAGTTTTCTGGTGAAGTTTTTAACATCCTTCCCAATGATATCATCAACAAAAAGGGATAGTTTTCCTCTTATCTAATTAGTACTGCTTTAATTTCCTTTTCTTGCCTTACTGCTCTAGCAAGTGTTTCCAGCACTATATTGAAGAAGAGTGGCAATAGGGGGCAGCCTTACTGAGTTCTTGCCTTTAAGGGGAATGCTTCTGTCTTTTCTCCATTTAGGACAATGTTGGCTGTGGGTTTCCTGAATATGGCTTTGATTACATTGAGGAATGACCTCTCCAATCCCATTCCCTCTAGGACTTTAAGCATGAAGGGATGCTGGATTTCATTAAAGGCTTTTTCTGTATCAAATGAGATGATCATGTGGTTTTTGTCTTTCAGTTTATTTATGTGATTTATGATATTTATTGATTTTTAAGATGTTGAACCACACCTGCGTCTCTGTTATGAATCCAACTTGGTCATGATGGATGATCTTTTTGATGTGGGTCTGTATGCAGTTTGCAGTTATTTTGTTGGGAATTTTTGCATCTGTGTTCATCAATGTTATGGGTCTATAGTTCTCTTTTTTGGTTGTGTCGTTGCCTGGTTTTGGTATTAGAGTGATGATGGCTTCATAGAAAGAATCTGGGAGAATTCCCTCTGTTAGTATCCTGAACAATTTGAGTAATAATGGTTTTAAGTCTTTTTTAAATGATAAAACATTCTTCCCTGAAACCATTTGGTCCTGGGCTTTTTTTTGTTGGGAGGTTTCTTATTACACATTCAATTTCTTCATATATTATGGGTCTGTTTAAGCTCTTCGTCTCTTCTTGGTTAAGCTTCAGTGATTCCCAGGATTTCAGGTATTCATCCATTTCTGCTAGGTTTTCAAAGTTAGTAGAGCATAGGCTTTTGAAGTATTTCCTTGTGATTGTCTGGATCTTTTCATTGTCTGTTGTGATATTTCCCCTCTTATCACGAATTCTATTGATTTGGAGTTGTTCCTTCTTTCTTTTGGTTAACTGGGCTAGAGGTCTGTCTATCTTGTTTATTCTGTCAAAGAACCAACTTTTGGGATTCATTTATTTTTTTGTGTTGTTTTCTTTGTTTCTATTTCTTTGTTTTCTGCTCTGATTTTTGTTATTTCTTCCTGTATGTTGCATTTAGGGTTCATTTGTTGTTGTCTTTCAAGTGCTTTTAGCTGCAGTGTTAGATTGTTCACTTGTGCTCTTTCTGTTTTTCTGATGTAGGCTATAAACTTCCCTCTTAGAACTGCTTTTAAAGTATCCTATAGGTTTTGTTGTGTTGTATTATCATTGTCATTCAGTTCCAGGGATGCTTTAATTTCTTTATTTCTTCCTTGGTGCATTCATTATTCAAGTGTGTGTTGTTTAGTCTCCATTTGTTCTTGTAGATAGTAGGGCTTATTCTTGTGTTGATATTGAGCTTTATTGCACTGTGGCCTAATAGAATGCATGAAATTATTTCAATCTTTTTGTATTTGAGGAGGTTTCTTTGGTGTCCCAGTATGTGGTCAATTTTTGAGAATGTTCTGTGGGGTGCTGAGTAGAAAGTGTTTTCTCTGGTATTAGGGCGGAATATTCTGTAGATGTCTGGGAGGCCCATTTGGTGTATTGTATCATTTGGTTCAGATGTCTCTTTGTATATTCTTTTTCTGTTTGACCTGTACAAAGGGCTCAGTGGGGTGTTGAAGTCCCATACTATAAGTGTGCTGGGGTTAATCTGTGCCTTTTGGTCCTGGAGAATTGTCTTTATAGAGTTTGGTGCATATATATTCATGGTTGTGAATTCTTCATGGTCAATTGTTCCTTTGATAAAGATTTAATGGCCCTCTTTGTCTTTTCTGATTTCTTTCACTTTGAAGTCTATTTTGTCTGATATTAAAATAGCAACACCTGCTTTCTTTTTGGTACCATTTGCTTGGGATATTTTTTTCCATCCCTTCACCTTAATTTGGTGCTTATCCTTGAGAGTGAGATTGGTTTCTTGTAGACAGCACTAGAGTATTTCACTCTTATTACCAGGGTGTATCTTACTTTTCTTTACTTGCATAATTGCATAATATAAAACCCAAGCCCAGCTGAATATCTCTTAAATTTATTACATAACTCCCAGGCATGGTGGCACAGTCCTTTAATCCTAGCACTTGGGAGGCAGAGGCAGGTGGATCTTTGTGAGTTCAAGGCCAGCCTGGTCTACAGAGTGAGTTCCAGGTCAGCTGGTGCTGCAGGGAGACCCTGTCTCAAAAACACACAAAAAAAATTTATAACATTACTAATCTACAGTTATGATCTTACTATGATATTTGCTTATTCATTTATTAATACGTTGACACCTGAATCTAACATTTCAGTACTGTCCATTTGAAATATTGGGAAATACTCATTTCCCAATATGATTGATGAGATTTCTATTGAATATTATTTGTTAGTCTTTGTTTTGTTTAGTTTATTGGTATTCGTATCCTTCCTTTAATAGTCATATGCTGACTCCTCAACGGATGTGGTCCTGTCATTACATCCACTTACCATTTGTATTATTTTTTCCTGCTCTGATGTATAAATGTAGCTCCTCCTCTGCATATCTTTTTTTAAACTTTCTTTTATTTCTTTTTTTAACAATAAGTAATAAGTTGTGAGTACAAGCATCCTTAATGTAAATCCAATTTGCAAGCCTTTGTGCCCAAACCCACACAGTCCAAGGCTCCCACCATCCAGCTGGAGGGGCTTGTATGTACATTCAAGTTGATCAAATAAGTGTCCAGTGTATATTGCTGTAGTTTCACCATTCACCCCAGTTGCAGCCCTTACATTCTACCATGTCCCCTCTTCCACAGATTGTTCCATAGGCTTAGAAAAGGGGCACAGGTGGACAAGAAGCAAAACAGTCTACTTTCTCTGGAGATGTTGTTTTGGACTCTGATCAGTTCTGGCTGTTTCCTTTCATGGGCTGACAGTTTGTGCAGGAATAACCTTTCAATCCTACTAATGAAGCACAAGCAATTAGATATATAGGTATTTAAATAGTACTAATTATTATGGTAAGTTACATTGGTATAGACACAGATGTTTGGATGGTATGCTAATCCATGAATTATATTTTTTCTGTAAAAGATGACAAGGTCGTACTGTGGCTTAGAACATCTCCTAACCACTAGAGGATGTAAGCTTGTGGCATCTACAGTGGGTTATTCCTCCAAGGAGAGAGCTAATAGCCAATTATATTTTGGATATACAGACATATGTCTGCCACTGCTGCACAATATTTCCAGGCAGGTGAGGTGTAGCTGATGCTGTTGGAGGAGTCTTGCTTGGCTCAAGGAGATGAGTATTTGCTTTATTGGTTTAGTGGCCTTTGGTAACACTCTCTGGTATTCCAGAGACCAACTGTACACTTGCAAGTGTGGTCTCAATACATCTTTCCCATGCTTACATCAGGTCTTCAACAGCAGGGACTTGCCGCCTCTCTTCTTGCAGGTATCCAGTTTACAGACAAGAAGCCTTTACCTTTTCTTGGGGGGGGGGCTTGGATCCCCTGCATATCTTATTATCTTATAGAAATGAGAAAGTGCAATGAATTTTTTCTGGATATTATATTTGTCTGTCCATCAATTTTAATGCTTACATTTTCTTGTTGTCTTTATGTTTGTTACTTATATTTCTTAATTCTTTCCTAGTATTTAGATTTATTGATTAGATGTCTAATATCATTGCCTTTTTGTTCCTTGGCTTTGATGTGATAATTTTCACTTAAACCTTTCAACATAAATTTTTCCATTTTACTTTTCACATCTTTCCTATGGTAGAGGATTGAATGCACTGTTCTTGTTTATTTTAGCTTTCCATATGTCCCTTAGGATTTTATATCCAATTATTTATCTACTGTTCAACAGTTTTCTGCTTAGATTTTATTTGCATATATTTCCATAGTTTAATTTTTATCTTGCTACTATATATTGACCATCAATCTTTAGATTTGGTCACTTGAATGATGTCAACACTCATAGAACTTTACTTCAATTTATTTTTCCTTCATCTTACTGAATGTTTTACCCTCTCATCTTTATTTTCAGTACTTGAAGTGCATTCTTCATGTTTGGCTGGCCTGAAGAATTCAACTAATAGAAGGCATATGACAGTTCTTACTAATGAGAACATCTTCAAATACAAGGAATGTGACAAGGAGTTTACTGAGATGTCATATCTTAGAAGACATACTGGAATTCATAATGGAGAGAAAGCCTACAAAGATCAAGATTGTTTCAAGTCCTTTTCTCTGAACTCGGGACTTATAAGGCATAAGAGTATTCATACTGGAGAAAAACCTTACAAATGTGAAAACTGTGAAAAGTGTTTTACCCGACTTTCATATCTTAGAGTACATCAACAAATTCATACTGGAGAAAAACCTTACAAATGTGAAAACTGTGAAAAGTGTTTTACCCAACTTTCATATCTTAGAGTTCATCATAGTATTCATACTGGAGAAAAACCTTACAAATGTGAAAACTGTGAAAAGTGTTTTACCCAACTTTCATATCTTAGAGTACATCATAGAATTCATACTGGAGAAAAACCTTACAAATGTGAAAACTGTGAAAAGTGTTTTACTGAACTTTCAAGTCTTAGAGCGCATCATAGAATTCATACTGGAGAAAAACCTTACAAATGTGAAAACTGTGAAAAGTATTTTATCGAACTTTCAAAACTTAGAGCACATCATAGAATTCATACTGGAGACAAACCTTACAAATATGAAAAATGTAAAACATGTTTTACCAAACTTGCATGTTTTAGTAAACATCAGAGAATGCATCTCTGATTTTGTTTATTTGGATTTGCTCTTTTTCTTTCCTTCTTTCTTTATTTCTTTGTTGTACTTGGGACTAATGGTCTGTCTATCTTGTTTATACTTTCAAAAAACTGGCTCCTAGATGTTTGGCTTTTTTTGTGTGTTTGTTTGTTTGTCTCCTCCCCACCACTTGGATTCTATTTCATAAATTTCTTATTTCTGCTCCTCTTATAGGTTTGGGGTTGGTTTCTTCTTTCCTTCCCAGAGTCTTAAGTTATACTGTTAAGTCATTTCCATGTGCTCTTTCTGATGTGTGTGTGTACATGTGTGTGTGTGTGTGTGTGTGTGTGTGTGTGTGTGTGTCTTTTTGAGGCAGGGCACCCCTGTAGCCCCTGCTGGCCTGGAACTCACTATATAGACCAACATGGTCTTGAAGTCACAGAGATCTACCTGCCTCTGCCTCCCAAGTGCTGGCATTAAAGGTGTGTACACTGTCTCTGAGCTTCTTTTTGATTTTTTACTGGAGGCAAAAATAGCTACAAACTCCCTTGTTAGGACTGCTTTCAAGATGTCCCAGAGGTTTCATTGTGTTTTGTTCTCACTTCCATTTATATCCAGTAATACTTCTTTCATTCTTAATTTCTTCTTTAACCCATTCCTCATTAAAAACTGTGTTGCTTAATTTTCCTGAGTCCATGTGCAGCTTCTTTTCTTGCTGATTATAAGCTTTATTGAACTGTGGTGAATAGAATTATTTCAGTTTTTTGTATTTGTTGAGGCTTGTTGTGTCTCCAAGGAGGTGGTCAATTTTATAACAAATGTTGCATGGGCTGCTGAGTAGTCATTGTATCTTTGTTGCTCAGGTCGAATATCCTGTAGATATCTTCTATGTCCATTTCATGTAAGATGTCATTTTATTCAGATGTCCTTCTGTTTATTCTTTGTCGAGATTTCCAGTGTAATGAAGATAGTCGGGTAATAAATTCAACTATTACTACTGAGCTTCAGCTACTCTGTGTTTTATAGTCCTGGAGTACTGAGTATAAAGAGTTTCATCCATATATGCCCATGATTGTAATGTATTTCAATTAGAATGAAATACCCTCTTTATCTCTCCTTAATTATTTTAATTTGAAGTCAGTTTTCTCAAATAGTAGAATTGCAACACCCATTTTTAAAGCCAATTTTTATTGAAGCTCTGTGAATTTAATACAAAATTACATTATCTATCAAATCTTGTCCTGTGTGCCCCTCCCTGCCCCCTACCCCACCAGAGTTCATGCATTCTGCTAAATTTGTTTTTCATCTTTTTCTCAGTCTCTCTCAAAATTCTCAATGCAGAAGTTTACTGTTTTGAGAAGTTCACCATTTCAGTTCTTTGACATAGTGTTTCTGTTGTTGTTGTTGTTGTTGTTGTTCCAATATGCATCACTCCAGAATATGCACATATGCATGCCGCATATATCATAGGTTTTAGCATCTTCAGCTTATGAATTTTTTCTTTATTAGGCTGAAAGATTTTATGTCTGAAGACTCCTCCTTGGCAAACCTGGACCACAATTAATTCTGCCCTTGTGATCCACACTGGGGTTTCCCTTACCATGGTCACCAAGTGAGGTCCAGTAAGCACTGTGTCCTCTCTTGATCTTCCTATACTGGTCTCCATGGTACAGCCTGGGTAGTCCAACTATTGTAGTCTATACTCTGAAGAGGTGGAAAGCCCAGTAGTAGCTCAGTCCACAAGTTGGATGTCTCAACATTCCCCATCTGACACTGAAAGTTCAGAGGATTCTTGGGGAGACATGGGTCTTCAGTCCATATTCGAAGGTTGAAAAGCTGTGTCTTCTCACATCTTTGAAGGATGGCAAAAGCAGGGGCAGCCACAGGATAGCTACACTTGCAGTAAGACAGGAAAAATAAACAACTGTGCCTTTTTTTTACTTTTTGTCTTTTTACTAAGATCTCAAGTTTTGTACGTAAAGTACAATTTCCCAGGACTTAATTAATTAATTAATTAATTTCTGGTTATACTTTCCTTTTGGATGTTTAAGGCCACAGAGTTAGCCCAGATTAACCACAGTTTTTGTTTTCTCAAGGTCAGTTGAGGATCTGGTCCTCAAGGTCCACTTAGGTTTTTGTGGCGGAAAGAGCCCCTGGCTCCTTTTGGCTTTTCAATCACTAGTTCCATCCACTCGAGGACAAAGTCAGGTCTTGCAAGACCAGGTTTCCCTTTTTGAAGCATGAGCAGACTTTCCTCTTTATAGACTGTACACTGGCTGAAGTCCCATTAGTGGATCTCCAAGACCTCCTTGCACAGCTCACATTTGCAGGACATTTTTCAAGAGATGCCCCCATGCATAATCCCCTGGGACTTAGTTGATCTCTGAGGAAAAGGAACAAACTTATCCCTTAAGACCCATGGCCAAATTGGTATGAGCATTAAGTGTGGTTATTAAGCATCCAAAAAGGCTATGTTACACCAGCCCGATAATTTTAACTATGCTATCATATTTTAGAAAAGGCTTGGACAAAAGCTCAAGCAGCCTTGTATAAGAAATACTAAGAAAGGCCGGGCCTGGTGGTGCACACCTTTAATCCTAGTGCTTGGGAGGCAGAGGCAGGTGGATCTTTGTGAGTTCAAGGCCAGCCTGGTCTACAGTGTGAGTTCCAGGACAGCTGAGGCTACAGGGAGACCCTGTCTCGAAAAGACCAAAAAAATCCAAAAAAGAAATACTAAGAAAGACTTCCATAAAATAAATACTGTGCTTAGACATAATGTCATGACAAACTTTTTTCCGCATTCCTTTGATCTTATATTACTCTAACATATGCATACATACTCTTCATATACCAAAAACGCCAAACTCGGAAAATACATGGTAGCTTAGTTCTAGAATGTGTTAATGGATTCACAATAAAAGAGCACATTTGTTTTCAGATCATGAGGAATATAACATTAACATTGCTCAGTTTGCCTTACAGTAGGTAATTGGCACTAGCATCCACAGATGAGGGATACCATTCATTGTTTCTTGTTCTGGGACTGTGTTACTTCACTTAAAATGATATCTTCTAGTTCCATCCATTTACCTGCAAAGTTCATGATGTCATCTTTTTTTTTCTTTGTTTATTTTTTAAGGGATTCTACAATATAAGAGCACAGTTGTTTTAGGTCACATTGACGTTGCTCAGTTTTCCATACAATTAGTTAATTGGTGCTACCATCCACAGATGAGGGATACCATTCTTCCTTTGTTTTCTGGGACTGGGTTACTTCACTCAGCATGATATCTTCTAGCTCCATCCATTTACCTGCAAAGTTCATGATGTCATCTTTCTTTACTGCTGCATAGAACTCCACTGTGTAGATGTACCACATTTTTTCTATCCACTCGTAGTTCATGATGTCATCTTTCTTTACCGCTGCATAGAACTCCATTGTGTAGATGTACCACATTTTTTCTATCAACTCGTCAGTTGATGGACACTTGGGTTGGTTCCAGCTCCTTACTATTGGGAATAGAGCTGCAATAAACATGGCTGTGCATGTATATCTGTGGTAAGATGAGTCTTGTGGATACATAACCCAGCACTTGGTATCACTTATTTTCTTGATACTAGCCAGTCTTACTGGAGTGAGATGGTATCATAAATTGGTTTGAATTTGGACTTCCTTAATTATTAGCAAGGTTGAACACTTTTTAAGATGTTTCTTAGCCATCTCTAATTCCTTACTTGTGAAATCTCTTTTTAGCTCTTTGCTCCATCTTTTGAGTGAGTCATTTGTTTTCTTTCTTCTTTGTTTTTTTTTGAGTAATTTATATATGTATGTTCTTCCTTCTTAAAGCCATTCTCTTGGAATATTTTTCATCCTTTCACTCTAGGTTGTATCTGTCCTTGAAAATGAAATCACTTTCTTGAAAACAACAAAAATGCAGGTTTTCCTTACAGATCTTTCTTTCAATCTTGGGCCATTTGGGGGAGTTGAGGCCATTGATATTTAGTATTATTATTGAAAGATATGTATTGGATACTATCATTTTAAATTCTCATACCATTATTGCTTCAAATATTTTGCACAGTGTTATTTTAGTGGAGATGTATTTTTCAGTAAGTTCATGTTATGAAACTATTTCTGTTCCCCTTTGACCATGACAGAGAGTTTTATTGGAAAAAGTATTCTGGTTTGGCATCCATTGTCATTCAGAACTGGGAATACTTTGGTCCATGTTCCTCTGGCTTTCATAATTTCCATTGAAATGTCAGTTCTAATTGTAATGAGTTTTGCTTTATATGTAACTTGTTAAGTTAATAGGAGGGATACTGTGTTTCAGATAAATCAAGACTCAGGGAGTTTAGCTAGTCTCTATTAGGAAGGTAGTCAGTGTCAGGAAACTAGTACAGAGATCTGAGGTAGAGGAATCAGAGACCACCTGGATCCAAGGCTGGTAGGGGATAGAATGGGGGCAGGTGAGCAGAATGAAAAGAGACACAGATATGGTGGGCAGGACTGGACTTACCCAGCTGGTCAGAAGCCAGGAGAAATGGGGTGGGGTGGGACTAGCACCTCAAGAGGACTTGGTAATTGACACTACACTGTTTAACTAGTCTATGTTAGAAAGCTACTCCAGAGATCTGAGGCAGAGGAACTGGAGGCCACCTGGTTCCAAGGGTAGCAGTGAATAAGGCCTTGGTCCAGTCTTAGTCTCATTTTGTAATTGGTAAGTTCAAGCTATGTTTGTATTAGAATTTTAATTACAGGGAATTTGATAGGCAGGACTAGTACTGTTTACAATTCATGTGGTCACTGAAAACTATTCACGTCTTTGAAACCACGTGGTGTAGACATTATATCCCTGTAAGTTAGAGACAATAAAACTTCAAAAGAGCCTTCAATGTTAGACAAATCTTAAGTTGTTTTCCTTAATTAATGAAAAGACTATTTTCAGACAAATTGATAAAAATGCCTCCTAGGTATCTGCATCACTTCACTGACAGACATTAATTTCGATAAGATGACTTTTTTCAGAAAATAAATCCTACCAGTCCACTAGTGTATAAGGTCTTTCTAATTTCTGGTATCTTCTTCAATTTCTTTCTTCATTCTCTTAATTTTTTTTTATACATGTCTCTATCTTCGTGAACTTTACTCAGGGGATTCTTATGGTTTGAGGGCTATCATGAATGAGATTTGTTAATCTGGTTTATTTCTCTGTATGTTAGCTGTTGGTGTGTACAGTATTACTCATTTATGTATATTAATTTTGTGTCCAGTTACCTTGCTGAATATTTTTATCCTATCTGGTCATTTTCTGGAAGAGGCTTTAAGCTCTTCCATGTATAGAATCACTCATAGCGTCTACAATTAAAGAGAGATATTCTGACTTCCTTTTCAAGTGTCTTTTTTTTTTGTCTTTTTGAGACAGGGTCTCCCTGTATCTCCACCTGTCCTTTGTAGGCCAGGCTGGCCTTGAACTCACAAAGATCTGCCTGCCTCTGCCTCCCAACCGCTAAGATTAAAGGCATACCCCACCATGCCCTGCCAAGAATATTTTCTTTATCACCTTCTCTTATTTTTGTAGCTAACTATTATGGTTCTTGGAAATGGAGAGAGTGGATATCCTTCTCTGATTCCTGATTTTAGTGGAAATACTTTGACTTTTCTCTATTTCATGGTGTCTGTGGACTTGATGTATATCACCATAGTATCTGCATGACTTTTATCATGGATAGATTTTGGATGAAGTCAAAGGCTTTTTCTGTCCCTAATGTGATGATTGGATAATACTGTTGAGAAATTGAGTCTCTGTGGATTTCATTTACTGGTTTGTGTACAATGAAGTATCCCTTAGTTTCTGAAATTAAGTACACTTAATTGTGATGGGTAGTCTTTTTGATGTGCTCTTACATTCTGTTTTCAAATATTTTATTGAGAATAATTATGACTATGTTCATCAGCATGAATAGCATTGAATGTTACTGTGTTTTCATGTCTGTTTCTGGATTTGTCATCAGTGTACTATGGGCTTTATAAAACAAATTTTGGGGCTGGAGAGATGACTCAGTAGTTAAGAGCACTGACTGCTCTTGCAGAGGACCCGGGTTTGATTCCCAGCAGCCATATGGCAGCTAAGAACTGTCTTTAACTCCAGTTGCAGGGGAATCCAATGCCCTCTTCTGACCTCCCCAGCATTGCATGACACACGACATGGTGCACCAACCTACATGCAGACAGTACATTCATACACATAAACACAATAATAAAACAAATTTTGGGGGCATGGTGTTGTGGCACACATTTTTAGTCATAGTACTTGGGAGGCAGAGACAGGCAGATCCCTGTGAGTTCAAGGACAACCTGGTCTACATAGTGAGCTCCAGGCCAGCTGGTATTCAAGGGAGATCCTACCTGGAAAATAACATCCCCTCCCACACACACACAATTGAAATAGTCCTTCACTGTCTGTCTTTCAGAGACTTTTGATATGCTATTAGTTGTTCTTTGAATATCTGGTAGAATTCTTGGCTTTATCCAACTGGCCAAAGTTTTCTTTTAGTTGGGAGAGTTTTATTTACTGCTTCTATCTTATTGGTTCTTAGAGGTTTATTTAAATGATATACTTCATCTTGGTTTAATTTTGGTAAGTGAACCATCTGAAAATTCATCCTAATATTACTTTCAGATTCTGCAACTTAGTGGAATATAAGAGTAGCAGATAGAGAACCATACACAGGAAATCCTACCATAGAATTTCTTCAAACTGCCAAAAAACTGTGGTGCAGAATAGAAAGTCTCTTCACTGAATGACACTAGAATCTATACACCTAAAAGGGAAAGAATGAAACTCAGTTTGATTCTCTTCTACTGTAGAAAAATCAACTGTACAAAGCCATAATGAATGACCAAAAAGAGTGCAATGGAGACAAACAAAGGAGAAACACTTTAATATGTGCATACAGCAAAGTCATTTCTGAATGGGGCTACAAAATAGGAGATAAGAGCAATAGCAGGCAAATAGTTTTGCATGTAATTAGAAATATGAATATAAATGGTAGTAAATACAAGTATGAAGAAACAGCTAATAGAATGTATAAATTCTTTGCTATGTAATCATAGAACAATAAATACCTAGAAGACATCAAGAATTTCAAAGGAGAAAACCAAGTAATCAACAAATATGCAAACAATCTTTTAAAATATCTTGTCAATTTTATTTTATGTGCAGTATTCTATATTTTGCACATATGTACCAGAACTCATGCTGTACAAATGGCCACTGAGGTCAGAAGAGCATGTTAGATCCCCAGGTACTGGATTTATAGAAAGCTGTTAGCTGCCATGTAGGCACTGGAAAACAAACCTAGATCTACTGCAAGAGCAGTCACTGCTCTTAACCACAGAGCCAACTCTCAAGCCCAATATGCAAATAATCTTTAAAAAATAGTCTCAAGAATTCTTCAAGTGGCCAGAAAGTACAGGTTAAACATCTCCACCTCATACATCTTCAAAACAATGCCCATTAGATGTGCACTGAGAGTCCATGATTGGAGAGTCAGTATTCATCCTTTTGATATTAAGTTATAAAAAAAGCTAAAGACAATAAAGAGAACCAGAATTCAAGCTAGCGTGGAGCTCCATGAAATATTAAAAAAAAGTCACAAAGTAAATATCTGAGTTATGCTGGCACAGGCCCTTGATTCCAGCACTAGGGAGGTAGAGGCAAGTGGATCTCTATGAGATCAAGGCCAGCCTGGTCTGCATAGAGAGTTCCAGGCCAGCTGAGGATACCAAGAGACCCTATAATGCTTATTACACAGTTGTCATTACTCTTAGCCCTCAGGAACCATTTCTGTATTAATTAAACAGTTAACGGTTGTTATTTCTACCTGTGGAAAATGGCTGAAAGAAATGTCACAAAGCTTTTGATGACTTTCAATGTGCATTAGAATGGTAGATTCAATTTAACCTAAAGGTTGAAATCTTCTAACTTCTCCATTTTCTATAGGCAAAGAACTTGAAAAGGTTCATAAAATTAAATGGATAAGTAAGGTCATGACTCATGTATGAAACAAAACAAAATAGATTCTCCTGGATTGTCACTTATAAAAGCAATTCCATGGCTGGAGTGATGGCTCTGTGGTTAAGAGTGCCGAGCGCTCTTGCAGTGGACCCGGTTTGATTTCCAGCACCCATGTGGTGGCTAAGAACCATCTTTAACTCCAGTACCAAGGGTATCAGACACCCTCTTCTGACCTCCATGGCTTTGCAAGACAAGGGTGCACCAACCTATATGCAGACAGTACATTCATAAACATAAAAAATTAAAAAAGAAAAGCAATTACGAGATTTTTTTTCCTTTTTAAGACAGGTTCTCCCTGTATCTCCAGTTGACCTGGAACTGACTCTGTAGACCAGGCTGGCCTTGAACTCACAGAGATCCACCTGCCTCTGCCTCCTGAGTGTGAGGATTAAAGGTGTGTGCCACCACACCCGGCTCCTAGAAATTTCTTACCAAGAACATTTACAGAGGGAAGCAAGAACACATGTAAGGCACCTTTGTACCAAGTAGGTACCTGGGACTTTGCTATTTTTCCTAAATGTTTATCTTAATTGCCTAAGAGGTAGATATTATTACATCATTTCATATAATCTCCACATCGGAAATCTGTAATGATTTCTCCCTGGACTTGCCACTCCCCAATTTGTATCTCCAAAGAGGACAGTGAACATACACCTCCTATCCCAGGCTTCCAACATTGACACTGCTAATGACAGAGGACAGAGAACATAGACCCCAGGTCCTGGTGTTCCAACTTTAGGATTTCTGATATGACAGGAAAAATAACATGTAACCCTGAGTCACAGGATTTGAACATCTGTACATCCAATAGCAGAGGACAGAGAACATGCACCCTGAAGTCTATGGATCTTAAAGTGATATCTCTGGGGGTAAAGGACAGCCATGGACCCTGAGACCTAGGGCTTAAGCCACCCTCTACAAGACCTTGCCTCCAACCTCAAACCATCACCATTACTGATGTCACACTCCCACATCAGTCTAGATTATACCCCACAAGGTCCCCAGATCCTCAAGCCAACCAGCTAAAGCAGATCCCAGATACATTTGAGCCATGTCACAACTCTGGCCTTCTGAATTCCTCATTCATTCTGCCCAGTCTACTATGTACTTAGTTGAGTACCTCAAGCGCTATAGCTCTTTCTCTGAAACTCTAGATTCAGCTATGATCACCTGAGGATGGTTGTAATTGTATTAGGTAACAGACAGTTCAAGACAAACTATCAAAAATACAAAATAAGGATTAGTGGTGGGAATGGAAACTCATACAACCACTATGGAAACCAGTGTGGAGAACCCTTAAAAGACTGAAAATGAGCCTAACACCTGACCCACGCATATCACTCTTGGGTATATACCTACAAGACTCATCCTACCACAGAGATACATGCACATCCATGTTTATTGCAACTTTCTTCTCAATAGTGAAGAGCTGGAACCAACCCAAGTGCCCCTCAACTGATGAATGAATGATGATAATGTGGTACATTTACACATTGGAGTTCTATGCAGCCATAAAGAAAGATGGCGTTACGAACTTTTCTGGTAAATGAGTGAAACTAGTCGATATTATCCTGAGTGAAGTAACAAAGTCCCAGAAAAACAAAGGATGAATGGTATTCCTTATTTGTGGATTGTAACACTAAATACCTACTTGTAAGTCAAACTGAGCCATGGTAATATTATATTTCTTTTTATCTTAAACAACTGTGCTCCTACTATGTGAATCCCTTAACAGGCTCTAGAATTAATGCACCACTTATATTCAGACTTTGTAACTTTAGTATTTTTTTGGAAGGTACGTATGTACATTTTAGGGTAATACAAAATTAAAAGGAAAAATGTGAATTCTCCAATATGATTTGGAAATAACGCACAGATTATTTTCAAAAGACATAATTTTACTGTGGTATGAGATATATATTTTGAAGCAAAACAAATCAGAGGGAACAACAACAACAAAAATTGGAACAAAGAACTGACTGAAGCAGTAAAGTTCTCCCCCAAGCAATAATCCTGTGCATAGAAAAACTTTAAAAAGATACAAGACATTTATGGTAGAATGCATGAACTCATATGAGGTGAGGGTCATGGAAAGGGGAATGAGTCTAAATTGGACAGAGAAATGATGTATGGAATGAAGAAAGCTTCAAAAAATATAAAAACTCATCAAATTCACCTTAATAAAATCATATTAACAATGATTATCTATTCCATCCACTACAAAGGATGTTATGAATATGGATGCATTTCACATAATGGCCTCCAGATTCATGAAGCAATCATTGACAGAACTGAAGGAAGTAATAGTGATCCTACTTACATTCAAGATACAGACTTTTTGAGGGATGATGACTGAGGACCAAATATTACCTAGGTAAGAAGAGCATAAAGAAAACAACACACAGGGCATGGCGGCACATGCCTTTAATCCTACCACTCCAGAGGCAGAGGCAGGCAGATCTTTGTGAGTTCAAGACCAGCCTGGTCTACAGAGTGAGTTCCAGGACAGCTGGGGCTACAGGGAGACCCTGTCTCAAAAAGACAAAAAAAAAGACAAAGAAAACGAAAACAATGCACTTATAGCTAGGAGGTCTTCAGACCATGTCTTAAAAATCCTCAGGCAAAGGACAGGTTCTAGGACCATCCAAGCCCCATTGATTCTGGCATTGACTGAGTGACAGGCTTGGCTTCTTTGCAGGGGTGGTGTTCCCCTTTGCTTCTAGTGCAAGGAGGGTGGCAGGCTGGGCTTCTTGGTTGGGGGTGTGTGTTCCAGGACCATCCAATTCCCATCATTTCCATCTCATGGCAGGGTCCAGGACTATCCTATCCCAGTCAGCTGCCTGCATGCAAGCCAAATCCTCCCTACCCCTCAGAGATGTGAGCATCCAGCCACCCCACCATATATATAAAGAAAAAAATCAAAGAACTAAAGAGATAGAGCAAACAAGTCCAAAAAGACCTATAGACCAATGGAACAAAATTGAAGATCCAAATTTGAGCACATACAATTTCAGCCACCTCATTTTTGACAAAGGGGTCAAAAAGACTCAGTGGAGGAAAGACAGCATCTTCAGCAAATGGTGTTGGCATAACTGGATCACCACTTGTCGAAGAATACAATTGAACCCCTACCTTTCACCCTGGACTAAAAACCCCAAATTGATCAATGAACTCAACATGAAAGCTCAAACTCTGAAGGTGATAGAAGAAAACTTTGGCAGCAACTTATAAGACATAGGCATAGAAGACTTTATAATCAGACAGCCACTGTGCAGGAAATAAGGCCAAAAGTTCACAAGTGGATCTCATTAAAATCAAAAGATTCTGTATAGCAAAAGAAATAATCAGGGAAGTGAAGAGAAAATCCACAGAGTGGGATGAAACCTTCAATGCTGATACATCTGACAGAGCCAGGACCCAAGTCACAGACTAACCCCAGTACACTCATAGTGGGAGATTTCAATACCCCACTGAGTCCTTTGGATAGGTCAACAGGACAAAGAATAAACAGAGAGACATCTGAACTGAATGATATGATACACCAAATGGACCTCATAGACCTCTACCGAATATTCCATCCTAATACCAGAGAATACACTTTCTACTCAGCACCCCATGGAACATTCTCCAAAATCGACCACATACTGGGACGCAGAAGAAACCTCCACAAACACAAAAAGATTGAAATAATTTCATGCATTCTATCAGACCACAGTGTAATAAAGCTCAACATCAACACCAGGACAAGCCCTCCTGCCTGCAAGAACACATGGAGACTAAACGACACACTCTTGAATAATGAATGGGTCAAGGAAGAGATAAAGAAAGAAATAAAAGCATTCCTGGAACTGAATGACAATGACACAACACAACAAAACCTATGGGATACCTTAAAAGCAGTCTTAAGAGGGAATTTAACAGCCCTGGGTGCCTACATTAGAAAAACAGAAAGAGCAGAAGTGAATGATCTAACACAACAGCTAAAAGCACTTGAGAGGTCTATTAGTCAGGGTTCTCTAAAGAAACAGAAGCAACAGGATGAATTTATAACTATATACAATTTATTGATTTGCTCACATGATGGAGCTCAACAGTAGCGCCGAACTGGAGAGGCTGGGAATCCAGGGAACTGCTCAGTCCACAAGGCTGGATGTCTCAGTAGTCCCACTCTGGTGTGAAGGCCTGGTGGATTCCAGGAGATATGCCGGTCTCAGTACATGCCAGGATCCAAAGGGTTGATCACAGCAGCAAGACAAAATCACCAGTGAGAGAGAGACAAGCCACAGGAAAAAAAAGGGACCAGCTCCCTCTGCTGTGGTCCTTCATACTGCCTGCCGGCAGAAGGTAACACCCACATTTGGGGTGGGCCATCCAGGTTGAGGTGGTCCAATCCGAAGATCCTTTTCTCTTATTTGTTCCTTAGTCTAGTCAAGTTGACACCCAGGATTAACTATCACAAGAGGCAACAACTGATGAATCCTAAACGCAACAGACAGGAAGAAATAACAAAAATCAGAGCAGAAATCAATGAAATAGAAACAAAGAAAACAATACAAAAAATAAGTTGGTTCTTTGAAAGAATAAACAAGATAGACAGACCTCTAGCCCAGTTAACTAAAGGAAAGAAGGAACAACTCCAAATCAATACAATCCGTGATGAAAAGGGAAATATCACAACAGACAAGGAAAAGATCCACAAAATCACATGGGAACATTACAAGAACCTATACTCTACCAAGTTTGAAAACCTAGAAGAAATGGATGAATATCTGAAATCCTGGGAATCACCAAAGCTCGACCAAGAAGAGATCGGCAGCTTAAACAGACCCATAACATATGAAGAAATAGAAGATGTAGTAAGAAACCTCCCAACTAAAAAAAGCCCAGGCCCAGACGGTTTCATGGCAGAATTCTATAAAACATTTCCAAAAATACCTGCAACCATTATTACTGAAACTGTTTAGAAGGATACAATCAGAGGGAATTCTCCCAAATTCCTTCTATGAAGCCAGCATCACTCTATTACCAAAACCAGGCAAAGATACAACCAAAAAGGAGAACTATAGACCCATCTCCCTCATGAACACAGATGCCAAAATTCTAAACAGGATACTGGCAAATCGCATACAGACCCACATCAAGAAGATCATCCATCATGACCAAGTTGGATTCATACCAGAGATGCAGGGATGGTTCAACATACGAAAATCAATAAACATCATCAAACACATAAACGGAATCAAAGACAAAAACCACACCATCATCTCAATTGATGCTGAAAAAGCCTTTGACAAAATCCAGCATCCCTTCATGCTTAAAGTCCTAGAAGGAATTGGATTGGAGGGATCATTCCTCAATGTAATCAAAGCCATATACAGGAAACCCACAGCCAATATCATCCTAAATGGGGAAATGACAGAAACATTCCCTTTAAAGGTAGGAACTCGGCAAGGCTGCCCCCTGTCACCACTCCTCTTCAATATAGTGCTTGAAACACTTGCTAGAGCAATAAGGCAAGAAAAGGATATTAAAGGAGTACTAATTGGAAAAGAGGAAGTCAAACTATCCCTATTTGCTGATGATATGATTGTTTACTTAAGAGATGCAAAAAACTCCACCAGAAAACTCCTAGAAACGATTAACAGCTTCAGCAAAGTGGCAGGATACAAAATTAACCTTAGAAAATCAATGGCCTTTCTTTACACCAAGAACAAGCAACTGGAGAAAGAATTCAAAGAGACCTTCCCACTCACAATAGCCTCAAAAACAATAAGATACCTAGGAACAAACCTAACCAAAGACACCAAAGACCTCTACAACAAAAATTTTAAACCCTTAAAGAAAGAAATTGAAGAAGACCTCAGAAGATGGAAAAACCTCCCATGCTCATGGATTGGGAAAATTAACATTGTAAAAATGTCCATTTTACCAAAACTCTTGTATAGATTTAATGCAATCCCAATCAAAATCCCCAAGAGTTTCTTCACAGGCTTGGAAACAAAAGTTCTTAAATTCATTTGGAAAAACAAAAGACCCCGAATAGCCAAATCAATCCTGAGTGAAAAGAGCTACACAGGAGGGATCTCTATACCAGATTTTAAACTATACTACAGGGCTATAGTCATAAAAACAGCCTGGTACTGGCACAAAAACAGACCTGTTGACCAATGGAACAAAACCGAAGATCCAAATCTGAGCACATACAATTTCAGCCATCTCATATTTGACAAGGGGGCCAAGAAACCACAATGGAGAAAAGACAGCATCTTCAGCAAGTGGTGTTGGCAAAACTGGATCACCACTTGTAGAAGAATGAAATTAAACCCCTACCTCTCACCCTGTACAAAAGTCAACTCCAGATGGATTAAAGACCTCAACGTGAAACCCCAAACTCTGAAGGTGATAGAAGAAAAAGTTGGCAGCAGACTACAAGACATAGGCGTAGGAAAAGACTTCCTAAATCAGACAGCAGCTGCACAAGAATTAAGGTCGACAATTGACAAATGGGACCTCATCAAACTCAAAAGCTTCTGTACATCAAAAGAAACAATCAAGGAAGTGAAGAGAAATCCCACAGAGTGGGAGGAAACCTTCACTGCAGATACATCTGACAAAGCATTGATTTCCAGAATATATAAACTACTCAAAAAACAAAGAAAAAAGAAAACAAATGACCCACTCAATAGATGGAACAAAGAACTGAACAGAGACTTCACAAGTGAGGAACTAGAGATGGCTGAGAAACACCTTAAGAAGTGTTCAACATCACTAATCATTAAGGAAATGCAAATCAAAACCACTTTAAGATATCATTTTACTCCAATAAGACTGGCTAGGATCAAGAAAACAAATGATACCAACTGTTGGAGAGGTTGTGGGGAAAGGGGAACACTTATCCACTGCTGGTGAGAATGTAAACTCGTACAGCCACTATGGAAAGCAGTGTGGAGAATCCTTGGAAGACTTGGAATGAACTTGCCACCTGACCGAGCCATACCACTCCTGGGCATGTACCCTCAAGAGTCACACCACTACAGAGATACGTGCATGGCCATGTTTATTTCAGCTCTCTTCACAATAGCAAGGAGATGCAACCAACCCAAATGCCCCTCAACTGATGAGTGGATAGAGAAATGTGGTACATTCTACACAATGGAGTTCTACGCAGCAGTAAAGAAAGACGACATCATGAGCTTTGCAGGAAAATGGCTGGAACTCCAGGACATCATACTGAGTGAAATAACACAGTCCCAGAAAAACAACGAATGCTATCCCTCATCTGTGGATGCTAGTGCCAATTACCTAGTTGTAAGTATTTCTTGTGTATGACCTCCTGAGCTTTTGTCAAAAGTGATGCATATTGGAAACAACAACAACAACAACAGAAAGGGCTGCATAGAAGAACTGACTGAAACGATGAACTTCAGCTCAAAACAGTCAAATTCCTCATGGAGAATATTGAGAAAGACTGAGAAAGAGATGAAAGGCATGCTTGGCAGAATGCATGAGCTCTGGTGGGGTGGGGAATTGGGGGGGACATGGGTCTAGAGTTGTTACAAAAATGAAAAATAAATTTATTAAAAAAAAGAAAACAGAAAGAGCACAAATAAGTGACTTAACATTGCACTTAAAAACACGTGAGAGGTGCAAGAAATGAATCCTAAACCTGGCAGACAGGAAGAAATAACAAAAGTCAGAGCAGAAATCAATGAAATAGAAACAAAAAGAAGAATATAAAAAAAAATCAATGAATCCAAGATAGATAGACCTCTAGCCCAATTGACTAAAATAAAGAAAGAGCAACTCCAAATCAACAAAATTAGAGATGAAAGGCGAAAAATCACAACAGATACTGAAAAGAGTCAAATAATCTATCAGGAATACTAGAAAAACAGGTACTCTACTAAATTTGAAAATCTAAGAGAAATTGATGGATATCTGACATCATGGTATCCACCAAGACTTAACCAGGAAGAGATCCAGAGCTTAAATGGGCCCCTAATAAATGAGGAAATTGAAACTGTAATAAAAAACCTCCCAACTAAAAAAGCCCAGGTCCAGATGGATTCATGGTGGAATTCTATAAGACATTTAAAGAAGAGCTACAGCCACTATTACTCAAATTATTCGAGTGTAGAAACAGAAGGAAATCTCCCAAATTCCTTCTATGAAGCCAGCATCACTCTCATACCAAAACCAGGCAAAGATACAGCAAAAAAAGAAAACTATAGACCAATTTCATTAATGAACATAGATGCAAAAATTATCAGCAAAATACTTACAAACCACATACAGGCAGATACCAAAAAGATCATCCACCATGACCAAGCAGGATTCATACTAGAGACTCAGATGTGGTTCAACATATGTAAATCAATAAATGTCATAAAACACATAATTGGACTGAAAGACAAAAACCACATGGTCATCTCAATTGATGAAGAAAATCCTTTGGCAAAATTCAGCATGCCTTGATGTTTAAAGTCCTGGAGGGAATTGGACTGGAGGGAACATTCCTCAACACAACTAAATCCATACACAATACAACCAAAGTCAGCATAATCCTAAATGGGGAAAACCTAGAAGCATTCCCATTAAAGTCATGAGCCCAGCAAAGCTGCCCTGATCCCGAGTCCTCCTCAATACAGTGCTTGAAATGTTTGCAAGAGCAGTAAGACAAGTAAAGGGAATTAGAGGATTACTAATTGGAAAAGATGAAGTCAAACTATCCCTTTTTGCAGATGACATAATAATTTACCTAAGGGAGGCCAAAAACTCTGCCAGAAAGTTTCTAGAAATCATCACCAGCTCTGGTAAAGTGATGGGATACAAAATTAACTTATAAGAGTTTGGTAGCCTATCTTTATGCCAATAACAAGCAATTGAAGAAGGAATACAAGGGGACTTTCTCACTCACAATAGCCTCCAAAAACCCAAGTTATCTAGGAACAAACCTGCCCAAACACACCAAAAATCTCTACAAAGAAAATTTTAAATCTTTCAAGAAGGAGACTGAGGAAGATACTAAAAGATGGAAAAACCTCCCATGCTCATCGACTGGAAAACTCAATATAGTAAAAATGACCATGCTACCCAAAGTAATATACAGATTCAATGCATTCCCAATTAGAATCCATGTTAGGTTCTTTACATACCTAGACAAAAACATCCTAAATTTCCTATGGAGATACAAAAGACCCCATATAGCCAAAACAACCCTGAGAAAAAGAGCAATATGGGGGGATTGCCATTCCAGATTTCAAACTATATTACAGGGCTATAAAAACAGCCTGGCATTGGCACAAAAACAGGCCAGTCTATCAGTGGAACAAAATTGAGTATCCAAACCTGAGCCCATCCAATTTCAGCCACCTCATATTCGACAAAGTGGCCAAGAAGACTCAATGGAGGAGAGACAGTATCTTCAGCAAATGATGTTGACATAACTGGATCACCACATGTACAAGAATAAAACTAAACCCCTACCTCTCACCATGTACAAAAATCAACTCCAAAAGGATCAAAGACCTCAATGAGAAACCCAAAACTATGAAAATGATAGAAGAAAATATTGGTAGTAACCTACCAGACATAGGTTTAGGAATAGACTTTCTAAAACAGGCAGCAGCTGTGCAAGCAATAAGGTCAACAATTGATGAATGGGAGGTTATTAAACTCAAGAGCTTCTGTACAGCAAAAGTAACAATGAAGTAAAGAGAAAGTCCATGGAGTGGGAGGAAACTTTCCTCAGTGATATATCTGATAGAGCATTAACATGCAAAGTGTATAAACTCCTCAAAAAACAAAAGAGGAAGGAAACAAATGACCTATTCAAAAGATAGAGTAAAGAGCCGGGCATGGTGGCGCACGCCTTTAATCCTAGCACTTGGGAGGCAGAGGCAGGCGGATCTTTGTGAGTTCAAGGCGGGCCTGGTCTACAGAGCGAGTTCCAGGACAGCTGGGGCTACAGGGAGACCCTGTCTCGAAAAGACCAAAAAATAAAAAAAAAAATAAATAAAACAAAAGATAGAGTAAAGAGCTGAACAGAAACTTCACAAATGAAGTCAAGATGGCTGAGAAACATCTTAATACGTTTTTCCATAGCAATTGGCAGACTTTAATATTTAAGAACAATTATGTCCATCATACACATTAAAAATATAGGAAATTACATGCATACATGAAGCTTCCAATGCAGCCTTTCTGCCAACTTTTACAACAAGATTTACATATAAATACAGTACACTTTACATTTCCCAGACTTGCAAATTTTACACTGTGGATTTCTACAGCTTCCTGTGTATTTCTATGTCNCCTATTCAAAAGATAGAGTAAAGAGCCGGGCATGGTGGCGCCCGCATTTATCCTACACTTGGGAGGCAGAGGCAGGCGGATCTTTGTGAGTTCAAGCAGGGCCTGGTCTACAGAGCGAGTTCCAGGACAGCTGGGGACTACAGGGAGACCCTGTCTCAAAAGACAAAAAATAAAAAAAAATAATAAACAAAAGATAAGTAAAAAGCTGAACAGAAACTTCACAAAATGAAGTAAAGATGGCTAAGAACATCTTACAAGACGTTTTTCCATAGCAATTGGCAGACTTTAATATTTAAGAACAATTATGTCATCATACACATTAAAATTAGGAAATTACATGCATACATGAAGCTTCCAATGCAGCCTTTCTGCCAACTTTTACAACAAGATTTACATATAAATACAGTACACTTTACATTTCCCAGAACTGATAATTTTATTCCACTGTGATTTCTACAAGCTTCGGGGTATTTCGATGTCCGATATTTCATACCAAAAGCACAACGAAAAAAGAAAAAGAAAAAAAAAAAAAAAAAAAAAAAAAAAAAAAAAAAAAAAGAAAGAAAAAAGAAAAACAAGTAAACGACACAAAGAATAAACACCACACACACAAACACACCACCACACCCCCCCTCCCCCCCCCCACCCCCCCAAAAACCAAACCCACAAAAAAGAAGGACCCCAACAAAACCGGAAGAAAACAGAAAAAAAACAAACAGAAAAAAAAAAAAAAAAAAAAAAAAAAAAAAAAAAAAAAAAACCAAACCCAAAAGAAAAAACAAGGAAAAAAAAAAAAACCAGACCAAAACAAAAAAAAAAAAAAAAAAAAAAAAAAAAACAAAAAAAAAAAGAACAAAAAACAAAAAAAAAAGGAGGAGAAAAAAAAAAACCACACACCCACAAAAAAGACAAAAAACAAAGAAAAAAAAAAAAAAAAAAAAGAGAAGAAACACAAAAAAACCCCCACCAACAACGAACCAAAAGAAAAAAAAAGAAAAAAAACACCAAAACAAAACACAAGAAAAAAGGAAAAAAAAAACGCAACAAAAAAAGCCCAAAAAAACCCCCCAAAGACGAAAAAAAACAAAAAAAAAGAACCCCCAACCACGACCACCCACCCCAACCAAAAAAAAAAAAAAAACACCAAGAAGACAAAAAAAAAAAAAGAAAAAAAAAAAAAACCCCCAAAAAAAAAAAAAAAAAAAAAAAAAAAAACAAAAAAAAAAAAAAAAAAAGAGAGAAAAAGGAAGAAAGGAAAAGAGGAAAAACCCAAGGGAAAGAGGGGGGGAAAAAAGAAAAAGGGGAAAGGCCCCCCCCCCAAGAGAAAAAAAAAAAAAAAAAACGAAAGAGCCCCCCCAAAAAAAAAGGAAAAGGAAAGGGGAGAGGGGAGGGGAGGGAAGGGAAAAAGAAAAGAGAAATCCCGAAGAGAGAAAGGGGGAAGGAAAACAAGAGGGAAAAAGACATAAAAAAGAAAAAAGAATAGAAAAATACCGGTGGCGTGTAAATGAGCAACCCGTATCGGAAGTCCGGTGGGGGGAAGGGCCAGATTGTGATTGGGTTGGTGAGATCAGATTTAGACATATGAAAACAAGGAATGAATAATAAAACATTAGTTATCTACCCTTTCCTAGCTATCAGAAACAGAATAACAAACATTAAAATTAACAAGCCTGGGCACGGTGGTGCGGGCCTTGAATCCCAGCACTCAGTAGGCAGAAGCAGGCGGATCTCTGAGTTCAAGGCCAGCCTGGTCTGCATAGCGAGATCCAGGCCAGCTGTGACTAAAGGGGGGACATTGTCTCAAAAAGACCAAAGCAAAACAAAATGAAAATCACCCCCACAATGGCCCCCAAAATTAACAACAAAGGAAAACTCCATCCAAAACAGGCCTCCTAGAGGTAGAATTTAAAAGAAGTGTGGACTCTGTTTAAACTTCACCTGTATCAGGGAACAAAACTGATGCTAGTGTGAAAGAAGACGAATGGTCTGCTGCTTAGAATATGGCAAACACAGACCTTGGGCATTAATTTATCCCTGAATTCTCAAAACTTCAAACATTAATACTATTATGACAGCTTTTGCTGAATTACTGTAACAAAAAAGTGCTTGATTTCATAATCTATATACTTTAAATAAAAGACATTACTGTAGCCTGGTGTGGTGGCACATGCCTTTTATCCTAGCACTCAGGAGGCAGAGACAGGCAGATCTTTTTCAGTTAAAGGCCAGCCTGGTCTACAGAGTGAGTTCCAGGACAGCTGGGACTACAGGGAGACCCTGTCTTGAAAAGACCAAAAAAATAAAAAATAAATAAATAAATAAATAAATAAATAATAAAATAAAATAAAATAAAAAGACATCACTGTAACATCACATTGACAAACTGTGTAATTCATTTTTAACTTGAAGTCATGTATTTCAGATGGGCAGGGTTTTTTCCTGTTTTCCAGTTTCTTAGCACTGCTTTGCAAAAGAGCTTTTGGGCCTTGCTCAGAATGTTGACATCTCATACATTTCAAAGGGCTCCAGGAATTAGGAAGGTTCAACTTAGTGTGGAAAAAGACCAATCCATTTACCTAAATGTAGTCTGCTGATTTGTGACAAAACTGATTTTAGCATTTCATAAAGAGCAAATGTTGGATCCTTCTCTAAATTCAGCTGAGCCACAAGAAAATATGTCAACTAATTTGAATGACAAAAGAACAGACACATTTTGAATATGGATTGTTTAGGTACAAGATGAACAAATTTCCAATTCCAGATGATGAAAACAGAGGATCCTAGACTCTGCTAGCAATAACAAAAGCAATGCAAAATAAAAAAGAGTATTATGGACTTCAATAATATCACAGTCATTTATATGGTAGACTTGCAATGGTCTCAGGAAGAACAGAGATTAGGATTTTTCTTAACAAAAGACAATCCTGGGCTTCAAGGTGAAAAAGTGTACTTGAAGATTTTTCCTCCATTTCTTTTACTTGTGCAGTATAAATCTTCATGGCATACTACATTTCTGAAGAAAGCAATAGACATTATTAAGAAAATAGACACTATTTCTGAATTTTGTTAGTAATAAGAAGGCACCACTGATTTGAGGTTGTGTCCTGTCATCACAGGACTTTGAGTTGTCTTATTTCAGCATTTGTTCTTATCAAAATTTTTTTCTGGCTAATACCCTTAAAACCATTATTGTGGCTTCCAGACCACAAACAAAAAACATTCATAGTAGTATTTCATCATAGAGAGGTCATTCACAGTGTGCGTTGATAATACAGATACATTTCCACCTCAAGCTTGAATCCATACTGCAGAACATTTTTATTATCCTCATAGCTCAATTCTATATAAAGTTCATTGGCCAGATTTTCAAAGTGGTACAGTTGAGGACCAAGATTTATCCAAATTCCACCTGGCTTGAGTATTCTCCATATTGTATCAATATAATCAATTACATTGTGGGCTGGGTGTATGAAGAAACAGGTAGTAATACAGTCCCAAGCATTGCATTCTGAGTAAATCTCTTGAAAATCTTCTGCTGTCCTAGCAAAGTTACAACCAGGAGGAAGACTGTGCAGGTCAACATCAGGGGAAAAGATGGGACAAATATGATCAGCTGATCTCTGATTATTGCTAAACTGATGGGTCCAGACATAAAGTTTATATTTGTTAATTTCAGAACATGTATTGAGTACAAAGTTGGAAGAAAAGAGCATAAAAAAACCTCCATTCATTTCCTTGACAAGCATAGCCTTTCATAGCTATTTCCCAGGCCAACCTTCCTAGTCTGGCACCAGGTACAAGAATATTTACTTTAGAAGGATTACATCTGTCTTTGGGAAAATTTTTGATAATGTCTTTAATGATTGGCTTGTAGCAGGCATCCATTTTCNAGAAAGAAGGCCATTAAAATTTTTATCAAAGGAGCAATTAACCAAGAAGATTTCACAATTATGAATATATATGCCCCAAACTCTGGTGTACCAAACTTTATAAAGACAATTCTCCAGGACCACAAGTCACACACTAACCCCAGTACTCTCATAGCAGGGTACTTCAATACCACACTGAGTCCTTTGGACAGGTCAACAGGACAAAGAATAAACAGAGATACATCTGAACTGAAAGATATGATACATCAAATGGACCTCATAGTGCTCTACCGAATATTCCACCCTAATACCACAGAATACACATTCTTCTCAGCACCCCATGGAACATACTCCAAAATTGACCACATACTGGGACACGGAAGAAACCTCCAAAAATACAAAAAGATTGAAATAATTTCATGCATTCTATCAGTTCACAGTGCACTAAATCTCAGCATCAACACCAGGATAAGCCCTTCTGCCTACAAGAACATATGGAGACTAAGTAACACACACTTGAATAATGAATGGGTCCAGGAAGAGATAAAGAAAGAAATAAAAGCATATCCTGGAACTGAATGACAATGACAATACAACACAACAAAACCTATGGGATACCTTAAAAGCAGTCCTAAGAGGAAAGTTTACAGCCCTGGATGCCTACATTAGAAAAACAGAAAGAGCCAAAGTGAATGATCTAACTCTGCACCTAAAAGCACTTGAGAGGCAACAACAGATGAACCCTAAACACAACAGACAGGAAGAAATAACAAAAATCAGAGCAGAAATCAATGAAATAGAAAAAAAAATAAAACAATACAGAAAATCAATGAATCCAAATTTGGTTCTTTGAAAGAATAAACAAGATAGAGAGACCTCTAGCCGAGTTAACCAAAAGAAACCAGAAACAATGCCAAATCAATACAATCCATGATGAAAAGAGAAATATCCCAACAGACAAGGAAAAACTTGCAGAAAATCATATGGGAATACTTCAAAAACCTATACTCTACCAAGTTTTAAAACCTAGAAGAAATGGATGAATATCGGCAATACTGGGAATCACCAATGGATGCTCAACCAAGAAGAGATCGACAGCTTAAACAGACCCATAATACATGAAGAAATTGAAGATGTAATAAGAAACATCCCAACTAAAAAAACCCAGGCCCAGACGGTTTCACGGCAGAATTCTATAAAACATTTCAAAAAGACCTACAACCATTATTACTGAAAATGTTTAGAAGGATACAAACAGAGGGAATTCCCCCAAATTCCTTCTATGAATCCAGGATCACTCTATTACCAAAACCAGGCAAAGATACAACTAAAAAGGAGAATTATAGACCCATCTTCGTAATGAACAAAGATGCCAAAATTCTAAACAGAATACTGGCAAATTGCATACAGACCCACAGCTAGATTGTCATCCATCATGACCAAGTTGGATTCATACCAGAGATGCAGGGATGGTTCAACATACAAAAATCTATAAATATCATCAAACACATAAGTGGAATGTAAGACAAGAAAACACACCATCATCTTAACTGATGATGAAAAAGCCTTTGACAAAATCCAGCATCCTTTCATGCTTAAAGTCCTAGAAGGAATTGGATTGGAGGGATCATTCCTCAATGTAATCAAAGCCATATACAGGAAACCCACAGCCAATATCATCCTAAATGGGGAAATGACAGAAACATTCCCTTTAAAGGTAGGAATTCAACAAGGCTGCCCCCTGTCATGACTCCTCTTCAATATAGTGCTTGAAACACTTTCTAGAGCAATAAGGCAAGAAAAGGAAATTAAAGTAGTATTAATAGGAAATGAGGAAGTCAAGCTATCCCTATTTGCTGATGATATTATTGTTTACTTAAGAGATGCTAAAAAACTCCACCAGAAAACTCCTAGAAATGATTGACAGCTTCAGCAAAGTGGCAGGAAACAAAATTTACCTTAGAACATCAGTGGCCTTTCTTTACACCAACAACAAGCAACTGGAGAAGGAATTCAAGGAGACATTCACACTCACAATAGCCACAAAAACAATAAAATACCTAGGAACAAAACTAATCAAAGACACCAAAAATACCTACAACAAAAATTTTAAACGTTTAAAGAAAGAAATTGAAGAAGACATCAGAAGACGGAAAAAACTCCCATGTTCCGGGATTGGGAAAAATAACACTGTAAAAATGTCCATCCTATTGAAACTCTTGTATAGATTTAACACCATCCCAATCAAAATCCCCAAGAGTTTCTTTACAGGCTTGGAAAAAGAAGTCCTTAAATTCATTTGGAAAAGCAAAAGACCCTGAATAGCCAAAACAACCCTGACTGAAAAGAGCTACACAGGGGGCATCTCTATACCAGGCTTCAAACTATACTACAGGGCTTTAGTCATAAAAACTGCCTGGTAGTGGCACAAAAACTGACCTGTTGACCAATGGAACAAAACCAAAGATCCCAACCTGAGGACATACAATTTCTGTCATCTCATATTTGACAAGGGTCCAAGAAAACAGAATGGAGAAAAGACAGCATCTTCAGCAAGTGGTGTTGACAAAACTGGATGACCACTTATAGAAGAATGAAATTTAACCCCTACCTCGTGCCCTGTACAAAAGTCAACTCCATATGGATCATAGACCTCAACGTGAAACCCCAAAATCTGAAGGCAATAGAAGAAAAAGTGGGCAGCAGATTACAAGACATAGGCGTAGGAAAAGTCTTCCTAAATCAGACAGTAGCTGCACAAGAATTAAGGTCAACCATTGACAAATGGGACCTCTTTAAACTCAAAAGCTTCTGTACATCAAAAGAAACAATCATGGAAGTGAAGAGAAATCCCATGGAGTGGGAGGAAACCGTCCTCACAGAAACATCTGACAAAGAATTGATTTCCAGAATATATAAACTACTCAGAAAACAAAGAAGAAAGAAAACAAATGACCCCCTCAATAGATGGAGCAAAGAGCTGAACAGAGACTTCACAAGTGAGGAATTAGAGATGGCTGAGAAACACCTTAAGAAGTGTTCAACATCACTAATCATTAAGGAAATGCTAATCAAAACCATTTTAAGATATCATTTTACTCCAATATGACTGGCTAGGGTCAAGAAAACAAATGAAACCAAGTGCTGGAGAGGTTGTGGGGAAAGGGGAACACTCATCCACTGCTGGTGGGAATGTAAACTCGTACAGCCACTATGGAAAGCAGTGTGGAGAACCCTTGGAAGACTTGGAAAGAACTTTTCCCCCGACCCAGCCATACCACTCCTGAGCATGTACCCACAAGGCTCATCCCACTGCAGAGATACATGCAAGGCCATGTTTATTTCAGCTCTGTTCACAATAGCAAGGAGCTGGAACGAACCCAAATGCCCCTCAACTGACGTGTGGATAGAGAAAATATGGTATGTCTGCACAATGGAGTACTAGGCAACAGTATAGAAAGATGACATCAGGAGCTTTGCAAGAAAATGGCTTGAGCTAGAAGACATCATGCTGGAGCTAGAGGAGATCATGCTGAGTGAATTAACACAGTCTCAGAAAAACAAACGACGAATGGTATCCCTCATCTGTGGATGCTAGTGCCAATTACCTAGTTGTAAATATTTCTTGTGCAGGGCCACTTGAGCTTTTGTCCAAGCATTTGGGAGTAATGCATATTGGAAACAACAACAACAGCAGCAACAACAACAACCATAGAAAGGACTGCATCAAAGAACTGACTGAAACAGTGAACTTCTGCTCAAAATAGTCAACTTCCACATGGAGAATATCGAGAAAGACTGAGAAAGAGATGAAAAGCATGTTTGGCAGAATACATGAGCTCTGGTGGGGTGGGGGAATTACGTGGGGGACGCGGGTCTAGATTTGATAATCTTGTACAAAATATATATTAAAAATATTTTAAAATAACAATAAAGAGAAAGAGGAAGAAATTAGGGCCATATAGGAGCATATAGGATCGTCATTATTGGCTGATAACTATAAGGCTCATACACTAGTATTTCTCCTCTCCCCTGTTATAGGAGTAAGTTATAAAACGCACATCGTATGGACTAACAACTTGTTCTGGTTTGTCTTCCATTTCTGTGACAAAACACTCTGACCGACACCAACTTGGGTAGGAAAGGGTTTATTCAGCTTACATCTCCTGGGTCACAGTTCATCACTTAGGGAGCCCAAGGTAGGAACTCAGGGCAGGAACCTGAAGGCAGGAGCTGAAGCACAGGCCATGGAGGAATGCTGTTCACTGGCTTACTCCCCTGGCTCATGCCCAGCCTGCCTTCTTATACCATACACAACAACCTGCCCAGGGTGGCACTACTCATTGTGGGCTGGGCCCTCCCACATTGCCTGACAATCAAGACAATACTCCATAGACGTGGCCACAGGCCAATCCAGTGTAGCCCATTCTGCAATTGAGGCTCCCTCAACCCAGGTGTGTTAAGTTGACACTAAAGTTATCCAGCACACAACTTAAAAAAATTTCTTGGTCTTTTCAAGATATGGATTCCCTGTAGCCTGAGCTGTCCTTGAACTCACTCTGTAGGCCTTTAACTCACAGAGATCCACCTGCCTCTGCCTCCCAAGTGCTGGGATTAAAGGCATGCACCACCATGCCTGGAAAAAAAAAAAAAGGACAAGCAAGTAATACTCCCAACATGTATGGGGGAGGGACTAATGAAGTCCCATCCTAGTTGAGCAGATCTAGATATTTGCTGGGAGAATGTCACATTGCAGGGATATATGGCAGTAAGTAGTTTGTTCATTCCTCAGTGGAAGTGTACATATGCATTTGTGCATGGTCTGCATGAATTGGCCACTGTCTTCTGAAAAATGAGGACATGAAGTCAGGAGGGATCTTGGAGGAATTAGAATGGTGGATGAAGGATAGATTTGATAAAAAATGCTGTATACATGTATTAAATCGTCTATGAATAAATTAAAAATATGTCTTTAAAATGCACAATAGTTTTAAAATAAATGCATATTTTCACAAGAAGATATAAAAATGAACAAGTATATATAAAAATGATGGACATCAATAATCATCAGATAAATACAAATCAAAGTCACAATGAGGTATAACCTCAGTCATTTAAGTATGGGTATATATTAAAAAGAAAAAAAAATTAAAAATGTAGGTTTGAATGAGGACGGTGAAGCTGTAAACTAACAAATCATTATGAAAAAACAGAGTGTACAAATTAAAACAGAATGTACAAATTAAAATAGCATGTTCACACAATCCAGAAATACTATTACTGGGTATTTAAAAGGGGAAATTAGTGTGTTGAAAAAGCATTTGCACTTTCATGTTCACTGCAAAACTATTCAAGAAAGCCAAGAAATAGAAATCACCAAAGTATCCATCAACCAATTAACAAAGAAAATATTGTGTATAAACACAATAAGACTACTTAGCAATTAAAAAAAGAATGGAATCATATCATTTGTGGTAATACAGTTGGAAGTACAGATCATTATGTGGGATGAAATAAGCTAGGCATTGAAATAAAATCTTCCCAGGCTCTCATTTCTATAAAATGTGAAAAGACTCATGCCTTATAGACAGAGCAGAACGGTAATTACCAGAGCATGGGGAGAGTAGAAGGGAGAAATGTGGAAATGTTAGTCAGGAGGTATGAAGTTCTAGTCAGGTAGGAATAAGAAGTTCTAGTATTTGATTGTACATACAACAATAATGTTTTGTAGTTTTCTAAAATCTAGAAAAAATAATATTAAAGTTTTAGCACGAAGAAATATTTCAAGGAATAGTTTTTACCATAACTTTATACTTCTACAATGAATTAAATGTAGACCTGCATGATTTTATACCATGCTAAGAAAAAAAAGGGGGGCCTGGAGAGATGGATCAGCAATTAAGAGCGCTAACTGCTCTTTTAGAGGACCCAGGTTTGATTCCCAGCACCCACATGGAGGCTAAGAACCATCTTTAACACCAGTTCCAGGGGAATCGGACGCCCTCTTCTGATGACACAAGTGCACTAACCTACATGCAGACAGTACACTCATACACATAAAAATAATAAATAAATAATTTTTAAAAAGAAAATAATTATAAATTGTGAAAAATGAAAAAGAAACACTTGTAGTAGTATATATAGAATTATATATTATTATATAATATATTCTATATATATAATATTGCCCACCTACTCAGAGGTCTGTGTGCCTGTCTCCGGCTCCCAGTAGATGAGACAGACACCACCCTGCATTCCACCCAGGGGCCTATACACCTCGGATACAGCTCCAGCTAAGGCTCTGGCTCCTGCTAGGCTTCTGCTCCTGGCTCCCAGGTCCTGGTGGTTGAGACAGAACCTTACCCACCCACCCAGAAGTTTCTGTACCTCTGCTTCATTTCCTAGCTCCCAGCTCCTAACAGGTGAGACAGAGACCAACCCATAAACCCAGAGGCCTTCCTGCCAAGGTTTCAGCTCTGGCTCTCAAGTCTAAGCTCCCATGGTAAGACAGAGGCCCAGAGACCCATGTGACTCATCTCCGGGAAATATTCCAGAATCTCTACCCATTAGATAGGGAACACCTGGGGCTGCTTCCCCAGCTCTAGGCTAAACTTTCCATGGCCATGGATCCAGATTCAGATGTTTACAACTAGCCCTCAGAATCACTAGACCTACCTCAATTGGAGTGGGGTTCAAGCCTGCCCAATAGATACATGTCCTGGGCCTCTAGAGGAGCTTCAGACTAGTTTGCTGACAACTAGCTGGTCCCTCCAGCAAAAAGTCAGAAATGAAAACCTGAAGCCCAGACCATCTCTACAATGAAAAATTTCAATTTCAATTTAAATCCTTGAGGAAGGAGATTGAGGAAGACAACAGAAGATGGAAGGATTCCCCATGCTCATGGATAGGAAGAATTAATATATTAAAAATGACCATCCTACCCAAAGTAATATGTTGATTCAATGCACTCACAATCAAAATCCCCATGACTTTCTTCACAGAATTAGGGAAAAATTCCTAAAATTCATATGGACAAAGAAAAGACCACCGATAGCCAAAGCAACCCTGAACAGAAAGAATAATGTAATGGGGATTACTATACCAGGCTTCAAACTAATTATAAGGATATAGTCATAAAATCAACATGGTACTAGCACAAAAACAAGCCTGTAGATCAATGAAGCAAAACTGAAGACCCCAGTTTGATTACACACAATTTCATCCACCTGATATTTGACAAAGGGACCAAGAACCTTCAATGGAAGAAGACAGTATCTTTAGCAAATATTTTGACAAAACTGGATCACCTGGCCGGGCATTGTGGCACACGCCTTTAATCCTAGCACTTGGGAATCAGAGGCAGGTGGGTGTCTGTGAGTTCAAGGCCAGCCTAATCTACAGAGTGAGTTTGAGGACAGCTGGAGCTACAGTGAGACCCTATCTCAAAAAGACAAAAAAACAAAACAAACAAACAAAAAAATAACTGGATCACCACTTGTAGTTTTAAATTTTATCTATTTTTGTATGTGTATGAATGTACTATCTGCATATAGGTTTATGCACCCATGTTGTGCAATGCCGCAGAGGTCAGAAGAGGGTGCCGGATTCCTCTGGAACTGGAGTTCTCCTGGAATCGGAGTTACAGACGGTTTTCAGCCGCCATGTGGGTGCTGGGGATCGAACACAGGTCCTCTATAAGAGCAGTCGGTGCTCTTAACCGCTAGGCTATCTCTCCAGCCCCACAAATGAAACTGTAACCCATCATAACACCATGTAATAAAAATCAACTCTAAATGGATCAAAGACTTCAATATGAAACCTGAAACTCTGAAAAGTTAGAAGAATACATGGACAGTAACTGTCTGGATATAGATGTATGAAAACAATTTCTTAAATCAAACAGCAGTTGCCCAGGAAATAAGATTGACAATCAACAAGTGGGACATCAAACTAAAACGTTTCTGTACAGTGAAAGAAACAATCAAAGAAGTGAAGAGAAAACCCAAAGAGTGGGAGGAAATCTTCTCCAATGACACATCTGACAGAGGTTTAATATCTAAATGTTGGACATGGTGTGGAGAAATGGGAACATTTTTTCACTGTTGGTGAGATTCCAAACTTGTGTAACCCTGATGGCTAAGAACCGTCTTTAGCTCCAGTTGCAGGGGAATCAGATGCCCTCTTCTGACCTCCGCAGCCATTGCATGACACGGTGTACCAACCTCCATGCAGACAGTACACTCATACACATAAAAAATAAAAAATAAATAAGTAAATAAATAAATAAATAAATAAATAAATAAATAAATAAACCTACCATTTGACCCAGTCATACCACTCCTGGGTAAGTACACAAGGATTCATCCTATTGCAGTAACACATGCACAACCATGTTTATTGTTGTTCTTTTCACAATAGTGAGGAGCTGGAAGCAACCCAAGTGTCCCTCAACTGATGAGAGGATAATGAAAATTGGGTACATTTACAAATGGAGTTCTATCCAATGGTAAAGCAAGACAACTTCATGAAGTTTGCAGGTAAATGGATTGGACTAGATAAGTCAAGGACTTGGTCTCAAAAATCAAATAATGAATGGAGTTCCTCATTTCTGGACCCTGGCACCAAATCCCTATACATAAGTCAAGGTGAGTGACTTGTTAGTAAAAATAATACCACTTTGACTGATATTACTATAGATATAGCTTGGAGTTTATGTCTATAATTCCCTCAGTCCTAAGATTTATGAGAAGAAATAAAGCTTTTCTTTTTTTTTTTGTTTGTTTGTTTGTTTTTTTTGTTTTTCAATATAATGCTTTTATTGATCATTTGTATATTTCAGACATCATTTCTCAGTTCAGTTTAGACACATTCCCTTTCCTTCCCTCCACCCCACCCCAGCTCTCGTTTTCTGCCATAACTATCCTGCATCTTTCTCTGTTGTTTTTTTATGTTTAGGAATTCACATTTTCTTCCTCCAGCCCTATATTACTCTAAAATATGCATACATACAATTCACTCATATACAGTATAGAGTCTCAAAGCAAGTGGTAGTTATATTCTAGAGCCTGTTAAAGTGATTTACATTATAACAACATGGTTGCTTTCAGATAAACAGAACTCTAAAAATAATGTTGTTCAGCTTGACTTTCATCTGGGGATTTGGTGCTAACATCCACAAATGAGGGAGACTATTTGCTGCTTGTTTCTCTGGGACTGTGCTACTTCACTAAGCGTAATGGCTTTGAGTTGCATCCAATTACTTGCAAAGTTCATTGTGTCATCTTTCTTTACTGCTGAGTAGTAATCCATTGTGTAGATGTACCACATTTTTGTCATCCACTCACCAGTTGAGGGGCATTTGGATTGGTTTCAGCTGTTCGCTATTGTGAAGAGAGCTGCAGTAAACATGGAGGTGCAGGTATCTTTGTGGTAGGACCTGTATTAGAGTATTGTAGGTATATACCCAGGAGTGGTATGCCTGGGTCAGGTGGTAGGCTCATTTTGAGTCTTCTAAGGGTTTCCGCACTGCTTTCCATAATGGTTGTACAAGAATACATTCCAACCAGCAGTGGATGAGTGTTCCCCTTTCCCCACAACCTGTCCAACACAGTTCTTAATAAGGAACGGGTTAAAGAATAAATTAAGAAAGAAAAATGTTACTGGAAATAAATGGAAATGAGAATGAAACACAACAAAACCTCTGGGAAATATTGAAAGCAGTCCTAACAGGAGTTTATAGCTATCTTTGCCTCCATTAAAAAGTCAAAAAGAAGCTCAGGGATAGTGTACACACCTTTAATGCCACAGAGATCTACCTGCCTCTGCCTCCCAAGTACTGGCATTAAAGGAATAAAGCTTTTCTAAAAATACATTTAAAAACACATCAGCATGTTATGCAACTTAGGAATGTAAATTTAAATGTCTTTTTACCTGCATGCAAACATACTGTTAAATGGTGAATCCCTAAAGGTATTTAAGAATAAACTGAGGGTGCTGGCAGGAGGGCCAGAAGAGTAGCCAGAAGGATCTTGGGAGTTGAGGTTTAACTCCCTAGCCTGCAATGCATAGATGCCGCTGGTGCACACCAGAGCAGCTGAGGTGCAGGGTGGGGGCCTGCAGGCTGGAGTGTCAGCCAGGAGGATTTTGGGAGTTGAGATTCGAATCCCTAGCCCACGTTGCATGCAGGCTTCTAGTGCACGCCAGAGCAGCTGAGGCGCAGGGTGCAGTTTAGTGGGCCAAAATTTCAGACAGCAGGATATTGGGAGTTGAAGTTCGAATACCTACTGTATTAGTCACTTTTCTCTTGCTGTGATAAAGCACCATGACCAAGGAACTTATAAAAGGAAGAGTTTATTTGAGCTTATGATTGACGGTTCCAGGGAATTAGAGTCCATTGTGGCGGGAGGCATGGCAGCTGGATATGGAGCAGGAAGCTGAGGGTCACATCTCGAAAAGAGCACAGGAAGCAGAGAGAGCAACTGTAGATCACGAAGCTTGTTAAAAGCTCACTAAGCCCGTCCCCAGTGACACTCTTCCTACAGCACGGCCACACACCCCAAGATCTCCCAAAACAGCACCACCAAATGGAGACAAATGTGTGAATACCTAGAGCCTATGGGGGACACTCATTCAAACCACCACACCTACCCTGATTTGCATAGAGGCTGCTGGCATGCTCCAGAGCAACTGAGGTGCAGGGTGCAGGCCAGTGACCTGGAGCGTCAGCCAGCAGAATCTTGGGAGATGAGCTCTGAATACCTAGCCTGTGTTGCATAGAGGCTGCTGGCACACACCAGCGCAGGTGAGGTTGGGTTGTAGACAGCAGGATTTGGGGAGCTGAGGTTCGAATCCCTAGACTGCATTGAATAAGGCTGCTAGTGCTTGCCAGAGCAGCTGAGGGGTAGGCTGTGGGCCAGTGGGCTGGGATGTCAGCCAGGAGGATCTTGCGAGGTGAAGATTGAATCCCTATTCTGTGTTGCATACAGGTGGTTGGCGCATGCCAGATCAGCTGAGGTGCAGGCAGCAGGTGGGTGATCAGGGATTTCAGCCAGTAGGATCTTGGGAGTTGAGGTTCAAATCCCTAGCCTTTTTTGCATAGTCTGCTGGTGCAGGCCAGAGCACCTGATTCACAGAGTGTGGGCCAGCAGGCCAGAGTTTCAGCCAGGATGATCTGGGGAGTTGAGGTTCGAAAACCTAACCTGCATTGCATAGAGGCCGCTAACGCAGGCCAGAGCACCTGAAGCACAGGGTGCAGGCCTGCGGGCTGGAGTATCAGCCATGAGGACATTGGGATTTAAGAGTCAAATCCTTAGCTTGCATTGCATAGAGGCTGCTGGTTCAGGCCACAGCACCTGAGGTGTAGGGTGCGCACTGGCTGGCCAGAGTTTCAGCCAGCAGGATCTTGGGAGTTGAGTTTCGAATTCCTAGGCTGCATTGCATAGAGGCTACTAGAGCATGGCAGAACAGCTAAGGTGCAGGGATCAGGCCACAGTTTCAGTCACCAGGATTTTGGGAGTTGAGATTTTCGAATCCTTAGCCTCCATTGAATAGAGGCTGCTGGTGCAGGACAGAGCACCTGAGGCAAGGGGTGCGCAGGGTTTGAGTCGCCGAGCCGTTTCAGCCAGCAGGATCTTTGGAGTTGAGGTTCTAATTCCTACCCTGATTTCCATAGAGGTTGCAGGTGCATGCCAGAGAAGCTGAGGCAAAGAAGGCAGGCCTCTGACCCAGGGTGTCAGCCAGCCAGCAGGATCTTGGGAGTTGAGTTTCAAATTCTTAGTCTGCCTTACATAGAGGCTACTAGTGCATGCCAGAGCAGCTGAGGCACAGGGTGCGGGCTGGCGAGTGTGAGTGGCAGCCAAGTGGACCTTGGGAATTGAGGTTCAAATCCCTAGTCTGCATTGCATAAGTCTGCTGGGGCATGCCACAGCAGCGAGTGGCACTCTGTGGCAGGGTGGGGCGCGGTTTCAACCAGCAGGACCTCTGTAGTTGAGGTTTGAATCCTTAGCCAGCATTGCATACAGGCTGTTGGTGCACGCCAGAACAGCTACGGTGCAGGCTGCCGGTGAGCGAGCCGGAATTTCAACCAGCAGGATCTTGGGAGTTGATATTTGAATGCTTGGCATGCATTGCTTAGAGGCTGCTGGAGCACACCAGAGCAACTGAGGCTGGAACAAGCCAGCACACCTGAGGCGCAGGGTACGGACAGGCGGCCCGGAGTGTCTCCAGGAAGACCTTGGGATTTGAGAGTCGAATCCTTAGCCTGCATTGCATAGAGGCTGCTGGCTCATGCCAGAGCACCTGAGGCATAGGGTGCACACCGCCAGGCCAGAGTGTCAGCCAGCAGGATCTTGGCAGTTGAGGTTTGAATCACTAGCCTGTGTTTCTTAGAGGCTGCTGGCACAAGCCAGAGCAGCTGAGGCACAGGGTGTGGGCCGCTGGCCTGGAATGTCAGCCAGGAGTATCTTGGGAGTTGACTTCTGATTCCCTTGCCGGCGCATGCCAGTCCAACTGAGGTGCAGTGTGTGTGCGGGCCACTGGCCTGGAATCTCAGCCAGAAGTACCTTGGGTGTTGAGTTTCAAAACCCCAGCCTGTGTTATATAGAGGCTGCTGGCACAAGCCAAAGCAGCCAAGGTGCAGGGTGCGGGCTGCTGGCCCGGAATGTCAGCCAGGATAATCTTGGGAGTTGATGTTTGAATTCCTAGCCTGCATTGCATAGAGGATGCCTGGGAACACCAGAGTAACTGAGACACAGTGTGTGGGCCAGCTGGCCAGAGTGTCATCCAGCAGGATCTTGGGAGTTTAGGTTCAAATCCCTAGCCTGCATTGCATAGAGGCTGCTTGGGAACACCAGAGCAGCTGAGGCACAGGGTTCGGGCCACCAGCCAGGAATGTCAGCCAGGATAATCTTGGGAGTTGAGGTTTGAATCCCGAGCCTGATTTGCATAGAGGTTGCTGGTGCCCACCAGAGCAGCTGAGGCACAGAATGCAGGCTAGCAGCCTGTACTGTCAGCCAGCAGGATCTTGGGAATTGAGATTCAAAACCCTAGCCTGCTTTGCATAGAGGCTGCTGGCACACGTCAGAGCAGCTGAGGGGCAGGGTGTGGACCAGAAGCCCAGAATGTCAGCCAGGATAAACTTTGCATAGAGGTTGCTGGTGCCCACCAGAGCAGCTGAGGCACAGAATGCAGGCTAGCGGCCTGTACTGTCAGCCAGGAGGATCTTGGGAGTTGAGGTTCAAAACCCTAGCCTGCATTGCATAAAGGCAGCTTGCACAAGCCAGATAACCTGAGGCATAGGATGCAGGCAGGCAGGCAGGAGTGTCAGCCAGGAGGATATTGGGAGTTGAGGTTTGAATCCATAGCCTGCATTTCACAGAGGCTGATGGCACACACCAGAGCACCTGAGATTCAGTATGCAGGTGGCCCCCAGGAGTGTCAGCCAGGAGGATCTTGGGAGTTGAGGTTCAAATCCACAGCCTGTATTTCACAGAAGCTGATGGCACATGCCAGAGCACCTTAGACGCAGTGTGCAGGCTGGTGGGCCAGAGTGTCAGGCAGGGGGATCTGGGGAGTTGAGTTTCCAGCTAAGCATTCTACTCCTTCCCCGCCCACTGTCCCCCCCAACTGAAACCCTGTGCAGTGAGATTCCAGTAAGCCCTACAACCAACCTAGAGGAACTCGATTGCAACAGAGCTAGTACAGTTCTCAGAAGGCGTCATCTGGGTTGTTACCCACACAGTTCTTAAGGAACAGAAAGGGAAGTGTGAACTATACCTTCCTATATATAACTAAAATTGAAAGCCTGAAACCAAGACAAGTCAACACTCCATAAATAAGGAGAATACAATAAAGGCACCTGAAGGAATCAAGGCAAGTAATACTTCAACAGGGTGAAGAGGCATTAGAAATTTTCATCAGATTACAGTCAAAAGGCAAACCACATGCCGAGAGCACAATGAAAGAAAATTATGAGAAAAGTACAGAATAACACCACACCAAACTCTATGGAACCTGTGGAGGACTCCTACAATGTCATCTCCCTAGTGGTAGCCCATGACACAGATAGTAGAATAACAATCACGATATAGTCAAAGAAATCATAGAACTAAGGGGAGAGAATGAAAAACTCATAAAGTACATAGAGGGAGACAAACAGAAAGAACTAAAAGGAGAAAATGGCAGACTCTGGAAAGAGCTAGAGGGAGAAAATGACAACATCAGGAAGGAAGTGGAAACACTAAAAGGATCCCATGCTGAAATGAAAAAGGAAACCAATGAACGAAATAAAGAGCTACAAGAAAATATTGAGAAGCTCCAAAAGGAAGTGGAAATACTAATTAAAACACAGGATGAAATGTAAAAGGAAATTGAACTCTCATCCAATGAAAAGGAAAAAATTGGGAAAAGGCTTGAAAGCAGAATGGAGGAAGCAGAAAAAAGAATATCAGACCTAGAAGATAACAAAGGAAAACTAATAATCTCAAGTAAAGACTATGAAAAATTTAAGAACACAAAAAAGTGGAACAACCAGGAAATATGGGGCACAATGAAAAGATCAAAACTCTGCAACATAGGAATAGAGGAAGGAGAAGAATCCCAAGAGAATGGTATTGGTCAGATCATCAACAGAATAATAGACAAAAATTTCCCCAAATTAAAAAAAGACAAACCAATGCAAATACAATAAGCACACAGAACACCAAATAGACTAGACCAAAAAAGAAACTCCCCTCACCATATCATAGTTAAAATGCTAGACACCCAAAGCAAGACAAAATTCTGAAAGCCACAAGAGAAAAACAATTTACGAATAAGAGGAAACCTATCAGAATTATAGCTGACTTTTCAGTGCAAACTATGAAAGCAAGAAGAACATGGACCAAAGCATTCCCAGTGTTAAATGACTATCAATGCCAAACCAGGTTACTATACCCAGGAAAAATGGCAATTACATTTGAAGGAAAAAGAAAAATAGTCTGTGACATAAACAAGATGAGAGAATACATGTCCAGTAAACCAATCCTTCAGAGAATACTTGAAGCAATTCAAAGGACAGAAGATAGGAGCAACTACCCCCTGGCACCTTGAAAGAAAAAATTAATAAAAGCATAAATGCAGAAGTAGAAACCTAGACCAAAAATGCAAATGGATAGTAAGGTGAAAGGAAGCAACACACATCTCTCAATTAAAACCTTAAATATTAATGGACTAAAATCCCCAATCAAAAGGTATAGACTAGGAGAATGTATCAGAAAACAGAATCCATTGATACGTTGTCTACAAGAAACTAATCTCATCCTCAAGGATAGGCACCAACTTAAAGTCAAAGGATGGAAAAAATATTCCAAGCAAATAGTACCAAAAAGAAAGCAGGAGTTGCTATTTTAATATCAGACAAAATAGACTTCAATGTAGAGCAATTAGAAGAGACAAAGAGGGTCATTATTTCCTTATCAAAGGGAAAATTAACCATGTAGATTTAACAATCATGAATAGATAGTTTTGACATATCTATCTATCTATCTAGACATATTTATATCTATCTATATCTTTTTTTAAATTTTATTTTATTTATTTATGTGTATGAGTGTACTGTCTGCATGTAGGTTTGTGCACCCATGTTGTGCAATGCCACAGAGGTCAGAAGAGGGTATTGGATTACCCTGGAACTGGAGTTAAAGACAGTTCTCAGCCGCCATGTGGGTGCTGGGGATCGAACCTAGGTCCTCTGCAAGAGCAGTCGGCGCTCTTAACCACTAGGCCATGTCTCCAGCCCTATATCTATCTATATCTATATCTATATCTATATCTATATCTATATCTATATCTATATCTATATCTATATCTATATATATATATATATATATATATATATATATATATATAGAGAGAGAGAGAGAGAGAGAGAGAGAAAACTCCAATGTACCAATCTTTATAAATAAAAGTCTACAGCCCTGCAAGGCACAGACTAACCCAAGCACACTCATAGTGGGGGATTTGAATACCCCACTGAGTCCTTTCGACAAATCAATCAGGAAAAGAATAAACAGAGGGACATCTGAACTGAACAATACAATACAGAAAGTGGACCATACAAAAATCTTTCGAATATTCCACCCAAGCACCAGAGAATATATTTTCTACTCAGCACCCCACGGAAAATTCTCCAAAATTGACCAGGTACTTGGACACAGAAAAAACTTCAACAAATACAAAAAATTGAAATAATTTCACGCATTCTTTCAGACCATAGTGCAATAAAGCTCAATATCAACACCAGCATAAACCCTGCTACCTACATGAACACATGGAGACTAAAGAACATACTCCTGAATAATGAATGGGTGAAGGAGGAAATAAAGAAAGAAAGAAAAGCATTCCTTTAACTAAATGATGACTGCAGTACAACACAAGAAAACCTATGGGACACTTTAAAAGTGGTCTTAAGAAGGAAGTTTATAGCACTGGGTGCCAAAAAAACCAAGAAACCCAGAAAGAGCACAAATAAATTAGCTAACACTGCAGCTACAAACACTTGAAAGACAACAACAAATGAACTGTAAACACAACAAACATGAAGAAATGACAAAAACCCTCAGAGCAGATATCAATGAAATAGAAACAAAGAAAACAATTCAAAAAATCAACAAATCCAAAAGCTGATTCTTTGAAAGAATAAACATGATAGATAAATCTCTAGCCTAGTTAACAAAAAGAAAAAATAGCAACTACAAATCAATAGAATTCGTGACGAAAGAGGAAATATCACAACAGATAATGAAAAGAACCAGACAATCATACAGGAATACTTCAAAAACCCAAACCCTACTAAATTTGAAAACCTAAGAAAAATGGATGAATATCTGTATATTAGTCAGGGTTCTCTAAAGAAACAGAAGCAGCAGGACGAATATATAACTATATACAATTTATTGATTTGCTCATGTGACAGAGCTCAAGTAGTCCGACAGCAGCCATGCTGAACTGGAGAGTCTGAGAATCCAAGGAACTGCTCAGTCCACAAAGCTGGATGTCTCAGCAGTCCCAATCTGGTGTGAAGGCCTGGTGGATTCCAGGAGATCTGCCAGTCTCAGTACATGCTGGGATCCGAAGGGTTGATCACAGCAGTAAGACAAACTCACCAGTGAGAGAGAGGCAAGCCACAGGAAAAAAGGGACCAGCTCCCTCTGCTGTGGCCCTTTATACAGCCTGCCGGCAGAAGGTAACACCCACATTTGGGGTGGGCCATCCAGGTTGAGATGGTCCAATCCGAAGATCCTTTTCTCTTATTTGTTCCTTAGTCCAGCCGAGTTGACACCCAGGATTAACCATCAAAAGTCCACCCCTTGTCAACTTGACACCCGATAAATAGCCTCTCCTTATGTTATGCTTAAATGTCAATTGCAAACAATGGCAAGGTCATAATTCCACCTAACATGTTATAAGTGTCTCATGTACAATAGTAAATCATTATATCTTAGAGTAGGTGGTAATGTCCTTGAGGAACACTTAGTCCTTCAGTATCTAATAACCTAAATATGACAACACTNTATGCACAAGCACATTCTTAACCAAATAGGACAAAAGTTAATATCTATTATAATCCACGTTTCTTCAACTGGTCCTGTGGCCTCAGCTGATATTCATGACTGCCTTCTTCTACTACCCATTCTGTATTTCCTCCACCATCAGCAAGCACCTCTGTAGGTCTTGGCTCTTTCCCTGGAGGAGTGACCCATACCTTCATCCCTGAAGTGTCTGGGCCATTTGTTCTCCTTTCTGGTTTGGGTTGTTGGAGTTTCTCATTGACCTTAATCATACGACATGGTAGCACCAGAAGGCGCCTTACAGCATCCCCTGCCTTCCAGACATGATCTTCCTTGCCCCCATTGTGGAGATAAAGTCCAATTTCCCCCTGGTAGTCTGGATCAATCACTCCTCCTACTACTGTTATTCCTTACTTAGCCTGTTGGCTTAAGGGCAGTAGAAGCCCAAAGTGGCCAAGGGGAAGGCTTATCTTCTAGTTCAATGGAACGTTTGCTGTATCTCCTGGCAAAAGCACTCCCCCCATTGGAGCCAAAACATCTAGAACAGCAAAACGCAAGGTCGTGGATACAGGAAGCAAAAATTTTCCTACTGGGTCACTAGGGGTGATAGTGAGTGGAATCACTCCCACTTCCACCCCTTGGTTCCTGGACCCATGAATTCTGGCTATAGGAGAAACAGCACCATATAGTGGGTGCTGATTCAAAGCATATACTGCCTGCTGGAGAACCTTGCCCCAGCCCTCCAGGGTATTGCTACATAATTGACGCTGTAACTGTGTCTTCAAGAGGCCATTCCATCGTTCTATCAAGCCAGCTGCTTCTTCATGGTGGGGAACATGGTGAGACCAGTGGATATTATGACCATGGGCCCACTGTCACACTTCTTTGGCTGTGAATTGAGTTCCTTGGTCAGAAACAATGCTGTGAGGAATACCATGATGGTGGATAAGGCATTCTGTAAGTCCCTGGATGGTATCTTTGGAAGAAGCATTACGTGCAGGAAAGGCAAGTCCATAACCAGAATAAGTATCTATTCCTGTAAGGACAAAACGCTGTCCCCTCCATGGTGGAAGTGGTCCAATGTAGTCAACCTGCCACCCGGTTGCTGGCTGGTAACCCTGGGGGGATAGCACCATATCGAGGTCTCAATGTTGGTCTCTGCTGTTGGCAAATCTGGCACTCGGCAGCAGCTATAGCCAGATCAGCCTTGGTGAGTGGAAATCCATGCTTTCTAGCCCCTGCATAACGTCCATCTCTGCCACCATGACCACTTTGTTCATGGGCCCATTGAGCAAGAACAGGGATAGCTGGAGAAAGAGGCTGACTATCCACAGAACGAGTCAACTGATCTACTTGGTTATTAAACTCATCCTCTGCTGAGATCACCTTTTGATGAGCATTTACATGAGACACGAGTATCTTCACAACTTTTGACCATTCAGAGAGCTCTATCCACAGACTTCTTCCCCAAATGTCCTTCTCACCAATTTTCCAGTCATTCTCCTTCCAAGTCCCTGACCATCCAGCCAAACCATTGGCTACAGCCCATGAATCAGTATATAATCGAACCTCTGGCTATTTCTCCTTCCATGCAAAATGCACAGCCATGTGCACTTCCCGAAGTTCTGCCCATTGTGAAGACTTACCTTCACCAGTGTCTTTTAGGGTTGTTTCAGAAATAGGCTGTAATGCTGCAGCTGTCCACCTCTAGGTGGTGCCTGCATAGCATGCAGAACCAACAGTAAACCAGGCTCTTGCCTTCTCTTCCTCGGTCAACTGATCTTAGGGCAAACCCCATGAAGACATAGGTGCATGCTTAAGCACAAGAGGCATTGTAACAGTAGTGGGAACCATAGGCATTTGGGCAACTTCATCATGTAGCTTGCTTGTGCCCTCAGGGCCTGCGCAGGCCCTGCCACGTATGTACCACTTCCATTTGATAATGGACTGCTGCTGCTCACATCCTACTTTATGGTCTGGTGGGTCAGATAACACCCAGCTCATGATGGGCAGCTCAGGTGACATGGTGACTTGGTGGCCCAATGTCAAAAGTTCAGTTCCACTAAGGCCCAATAGCAGGCGAAGAGCTGTCTCTCAAAAGGAGAATAGTTTTTTGCAGATGAAGGTAGAGCCTTACTCCAAAATCCCAAGTGCCTCTGCTGTGATTCCCCTATGGGACCCTGCTACAGACTCCAGATAGCATCTCTATCTGCCACTGATACATCAAGCACCATTGGGTCTGTTGTATCATATGGCCCTAGGGGCAGAGCAGCCTGCACTGAAGCCTTGACCTGGTGAAGAGGCTTTTTTCCTGTTCAAAGCCCCACTCAAAGTTTGATGCCTTCCGAGTCACCTGATATATGGGTCATAGTAACAACCCAGATGAGAAATGTGCTGCCTCCAGAATCCAAAAAGGCCCACTAAACATATGCTTCTTTCTTGGTGGAGGGAGGGGCCAGGTGTAACAACTTATTCTTTACCTTAGTAGGAATGTCTCTGCATGCTCCACGCCACTAAACTCCTAGAAACTTCACCGAGGTAGATGGCCCTTGAATTTTAGTTGGATTTATTTCCCATCCTTTCATGCACATATGCTTTACCAACAAGTCTAGACTAGCTGCTACCTACTGTTCACTGGGTCCAACCAGCATAACATCATCAATATAGTGGACCAGTGTGATATTTTGTGGAAGAGTCAGGCGATCAAGATCCCTTCTAACTAAGTTATGGCACAAGGCTGGAGAGTTACCATACCACTGAGGTAAGACAGTAAAGGTATACTGTTGGCCTTGCCAGCTGAAAGCAAATTGCTTCTGGTGGTCCTTATGAACCGGTATTGAGAAGAAAGCATTAACCAGATCAATAGCTGCATACCAGGTACCAAGAGACATATTAATCTGCTCAAGTAAGGACACCACATCTGGTACAGTGGCTGAAATTGGTGTCACGACTTAGTTGAGTTTTCGATAGTCAACTGTCATTCTCCATGATCCATCTGTCTTTTGCACAGGCCAAATTGGAGAGTTAAATGGAGATGTGGTAGGAATCACCACCCCTGCATCTTTCAAATCCTTGATAGTGGCATTAATCTCCGCAATCCCTCCAGGGATACGATACTGTTTTTGGTTCACTATTTTCCCTGGTAGAGGCAACACCAATGGTTTCCATTTGGCCTTTCCAACCATAATAGCCCTCACTCCACAGATCAGGGAACCAATGTGGGGATTCTGCCAATTTCTAATTATATCTATCCCAATTATACATTCTGGGACTGGGGAAATAACTACGGGATGCGTTCTGGGACCCACTGGGCCCACCGTGAGTCGGACTTCAGCCAAAACTCCATTTATCACCTGACCTCCATAGGCCCCTACTTTAACCGGAGGGCCACAATGCTTTTTAGGGTCTCCTGGGATCAGTGTCAACTCAGAACCAGTATCCAATAGGCCTCGAAAAGTCTGATTATTTCCTTTTCCCCAGTGTACAGTTACCCTAGTAAAAGGCCTCAGGTCCCTCTGGGGAAGGACAGGAGGAAGGCAAACAGCATAACTCTTTGGTATTGTGACAAGGTCCTTCCTCACTGGAACCCGGCCACCCCTTCATTCAAGGGGTTCTGGGTCTGTGAACTGTCTCAAGTCTGGAAACCGGTCAACTGGGCGGGATTCGCTACTCCTAAAATCAAATGTTGACTTCCTGTCATTCGTTCTAGAGCTTTTCTGCTTATACAGATCAAATAAAAACTTAGTAGGCTTCTTATGTATTTGGTTCCTGGGAACACCATGATTAATTAGCCAGTTCCAAAGATCATTTCGGGTCATGCCATTATAGGTATTGTTTTGCCTTTGCCACCCATTATGATAATTACTGTAACTACGCTCATCTGGCCTTCTGCGATTCAGTGCTGCCACCTGACGCCTACCCTGAGGTCCTGTTAGACCTACTACGTGTACATTTAATTTATGCAAACGAGCCACAACTTCTCTAACTGTAAGATCTGGCATAAGAAATAGAGCAAAAACAAAGCTCTTCAAATGTTCTGGTGTCTCTCTCAGTACTTTCCATCTTATAAATTCAGTGAGTGGCATGTCCTCTGGGTCCTCATATTGTGGAGAATGTGGTTTTACACTTCGAATCCACTCGAGCATGCCCATCTGCCTGACCCTCACAATCCCTTCATCAATACTAAGCCAAGGAATATCAGGCATCTCTAACTCGCTGTTAGTAGGCCATGTTTTAATAAATACATCAGCCAACCATTCAAATAAACTTTTAACACCTTTTTTAACTGCTCGAGCTTCCATGTTAAACCTAGAATCTCTACTCAGTGGGCTCATATCGATAAACTCAGTATGATCCAATTTTATATTCCTTCCACCATTATCCCACACCCTTAAAATCCATTCCCACACATATTCCTTAGGCTTCTGCCGGAATGAATCAGCAAACTCATTAATTTCTTTAGTAGTATATCGCACCTCCTCGTGGACCACACTTTCTATCTCACCTTGAGGGGCTTGCTTAGACTTCAATCTGGTTATAGGTCTAGAGGCAACAATTGTTGGGCCCTGAGGGACATCAGCTCCCACTGGGAGGGGGGGATTAATTTCCTCAGGCAAGGGTGGGGAGGAGGGATCTGCAGGGTGTGGATTCTCTGCTGAGGGTGGGGAGGTTAATTCCTCAGATAAAGAAAATCCCTCAGAATCCGAGGGTTCAAAATCCTCATCATCATAGTTCTCCCACACATCTCCATCCCAAGTTTCAGGGTTCCACCCTTTCCCCACCAGTGCTCTCACTTTAACTGCTGACACTTTTCGTGGCTGGGAATTAAATTTGCGTTGTAAATCAGCCAAACGTATAATAAGGGCTCCAGCTTGATTTTCTGCTGCTTTAGCTCTTTGGCTGCTGGAGAGAAGATTCTCTTCCAGAGCACACTTGGAAACCTTTAAACTGTTGTTTCAAATCCGGAGCTGGTCATTTTTATCACTGAGCTCCTTATTTTCCTCTATCACTTTATCCAGACATGCTAGGAGCAACAAGGCAACATCATTATTTTCCTTATTTTTCCACAATTTCTCGAACGTTTTATATATAGAGTCGCTAAATTCCTTGCTTCTCACAAGAGGTGAGTTAGGTGAGTCAAATGGATCTATCTTCATAATTAAATCAAATAATCTGCACCAAGGAATATCATTCTTCTTCATGCCACCAGGAAAGCCTTCAGTAACTCTAGGCTTCATTGGGTTGGAGAGCTGGCTTCAGAGACTACCAAGCCCACTAAAGAAATACATGCTTTCAATTCTGTTTCTCTAGAACCACTTCTGGTTCTAAAATCTGTATTAGTCAGGGTTCTCTAAAGAAACAGAAGCAACAGGATGAATATATAACTAATACAATTTATTGATTTGCTCACGTGACAGAGCTCAAGTAGTCCGACAGTAGCTGTGCCACACTGGAGAGGCTAATCCAGGGAACTGCTTAGTCTGCAAGGCTGGATGTCTCAGCAGTCCCCATCTGGTGTGAAGGCCCGGTGGATTCCAGGAGATCTGCCGGTATCAGTACACACTGGCATCTGAAGGGTTGATCACAGCAGCAAGACAAACTCACCAGTGAGAGAGAGGCAAGCTGCAGGAAAAAAGGAACCAGCTCCCTCTGCTGTGTCCCTTTATACTGCCTGTGGCAGAAGGTAATGCCCACATTTGGGGTGGGCCATCCGGGTTGAGGTGGTCCAATCCGAAGATCTTTTTCTCTTATTTGTTCCTTAGTACAGTCAAGTTGACAGCCAGGATTAACCATCACAATCTGCAATCTGGAGAATAACCAAAGCTAAATCAAGAAGAGATTGACAGCTTAAACAGACCCACAATATGTGAAGAAATTGAAAATATAATAAGAAACCTCTAGAAAAAAAGTGCAGGCCCAGATGGTTTCACAGCAGAATTCTATAAAAAATTTAAAGAGGACTTACAACCATCATTACTGAAAATGTTCAGAAAGATAGAAGCAGAGGGAAATATCACAAGTTCCTTGTATGAAGCCAGCATCACTCTAATAAAAGAAACAGACAAGGATGCAACCAAAAATGAGAAGTACGGACCCATCTCATTAATGAACTCGGATGCAAAAGTCCTCAACAAAATCCTTCTAAATCGCATACAGACCCACATCAAAAAGATAATCCACCAGAAATGCAGGGATGCTTCAACTTATCACAATCAGTAGGAGTGCACAGAATTTAGACAGGTTTTCCCAGGACAACCTGAAGCACTGGTAGGAGCTGAACACTTCAGCCAGGCAGATTGTTGGATAATCCTATCTGGCATGTTGGATAATTCTCTCACAGGATTGTTTCAATTCTCTTGTGTGGCTATGGGGGCGGATTTACCCTGGTAGCTCTTATAAAAGTTGGGCCTGTTGCCACTGTGAGAGTTGAGTGCACAGAGCTCAGATCTGGAATTTCCCAGGAGCTCCTGAAACACAGATAGGAGCTGGGCACTTTTGGATAATCCTATCTGGCCCATTGGATAATTCTGTCATTGTTTTGATTCAATCATCTTGTGTGGCTGTGGGGGCAGAGTTTTCCTACTACGTGTTATAAAAGGTGGGCCTGTTGCCACCGTGAGACTTGAGTGCACAGAGCTTAGATAAGGGATTTCTCAGTACCCCCTGAAGCACAGAGTACCAGGGCTCAGGCTAAACAGGCATGCCACCCCTCAACTGGAATTGCTGAGGGAGAATCTTCAGAACAGAAAGGGAAGAGTGAATTAAACTTCCAATAGGAAGTATAAAACTTAGACAAGTCAACACTCCATAAGCAAGTAGAAAACAAAATCAAACAAACAAACAAAAAACAACAAAGGCATCTGAGGGAGGCAAACAAAGCAAGCCTTCAACACAGTGCAGAGACCTTTGGGAATACAGACAAGGAGAAACCAACATTCTAGGGATACAAAGAAGGGACAACATGGGAAAGGTGCAGGATGATTCCACACCAAGCTCTACCAACCCTGTGCGAGATTCCTACAGTGGGATCCCCCTGGGGATGGCCCAGGACACAGATCGTAGAGGAACAATTGTGGACATATTCAAAGAAATTTAGGATTATAAAGAACAAGTCAGAGAACTAAGGAGAGAGAATGAAAAACTCAAGAAGGTCCGAGAGAGAGAGAGAGAGAGAGAGAGAGAGAGAGAGAGAGAACGAACTCTGGAAGGAAGAGGAAACACTGAAAAATCCTATGTTGAAAAAGAAAAGGAAACCAACCAACGAAACAAAGAGCTACAGGAAGAGATTCTGAAGCTCCAACAGGAAGTGGAAATACCAAAGGAAGCACAAGATGTAATGAAAAAGGAAATCAAACACTCATCCAATCAAGAGGAAAGGAACAGAAAAAGCCTCAGAAGTATAATGGAAGATTACACAGAACAACTAAAATCCTCAAGGAAAGATTATGAAAAATTTAAAAACACACAAAAGTGGAACAACCAGGAATTGTGGGTTGCTATGAAAAGATCAAATCTTTGCATCATAGGTATAGAGGAAGGAGAAGTAACCCAAGAGAATGGTATTGATCAGATCTTCAACAGAATAATAGACGAAAATTTCCCCAAACTAAAAATGACAACCCAATACAAATACAAGAAGCACATAGAACTCCAAGTAGACAAGAACAGAAAATAAACATTCCACACCATATTATAGTTAAAATGCTAGACGCCAAAAACAAGGACAAATTTCTGAAAGTCACAAGAGAAAAACAACAAGTTACATATAAGGGAAAATCTATCAGAATTACAACTGAATTCTCAGTGCAAACTATGAAAACTAGAAGAACGTGGAGCAAAGCATTCCCAGTGTTAAAGGACTATAGATGCCAACCCAGGTTACTATACCCAGCAAAAATGTTGATTATAGTTGAAGGACAGAGAAAAATCTTCCATGACATAAACAAGATGAAAGAATACATGTCAGAGAATACTTGAAGCAATCCAATAGACAGAAAAAAGGAGCAGCTACCCCCAGGCACCTAGAAAGAGAAATTAATAAAAGCATAACTGCAGAAGTAGAAACCTAGAGGAAAATGTAAATGGAAAATAAGGTGAAAGGAAGCAACACACATCTTTCAGTTATAACGTTAAATATTAATGGACTAAACTCCCCAATCAAAAGACATAGATTGGAAGATTGGATTAGGAAACAGAACCTATCTATATGCTGTCTACAAGAAATGCATCTTACCTTGAAGAATAGGCACCACCTTAGAGTGAAAGGATGGAAAAAATATCTTCCAGCAAATGGTAGAAAAAAGAAAGCAGGTGTTGCTATTTTAATATGAGACAAAATAGACTTCAAATAAAAGAAATCAGAAGAGACAAAGAAGGCCATTACATTTTTATCAAAGGGACAATTGACCATGAAGATGTCACAATCATGAATATATATGCACCAAACTTTATAAAGACAATTCTCCAGGACCTCAAGGCACAGATTCACCCCAGTACATGCATAGTAAGGGACTTCAATATCCCACTGAACAATTTGGAAAGGCCAACTGGACAAAGAATAAATAGAGAAACGTTTGAACTGAATGATATGATACATCAAACGGACCTCACAGACATCTACCAAATAGTCCACCCTAATACCAGATAATACACTTTCTACTCAGCACCCCATGGAACATTCTGCAAAATCGATCACATACTGGAATACAGAAGAAACTTCCACAAATAAAACGTATTGAAATAATTTCATGCACTCTATCAGAAACCTCCACAAATACAAAAAGATTGAAATACTTTCATGCATTCTATCAGTCCACAGTGCACTAAAGCTCAACATCAACAGCAGGATAAGCCCTTCTGCCTACAAGAACACATGGAGATTAAACAACACACTCTTGAGTAATGAATGGGTCAAGGAAAAGATAAAGAAAGAAATAAAAGCATTCCTGGAACTGAATGAAAATGACAATACAACACCACCAAACCTATGGGATACCTTAAAAGCAGTCCTAAGAGGTAAGTTTATAGCCCTAGGTGCATTCATTAGAAAAAGAGAAAGAGCACAATTGAACGATCTAAAACTGCCGCTAAAAGCAATTGAGAAAGAACAACAAATGAACCCTAAACACAACAGACAGGAAGAAATAACAAAAATCAGAGCAGAAATCAATGAAATAGAAACAAAAGAAAGAATACAAAAAATCAATGAATCCAAAAGTTGGTTCTTTGAACGAATAAACGAGATAGACAGACCTCTAGCCCAGTTAACCAAAAGAAAGAAGGAACAACTCCAAATCAATAGAATCCATGATGAAAGGGGAAATATCACAACAGACAATGAAAAGATACAGACAATCATAAGTGAATACTTCAAAAACCTATACGCTACTAGGTTTGAAAACCTAGGAGAAATGGATGAATAGCTGAAATCCTGGGAATCACCAAAGCTCAACCAAGAAGAGATCGACAATTTAAACAAACCCATACTATATGAAGAAATTGAAGATGTAATAAGAAACCTCCCATCTGAAAAAAGCACAGACCCAGGTGGTTTCATGGCAGAATTCTATAAAACATTTCAAATAGACTTACAACCATTATTACTCAAATTGTTTAGATGGATACACATGGAGGGAATTTTCACAAATTCCTTCTGTGAAGCCAGCATTACTCTAATAACAAAACCAGGTAAATATACAACCAAAAAGGAGAACTAGAGACCTATATCATTAATGAACACAGATGCAAAAATTCTCAACAAAATAATTGCAAAGCATATACAGACCCACATCAAGATCATACATCGTGAACAAGTTGTATTCATACCAGAGTTGCAGGGATAGTTCAACATATGAAAATCAATAAATTTCATCATATATATAAATGGACTGAAAGACAAAAACCACATGATCATCTCAATTGAGGAGGAAAAAAACCTTTGACAAAATCTAGCATCTCTTCATGATTAAAGTACTAGAGGGAATTGGATTGGAGGGATCATTCTTCAATGTAATCAAAGCTATATGTAAAAAAACAGCCAATATCATCCTAAATGGGGAAACAATAGAAGCATTCCCTTTAAAGTTAAGAACTCGGGAAGGCTGCCCCCTGTCACCACTCCTCTTCAGTATAGTGCTTGAAATACTTGCTAGGGCAATAAGATAAGAAAAAGATATTAGGGGCTGGAGAGATGGCCTAGCGGTTAAGAGTGCCAACCACTCTTGCAGAGAACCTGGGTTCGATCCCCAGCACCCACATGGCAGCCGAGAACCATCTGAAACTCCAACTGCAGGAGAACTCCAGTTCCAGGGGAATATGACACCCTCTACTGACCTCCACAGCATTGCATGACACGGGTGCACAAACTTGCATGCAGACAGTACATTCATACACATACAGAAATAAATAAAATTAAAAAAAGAAAAGGATATTAAAGGAGTACTAGTTGGAAAAGAGCAAGAAAAGTTATCATTTTTTTTCTGACGATATGATTGTTTACATAACGGATGCTAAGAACTCCACCAGAAAACTCCTAGAAAGGATTGAGAGTTTCAGTAAAGTGTCAGAATCAAAATAAACCTAGAAAAATCAGTAGTATTTCTTTACACCAACAACAAGCAACTGAAAAAGGAATATGAGGATACCTTCCCACTCACAATAGCGTGAAAAATAATAAAATACCTGGGATCAAACCTAACCAAAGACACAAAAGATCTCTACTGTGGAGTTACAAATGCCACTCTACCAAAGAATCTCTCAAGAGGCCAAAAACTGTGGAGGAAAAGCTTTAATAAAAGAACATTACATCAAGGAAAAAGTACAGAATACAACACAGAGACAGTGACAAAGACAGATCAATGTGTTGGGCAGAGCACACTCCCATGGGACTGGAGGTCCAATACTCTCCCACTTTTATTCCCAGTTAGGGGATTTCCACTGCGGTTATAGTGACCCTTTCTCTGATTGGTGGGGTCTTGGTGGTTGCAGACCAGACAGTCTTTCATTGGATCAGTCCACCTCTTCTGTACCCCTTTGTTTGAAACAATGGATGTGTTTAGCAGTGTGAAGCCACTTGGAGAGTAATGGGCTCCTTAGTGAGTGAGAAGCACTCCTACAGGGCTGGGAAAGTTCATCCTTACCACAGGTAGCTAGGGGAACTAGAGCTGCTTCAACTAGAGAGTTGCGTAAATCTTTCTGACCTAGTCCTAACATTCCCCCCTTTGAGTTAGGTTCATGAGTCAAATCATGGACTCATCTGTAGTAATGGGTCCAAGGACTATGATCTGGACTGCAGAGATTAACTGAGGCATAGCATCTGTGGACACATGGTGGGGCAGTCAGCAAACAAGATGGTTACTAAGGTACATTCCTTTATAGGGCCTGGGTGGAACCTCAGGTAAGATGAAACAGTCATGAGATTGACAGACTCTGGAAGAAGTGGACATCTGTGTGTCCTTTGGAATTCTGGGAAACTCGGAACTAACATTCCTGTCTCTTGATTATAAGGTGATGGGACACTGTTCTCTCTTCTGTATTTGATTCAGAGCTGAGGAGGGATGAAGTTTTGGGGGAACAGGTGTCAGGCTGGAGGGTTAGAATCCATTCTCCCATCTTGGCTGTCCTAGTTGCCAGGTATTTTCGTCCAGATCAATAGTGGCCAGTAGTTAGTGTACAGTTATTCTGCAACTGAAAAGACAAGCTTGTTAAGTCTTATGTGAGTGTACCAGTGCACAGACTTCACAGTACCAACAGGAGGTCTAGTGGGTATATTAGTGATTGGAGGGTCCCTGTCTAGAATTTCTAGAGGAAGAGAGGAGTTTGAAAAAAGTAGTTTTAATGCTCAGACCTCTAGAATGTAAACCAGCTTAACCATGACCTGTTTCTGAGTTCTTTTCTTTTCTTTTTTTTTATAGTGTATTCAGACACAAAGTTCACTTGTTTTTCTTTTTTTTTATTTTTATTTTTATTGATGCTTTGTGTATTTCATACATCAGTTTCCAATTCAGTTCAGGCATATAACCCCTTCCCTTCCCCCCACCCTACCCCTACCCATCCCAGATCATGCATTCTGCCATAACTTTTCTGCATCTTTCTCTGTTTTTTTGTTTTGTTTTGTTTTCATTTTTTTTAATGATAAGTGATAATTTGTGAGTACAAGCATCCTTCATGTAAAACCAATTTGTGAGCAGTTGTCCCCAAACCCACACAGCTTCCATGGGTTCCCCACCTTTCCAGCCAGCGGGGCTATGGGGCTTGTATGTCTCAATTCAAGTTGATCAATGAGTGTCCAGTCTATATTGTTGTGATTTCACCATTCACCCAATCACTCTGCGATCTGATTTATTTTCTAGCATGGCACAGACCTTTCACCTATCTCTATGGTAATAAATAATTTCATTTTCTCTTCTTTAAAGTTTCCTGTTGGGGTGTTTAAAACCAAACAGTTAGCTCAGATAAATTAATTTAGCTTTGGTGTTAAGGTCAGTATGGAGTTCTTGGTACTTTAGGGTGGTCAATCAGGCCTTGCACCTGGTTCTCTTCACCATTTCCATCTATGTGAGGCCTTCCTTGACCAGAGCTTCCATTTGAAGTGAGAGGAGTTTCCCCTCTTTACTGACTTTCCTCCTTTGACTGGACACTAGTCAGAAGAGTTCCACTTAAGTGAATCTACAAGACCTCCCTGGCCAGGGATGACTAGTGACTCACTGCCACATGACATGTACAAAGGTGCTGATGCAGGACCTTAGGACTTAAGTTGACCTTTGAGGGTATAAGCCAAAATATTGTCCTTTTAATCCCTCTTGCCAAATCAGATCAGAGCTTTTATGTATTGTTGTTAAACCTCCAAGAGGGTTATTTGAATTAATTTGGTAATATAATTACCATATAACTTGTAAGTAAAGCTTGAACATCGACTTAAATATTCTTTATAAATTCTTAATTGTGCTGTTGCAAAAACATTCTAACTAATAGTGAAAGCTCATGACAGGAGGCTGAAGGTAGTAACTGCAGCAAAGCCTAGGAAGGGATGCTGCTTACTATCTTGTGTTGCTGGCTCACGTATAACCTATTGTATATTTTATATCTGGGGCTGGAGAGATGTCACAGCAACCAGCGGTTAAGAGCACCGACTCTGCTCTTACAGAAGGTCCCGGGTTCGATCCCCAGCACCCACATGACGGCCAGGAAAAGAACCGTCTGAAACTCCAATATCCAGGAGAACTCCAGTTCAGGCAGAATCCGACACTCTCTTCTGACCTTCCGCAGGGCATTGCACGTCATGTGTGCACAAACTTGCATGCAGGACAGTACATCCACACATTTTACAGGAAATAAATAAAACAAAATCTAAAAAAAAGGACATATTGGCTGTGGTGGTTTGAATGAGTGTCCCCTATAGGCTTTAAGTATTCAGACATTTGTCTCCAGTTGGGGGTACTATTTTTGGAGGTCTTAGAAGGTGTGGCCATGCTAGAGGAAGTATGTCACTGGGGGCAGGCTTAGTGAGTTTAACAAGCCTCATGGTCTCCAGTTGCCCTCTCTCTCCTTCCTGTGCTCTTTGCAAGATATGACCCTCAGCTTGCTGCTCCAGCTGCCATGCCTCCCGCCACAATGGACTCTAATTCCCTGGAACCGTCAATCATAAGCTCAAATAAACTTTTCCTTTTATAAGTTCCTTTGGTCATGGTGTTTTATCACAGCAACAGAAAAGTGACTAATACACTGGCCAAGGATGGTATTGCCAACAATGGGCTCAGGCCAGTCCAATGAAAGAAATTATTGAGGATTTTTAGCTTAGGTGTGTCAAGTTGGCATTAAACCTATCAAGTAAAACATGCAATTTGTTTTTCAACATAGTCCAGGAAACAAACACAAGATTATAAAGAGACTAAAAACAATACCTTCTAGCACTATCTTAAATGATGGCCATGTTACTTGTCCCACTTTATTACAGCTTTGAGAAGAAAAAGGAGGGGAGGGCGTTAACACATACCTATAGAAGGCAAGGAACGTTTAAATCAGGCTCACCAGAATTGGTTTCATTCGGATTGTTCTCATGTGGTCCCCAGAAGTGAAACCTAATTTTTTTTAAATATTAATAGTAATATGTGCCAAGTATGAAAGATACATAGCAGAATTGTAAAAGCTAATGCACCAACAGCAATTCATAATAAACATACAAGAAATTAAAGACTAGATTTGTGATACCTTTAAAGAAAACAAAAGCATGTTTCACTTTAAGTGCAAAAATAGAATTTATAATCCTTACCAAGTGATTTTCACCAAATGTTCGTTCTATTAATCCACTGGGTGGTACACTTTGTTTATCATTTTTGTCAACTGTAGCATTTTCTATTTAAACCAGAATAAACACATTTCTTACATTTAGGTATATAGCCATATTTAGGCATAACCATCATTGACAGAATAAACACTTTTATCATAGATGTAGGTAATAATTATTAATACTTTTTAAAGGACCTAAAGTTACCACAAATATTATTTTGTGTGCTATTAACCCCAACAGATCAAGAGCACTTGCCAAACTGCATAGGTTACAAAGTAAATAATTTTGGTTCACACAAAAATGTGCAGTGTTCTCAAAACTCAACAGTTACCCATTAACACAACATGGTTTTTCATGGGAGCTGTTTTTAAAATACCAGCATATGAATTTGTATATTTATTTAACAGCTATACCTTTATTCACTAAGAAATTCTGCATTAATTTTTTCTAAGCATGTTTTACCTTACCTCAAATATTAAACTGTCTTAAGGGGGGGTGACCAACAGTGTAAACAAACAAACAACTTCTATATCCAAAGTGGAATTTAAACTTTCACAGGGCAGTTTGAAACTCTGAAGTCCAAATGACCTATTTAGCACTCAGGTCTAAAAATACTTTTTAAAAATATTTGAATAACCTTTATTTTACCCTTGAATATTAAAATGCTTGGTAGTCACATTAAAATGTACAATTAGAGCTTAATAGTTTGTTGAATACAATATTAGTAAGGTAAAAAAGACAAACTAAATTTCAAACCAGAAAAAATCTACACATTATTACATTCAGTTTTAAAATCATTTAGTAATTAGACAATAGACACTTAAAACATTTTTAGTATGTATGGGTAACTCAATATTTATACATGTCCATTTTACCTGAGGCTGCAACAAGGTATGTTGTAACCACAAAGGGATGGACTCTCTTGAGATTATTCTCCTTCCTCTATTCCTATGATGCAGAGGTTTGACCTTTCCATAGTGTCCCATATTTCCTGGTTGTTCCAGTTTTGTGTATTTTTAAATTTTTCATAATCTTTATTTGAGTTTTTTAGTTGCTCTTTGTTATCTTCCAGATCTGATATTCTTTGTTCTGCTTCCTCCATTCTATTTCTGAGGCTTTTTCCTTTCCTTTCTTCCTGGTTGGATAAGTGTTCTATTTCCTTTTTCATTTCATCCTGTGATTTCCTTAGTATATCCATTTCCTTTATGAGTTTCTCAATCTCTTCTTGGTGCTCCTTACTTCGTTGGTTGGCCTCCTTTTTCAGTGTTTCTACTTCCTTAAGGTGTTTGTTTTTTTTTTCTCTCTCTTGTTCTTTCTGGAGTTTGTCAATCTCTTCCTTTAGTTTGTTATTGTATCCCTCTAGGTCCTTTTTGAGTTTTTCATTCTCTCTCTTTACTTCTCTTGAATTCTTCTTTTATGTTCTTTAATTCTTCTCATAGGTCTGCCAATTAGTCCCCTCTAAGGTCTGTTTTCTTGGGGTCACCATCCAGGGGGATCTGATTGTAGCTGTCTCCTACCAGTTGGTAGAGCTTGGTGCGGAATTATTCCTGCACCTTTCCCATTTGTCTCTTCGTCGTCTCCCTTGGCATTGTGGGTTTCCCTTTGTATTCAGATGCAAATGTCTTTTCGTTTTGTTGAAGGCTGAAAAGCTTGTTTTATTTGCTTGCCTCGTTCCAATTTCTTTTTGATTTTTTTTTCCCTTCCTTCCTCCCTTGTTTATGGAGTGTTGACTTGTCTTAGTTTTTGGCTTTCACTTTTGGTTTATTTATTGGATACTGAAGGTCTCTTCCTTTCCTTTTTTGAATTTTCTCTTAATCCACTTAATCACTTAATCCACTGAATACTCTCTCCTCAATTCAGTTGTTTATGGCGTTTATTCCGAAGGATGGGGGGGGGGTAATTCCTGACTTAGCCGGCGCCCTGGTACCTTCCTGGAGCAGTGGCGGGCTGGGCGGGCTGGTCCTGTGCCCAGCTCAGGACCAGAATATGGCTTCTGCATCTGGCTCCAAACCCAGAATCACCTCCCACTTGCGACTATGGGGGGGGGGCACCCAGCCAGGCAGCCGCACTCTGGTGGGATCTAGGGGTCCAATCTAGGTCCGCCAGCCCCTGGCCCCTATGCCACAACTCAGCAAATCAATTGTCCTGCACCCGTGGATCAATGTCCTAAATTTACCTTCCTGGAGCAGTGGCGGGCTGGGCGGGCTCTGTTTTTCCACTATAATTATCTAAGTTTAAGGCACATCACATTGAATTAGGATGTCCTCATCACTTAAGGCTCCACAATGTCTTAGTGAGCTGAACTCTACCATTTTTCTTTGTTCACACATGTGGGGTACAGTTTTATTTAATGTTAGGAGATGGCCCTTATAACTACTGTCAAATGTCTCTGAGAAAGGAATAACAAGAAAATTAAAAAAAATATGTTTAAAAGAAAAATAAATGTGTCTTCTTTTTGGCTGAGCATTTCCCATTCTCTTATTCTCTGCATATTGATCAGTTATGGATCTCCATATTAATGGTCATCTTTTGCAAAAATAATATTTTCTGATGAGGACTAAGAGATGCAATAATCTATAGGTATAACAGTAAGTGATTATGAGTTTATTAATATCTGTTACGCAGAAAGTTATTATTAGGTTCTCACCTATCTAATGCCAGTGATCTGTCTAGCCACAGGTTCCTGGCTCTGATAACAGCACTTGTTATGGGGTCTATCTTGTGACATAGAGCTTAAATCCAATTAAAAGATGGTTGCTATGGACCAGGCTGTTTGACCCAGAGGGCTCTGGGAGCTAGAAGCTGAGGTTCGAAGACAGAGTGCTGCCCAAGCAGTTGGGGGTGGATTATGTGCTGCCTGTGCAGCAGCTGGCAGGGGAGTGTGTGTGGACTGGTGGGTCCTGTGGACCAGGTGAGTAGGCCCAAAGGGCTCTAGGAGCTAAGAGCTGAGGTTTGAACACAGACTGCTGCCTAAAAAGCTAGGAGCAGAGGGTACAGGTGAGCAGGCTAAGTAAGCACTTCCCACCACTACCAACTGGAACCCCCCAACTGGAACTCAGGAGATAGCAGCTAGCAGCAGAGGTTCAAAGTGACACCTCAAAGAAAAATAGACTCCATTACTTCTCATCCAGTTCTGCCCCTTGTCCTCCAAGGCCCAGGGATCAAATGCAGAAGAGAGTGCACAGTAGAATGTGAGGGCTAAAGAGGTGGGGGTATTTCTTGAGATCTCAAAAAATTGAATGAACCTTTATTTGATCAACATGCTTGGAAGCTGGGGACTCCGGGTTGTACAGATCATAGACATGAATAACAAGTAACTAGATTTGTGTAATGGTTATATATATATGTGTATATATACTGCCTATGTTCAATTTGGTTTGAGTTAGGGTTTGTTTGAGATTAATTTGTCTTAGCCTATAAAATTAAAAAAAAATATATTAGGTCTGCCATTTATCTGCCCTTAAGCTCAAAAAACAGGATTGAGCAGCTGACTATTCAAAGCCTAGGTTCCTTTGAGATGTTAATACCTCACACAGGTTCACCTGCCTCTTAGAAAAATAATTAAAAAGGGGGATATGTAGTAAAAAGGAAGCCACTTGTGGCTTCTTTGTGCTAAATTACCTGCTTTTCGATTTACACCCAAACCTGGCCTTAGGCAGGATATGACTGCACATTAGCAAAACCCATAACATCTCCTTGGGATTTAAAGGCACACAGGAGTTCTCCTACTCCTTATGTTAAGGAACATGAGGCAGGGGTTCTGAAATCAGGTCCTGAGATATGATGTCACTCTGAGTATAAAAACAGAATGCTCTAGACTAATAAATGGATTTTCCCTTTCACCATCATCTAGGGAGTCCCTGAAATCATTAATTTTGTGCACGTGAAATAGCCCCTTTTGGCATGGTGGTTGGTTGACACTACTGGGATTTGGCTGGAAAGGGGTTGCTCTGCAGACCACCAGCCTGGAAAATGTGTGTTGGATTGGCTAGCTGGTTTTGACTAGGCAGAGGCCTACAGCTAGTCACCAGTCTGTGTGACCTGGGGGTGTGGATCCCCTGTCAGGTGGGATGTGTTAGGCCATAGAGGGGCAGTGACTGATGCACAAGGCCAAGAGCCTGAGTCAGGATGAGTAAGCCCCACCAAGCTGGGCTTTGGGAACCCCACAGACAGCTAAAGCTTCTTGTCTTACCTTCAGCTCCCAGGAGAAGCAGCTGTTGGCTTCTCCCCATCTCCCCACTGGTTCTGTAGGTTGTGGTGAGTCAGTCATTATATATTATTTCTCAGTCCAATTTAGACACATTCCCTTTTCCCTGTCCCCTACCCCACCTAAATTCATGCATTCTTCCATGCATGTCTTGCATCTTTTACTCAGTCTTTTAAAAATTTTCCCTGCAGAGCTCTATTGTTTTGAGCATAAGTTAACTGTCTCCATTAGTTCTTTGACCCAGTCATTTTGACATTGTTTTACCCTCCCATTTGTTTTGGGATTTTTTTTAACTCTTTTCCTTCTTTCGTTTTTTTTCTCTCAATTTTTTTATTGTTATTAAACTTTTTCCATAAGTCACACATCATTTCTCAATCGAATCTAGAGTCGCTTGTCTTTCCATGCCCCCTACCCCAGCAGAGTCCCTGCACTCTGCAATACATGTCGTGTATCTGTTTCTGAGTCTTTCCAGAATATTTTTCAGTTCTTTTGTTGTTCTGTCCACGTTGTATTGCTACAGTATATATA
>VZQC01002269.1:4195350-4213548 GCA_009823505.1 Rhizomys pruinosus
TTTTGTGTGTGTGTGTGTGTGTGTGTGTGTGTGTGTGTGTGTGTGTGTGTTTACTAAGATCTCAAGTTTTATGTCTGCAGTGCAGTTTCTCTGGTCTTACTGATTATTTCTGGTTGTACCTTCCTTTTGGATGCTTAAGGCCACACAGTTGGCTCTCAAGTTCAGTTGAGAATCTGGTCCTCAGGGGTCTCTCAGGGATATTTGGGGGGAGGAGGGTGGGAGCATCTTGCTCCTTTCAGCTTTTCATTTACCAATTCCATTCACTTGAGGACAAAATCAGGACTTGCTAGATCAGGCTTCCTTTTCTGAAGCATGAGCAGACTTTCCTCTTTATAGACTGGATACTGGCTGAAGTCCCATTAGTGGCTCTCTAAGACATTCCTGAACATTTGCAGGACATTTCAAGAGATGCCCCCATGCATAGTCCCATAAGACTTGGTTTACCTCTGAGGGCAAGGAACAAATTTATCCCTTTAGGTCCCTTGGCCAAATTGGTATGGGCGTTAAGTATGATCGTTAAGCATCCAGAAAGGCTAAGTTACACCAGCCTATTACATTACACTTACATTAAAACTGTATCCTATGGAAACACAGTGTATGTTATTTCCATATCATATTTCTTGATTTGCATCTTTCCATTTTAATCCCATATTAATCTACAAGATGCATACATATGCTCCATCATATGCCAAAAACCCAAGGTCTGAAAATAAATGTTAGGTCAGGTCTAGAACCTGTTTTGATTCACAATGCATGAGCACAGTTGTCTTTAGATCATGAAGAATATAACATTAATGTTGCTCAGTTTGTCTCACAACTAGGTGCTTTGTACTAGCATCCACAGCTGTGGGATACCATTTGTCTTTTGTTTTTCTGGGATTGTGTTACTTCACTTGTCATAAAATCTTCTAGTCCATCCATTTACCTGCAAATTTCATGATGTCATCTTTCTTTACCACTGCTTAGAACTCCATTGTGTAAATGTATCACATTTTCTCTATCCAGTCATCGGTTGAGGGACACTTGGGTTTGTTCTAGCACTTTTATTGTGAAGAGATCTGCAATAAACATGGCTGTACATGTATCTCTGTGGTAGGAAGAATCTGATGGATATATTCCCAGAAGTGGTATAGCTGGGTCATGTTGTAGGCTCATTTTGAGTCTTTTAAGGATTCTTCATACTGCTTTCCATAGTGGTTGTACAAGTTTGCATTCTCGCCAGCAGTGGATGAGTGTTCCCCTTTCCCACACCTTCTCTAGCATTTGGTATCATTTGTTTTCTTGATCCTTGCCAGCCTTATTGGGGTGATATGATATCTTAAAGTGGTTTTAATTTGCATTTCCTTGATTATTAATGATGTTGAACAGTTTTTAAGATGTTTCTCAGCCACTTCTATTTCTTCACTTGTGAAGTCTCTGCTCAGCTCTTTACTCCATCTTTTGTTTTCTTCTTTGTTGTTTGATCAATTTATATTCTGGAAGTTAATGCTATGACAGATGTATCAGCAGCGAAGGTTTCTTCCCACTCTGTGGGATTTTGCTTCAATTCCCTGATTTTTTCTTTTGCTGTACAGAAACTTTTGAGTTTAATAAGTTTCCATTTGTCATTTGTCAACCTTATTTCCTTTGCAGCTGCTGTCTGATTTAGAATGTCTTTTCCTATGCCTATGTCTTCTAAGTTGCTGCCAAGTTTTTCTTCTATCACCTTCAGAGTTTTGGGTTTCAAATTCAGGTCTTTGATCAATTTGGAGTTTATTTTTTATTTTATTTATTTTTTTATGTGTATAACTATACTGTCTGCATGTAGGTTTGTGCACCCATGTCGTGCAATGCCACAGAGATCATATGAATGTTTTGGATTCCCCTGGAACTGGAGTGAAAGACAGTTCTCAGTTGCCATGTGGGAGCTGGGAATTGAACCTGGGTCCTCTGCAAGAGAAGTTGGCACTCTTAACTGCTAGACCATCTCTCCAGCCCCTGGAGTTGATTTTTTATAGGATGAGAGTTAGCGGTTTAATTTTATTCTTCTACAAGTGGTGGTCCAGTTTTGCCAACACCATTTGCTGAAGATACTGTCTTTCCTCCACTGAGTCTTTTTGGCCCCCTTGTCAAATATGAGGTGGCTGAAATTGTATGTGCTCAAGTTTGGATCTTCAGTTTTGTTCCAGTGTTCTACAGGTCTGTTTTTGTGCCAGTACCAGGCTGTTTTTATGACTATAGCCCTGTAGTATAGTTTGATGTCTGGTATAGATATCCCCCCTGTATTGTTCTTTTCACTCAAGGTTGCTTTGTATATTTGGGGTGTTTTGTATTCCATATGAGTTTAAGTAATTTTTCCCCAAGCCTGTGAAGAATGTCCTTGGGATTTGAATTGGAATTGTGTTGAATTGTTATATTAATTTGGGTAGAATGGATATATTTACTATATTACTTTATCCAATCCATTATCATGTGTTGTCTTTCCATCTTCTGATGTCTTCTTCTATCTTCTTCTTCACGATTTTATAATATTTGTTATAGAGATCTTTGCTGGTTTTGGTTAGGTTTATTCCTAGATGTTTTGTTGTTATCGAGGGTATTGTGATTGGAAGGGTCTCCTTGTATTCCTTCTTCACTTGCTTGTTGTTGGTGTAAATTAAGGCTACTGATTTTTCTAGGTTAATTTTTTTTTCCAATTAGTACTCCTTTAATTTCCTTTTCTTGCCTTATTGCTCTAGCAAGTGTTTCAAGCACTATATTGAAGAGGATTGGTGACAGGGGATCATCAGCAAATAGGGATCTAGGTTAATTTTTTTTTCCAATTAGTACTCCTTTAATTTCCTTTTCTTGCCTTATTGCTCTAGCAAGTGTTTCAAGCACTATATTGAAGAGGATTGGTGACAGGGGGCAGCCTTGCCGAGTTCCTAACTTTAAGAGGAATGCTTCTATCATTTCCCCATTTAGGATTATATCTAGGTTAATTTTGTATCCTACCAATTTACTGAAACTCTTGTTCCTTTCTAGGAGTTTTCTAGTGGTGTTTTTAGCATCCCTTAGGTAAACTATCACACAGTCTGTAAAAAGGGAGAGTTTTCTGTCCCCTTTTCCAATTAGCATTCCTTTAATTTCCTTTTGTTCCCTTATGGCCCTAGCCATTGTTTCAAGCACTATATTCAATTGTAGTGGCGACAAGGGGCAAACTTGTTGGGTTCTTAAATTTATGGGGAATGCTTCTAACTTTTCTCCATTTAGGATGATGTTGGCTGTGGTTTTCTTACATATGGCTTTGATTATGTTGGGGAATTATCCTTCCAGTCCACTTTCCTCTAGTGCTTTAATCATGAAGGGATGCTCGATTTTTGTCAAAGGCTTTTTCTCCATCAATTGAGATGATCCTGTGGTTTTTGTCTTTCAGTACATTTATGTGTATAATGATATTTATTGATTTTCATATGTTGAACCATCCCAGCATCCTTGGTATGAATCCAAATTTATCATGGTGAATGAACTTTTTGATGTGGGTTTGTATACTGTTTGCAAGTATTTTGTTGATAATTTTGAATCTGAGTTCATTAATGAGATGGGTCTGTAGTTCACTTTTTTGGTTGCATCCTTGCCTGGTTTTTGTATTAGAGTGATGCTGGCTTCATAGAAGGAATTTGGGAGATTTCCCTCTGCTTGTATCCTTCTGAACATTTTGAGTAATAATGGTTGTAAGTCCTCTTTAAATGTTTTATAGAATTATGCTGTGAAAACAACTGGACCTGGGCTTTTTTTAGTTAGGAGATTTGTTATTACATTTTCAATTTCTTCATATATTATGGGTCTCTTTAAGCTATCAATCTCCTCTTGGTTTAGCTTTGGTGATTGATTCCCTGGCTTGCAGACGTTCATACATTTATCTTAGGTTTTCAAATATAAAAGAGTATAGTTTTTTGAAGTATTCTTTTATGATTTTCTGGAGCTTTTCATTGTCTATTTTGATATTTCCCCTTTCGTCATGAATTCTATTGGTTTGGTGCTCCTCTTTCTTTCTTTTGGTTAACTGGGCTAGGGTTCTGTCTATCTTGTTTTTCTCTCAAAGAACCAACTTTTCAATTTGTTGATTTTTTTTTTTTTTGTATTTTCTTTGGTTTATCTATTTCTTGATTTCCTGCTCTGAGTTTGTTCTTTCTCGACTGTTGCGTTTAGTAGTTCATTTGTTGTGGGTGTTGTCTTTCAGGTGTTTTTAGTTGCAGTTTTAGATCATTCACTGTGCTCTATTTTTTTTTCTGATTTAAAGGGTACTGCAGGGCTTATAAACTGTCATATTAGTACTGCTTTTAAGGTATCACCTAAGTTTTGTTGTGTTGTACTGTTATTCTTGTTTAGTTCTAGGAAGGCTTTTATTTCCTTCTTTATTGCCCCCTTGAACCATTAATTATTCAGGAGAGTGGTGTTTAGTCGTCTGTGTTGTTCTTGTAGATAGTAGGACCTATCCTGGGTTTGATATGGAGCTTTATTGCACTGTGGTCCAATGATGTATGAAATTATTTCAATCTTTTTTGTTTTGCTAGGTTTTTATTCTGTGTCCCAGTTTGGTCGATTTTGGAGAATATGCCATGGGGTACGGAGTTAGAAAGTGTATTCTCGGGTATTTGGGTGGAATATTCAGTAAAAGTCTGTGAGGTCCATTCGTGGTATCATACCATCTGTCAGAGTGTCTTCTCCTGTTTATTTTTTGTCCAGTCGATCTGTCAGAGGAGTTAGTGGGGGTATTGAAGTCCCCTACTATCATTGTGTTTAGGTTAATCTGTGCCTTGAGGTCCTGAGAATTTTCTTTACAAAGTTTGGTTACCTTAGTTTGGTGCTAAAAAAAAATATATTCATGAGTTGTGAAATCTTCATGGGTAATTGTTCCTTTGGATAAAAATGTAATGGACCTCTTTGTCTCCTTTGATTTCTTTTGTACAGTTGAAGTCTATTTTGTCCTATATTAAGATAGCAACAACTGCTTTCTTTTGGTACCNATCAATCACCATTAAATTATTTAAATTAAAACAAAAATAAAAGTGTTTTTTAGTAAAGCTCATGCTAGCTATACAATAATGTTGATTTGGTTTTTTGTGTCATTCTTTCTCTCTCTCTCTCTCTCTCTCTCTCTCTCTCTCTCTCTCTCTCTCTCTCTTTCTTTTTATATATATATATATATATATATATATATATATATATATATATATATTTCTAGGGATATTAACTTCCCACTTAGGACTGCTTTTAAAGTATCCCATAGGTATTTTTGTGTTGTACTGTCATTGTCGTTTAGCTCCAGGAATGCTTTTATTTCTTTCTTTATTTCCTCCTTGACATACTCATTATTTAAGAGTGTGTTGTTTAGTCTCCATGTGTTCATATATGTAGCAGGGCTTACACTTATGTTGATATTGAGCTTTATTGCATTATAGTCTGATAAAATGCATGAAATTATTTCAATTTTTTGTATTTGTTGAGTTTTTTTTTTCTGTGTACAAGTATGTGGTTAATTTTGGAGAATGAACTGTGGGGTGCTGAGTAGAAAGTATATTCTGTGTTGCTTAAGTTGAATATTTGGAAGATATCTGTGAGGTCCATTTCCTGTATTGTATTGCTCAGTTCAGATGTCTCTCTGTTTATTCTTTGTCTGGTTGATCTGTCCAAAGGACTCAGTGGGGGTATTGAAGTCCTCTACTATGAGTGTGCTAGGGTTAATCTGTGCCTTGAGGTCCTGTACAGTTGTATTTATAAAGGTCGGTGCAGCACAGTTTGCTGCATATATATTCGTGATTGTGAAGTCTTCATGGTTAATTTTCCCTTTGATAAGGATGAAATGGACCTCTTTAGCTCTTCTAATTGCTTCTACTTTGAAGTCTATTTTGTATGATATTAAGATAGCAACTCCTACTTTCTTTTTTGTACCATTTGCTTGGAATATTTTTTGCCATCCTTTCACTTTAACTTGATGCCTATCCTTGAGGGTGAGATGGATTCTTGTAGACAGCATACAGACGGATTCTGTTTCCAAATCCATTCTCCCAGTCTATGCTTTTGATTGGGGAGTTTATCTTTTAATATTTAAGGTTATAATTGAGAGGTGTTTGTTGGTTCCTTTCACCTTATACCACCCTATTGCATTTTTCGTCTCCATATCTACTTCGGCATTTCTGTTTTTATTAATTTCTCTTTCAAGGTGACTGGGAGTAGTTGATCCTCCCTCTGTCCATTGAATTGCTTCAAGTATTCTCTGAAGCTTTTTTTTTTCCTGGAAGTGTATTCTTTCATCTTGTTTATGTCATGAAAGATTTTTCTCTTTCCTTCAACTAGAATAGACATTTTTGCTGTGTATATTAACCTGGGTTGTCATTTATAGTCATTTACCACTGGGAATGCTTTGTTCCACGTTCTTCTTGCTTTTGTAGTTTGCACTGAAATGTCAGTTGTAATTCTGATAGATTTCCCCTTATATGTAACTTGTTTTTCTCTTGTGGCTTTCAGAATTTTGTCTTTGTTTTGGGTATCAAGTGTTTTAACTATGATATTGCCTGGGGAGTTTCTTTTCTGATCTAGTCTATTTGGTGTTCAGTGTACTTCCTGTATTTCTATGGGTTTTTCTTGTTTTAATTTGGGGAAATTTTCATTTATTAATCTGTTGATAATCTGATCCATACCATTATCTTGGGATTCTTCTCGTTCTTCCATCCTTATGATGCAGATATTTGATCTTTTCATAGTGTCCCACATTTCCTGGTTATTCCACTCTTGTGTATTTTTAAACTTTTCATAGTGTTTACTTGAGCATTTTAGTTGTTCTGTGTTATCTTCTAGGTCTGATATTCTTTTTTATGCTTCCTCAATTCTGCTTCTGAGGCTTTTGCCCATTGTTTCCTTTTTATTGGATGACTGTTCGATTTCCTTTTTTATTTCTTCCTGTGTTTTCTTTACTATTTCCACTTCCTTTTGGAGATTCTCAGTCTTTTCTTTTAGCCCCTTGGTTTGTTTCTTGGTTTCTTGTTTCATTTCAGCATGGGATCTTTTCAGTGTTTCTACTTCCTTCCAGAGTTTGTCACTTTTTCCCTCTAGCTCTTTTTGGAATCTGTCATTTTCTCCTTTTAGTTCTTTTGAAGTTTGTCCTTGTCTCCCTCTAGGTCCTTTCTGAGTTTTTCATTATCTCCCCTTAGTTCTATGATTTCTTTGAATATAGTTGTGATTGTTATTTTGGGATCTGTTTCCTGGGTTACCTCTAGGGAGATCCCATAGTAAGAGACCTCCACAGGCTCCATAGAGTTTGAGGTGGAGTTATTCTGTGCTTTTCTCATATTGTTCTTTCATTGTGCTCTCCGCATGTGGTTTGACATTTTTCTGTATTCTGATGCGAATCTTGAATGCCTCTTCACCTTGTTCAAGGATTGCTTTCTTTGATTCCTTCAGATGCCTTCATTGTATTCTCCTTATGTATCGAGTATTGACTTATCTAGGTTTTTAGGCTTTCAATTTTGGTTATATATTGTAAGGTATAGTTCACTTTTCCCTTTCTGTTCTGCAAGAGCTGGGTGGGTAACAACCCAGGTGACACCTTCTGAATACTGTATTCCCTCTGCTGCCAGCCATTCTCTGGTGTTCAAGTAGGTGGTGTCTGGGTTGCTTCCTTAGCCCTTGTGCTGGTATGCTTGGCCGGAGCTTCTCTTGCAGCAGTTGTCCTCAGCGTCTGTGTTCAAACCTTAGCTCCCAGTTCCCAGAACCCTCTGAGCCGACACACAGGTCCTCACACACTCTTCCCCAGATGCTTGGGTATCAGTAGCCAGCAGCATCTGTGTTTGAAGCTAAGCTCTCAGCCCCCAGAACCCTCTGGCCCCTCCCATTTTTATTGCTCCAAAAAAAAGAATATATATGTCACAAATATACCAAATTATGACCTCTGAAAATAACGTGTATAATAATTCCAAAATATCTTTAGGAATTCACATTTTCCCTTTAAATTTATATTACTCTAAAATATGAATACATATCTTCCACCTATATACTACAATTACAAAGTCTGAAAATAAGTGGTAAGTTATTTCTAGAACCCCTTAAGGGATTTATATTATAATAGCACAGTTGCTTTCAAATAAAAAGAAATATAACATTAACATTGCTCAGCTTGCCTTTCAAGTAGGGATTTGGTGCTAGCATCCACAGATGAGGGATACCATTCATTTTTGTTTTATTTTTTTTTTCTGTGATTGTGTTACTTCACTTAGTATAATGGCTTCCAGCTTAATCCATTTACCTGCAAAGTTCATGATGTAATTTTTCTTTACCACTTCATAGAACTCCATCGTGTAGATGTACCACATTTTCATTATCCATTGCTCAGTTGTGGGGTATTTGGGTTGCATCCAGCTCTTTGCTATTGTGAAGAGAGCTGTAATAAACATAGAAGTGCATGTATCTTTGCGATAGGATGAGTCTTATGGGTAGATACCCAGGAGTGGTATAACTGGGTCAGGTGGTAGTCTCATTTTGAGTATTTTAAGTGTTCTCCACACTGGTTTCCATAGTGGTTGCATGAATTTACATTCCTACCAGTAGTGAATGAGTGTTCCTCTTTCCCCATAACTTCTCCGGCCTTTGGTATCCTTTGTTTTCTTGATCCTAGCCAGTCTTATTGGAGTGAGTTAATATCTTAATGTGGTTTTTATTCACATTTCCTTAAATTATTAGAGATGTTGAACACTTGTTAAGATATTTCTCAGCCATATTTATTTCCTCACTAGTGAAGTCTGTTTAGCTCTTTACTCCATCTTTTGAGTAGGTCATTTTTTTCTTACTTCTTTGTTTTTTGAGTAATTTATTTATTCTGGGTGTTAATACTCTGTCAGATGTATCACTGCTATATGTTTCCTACCACTCTGTGGGGTTTCTCTTCACTTCATTAATTATTTCTTTCACTGTACAGAGGCATTTTAGTCTAATGAGATCCAGCTCGTCAATTTTTGACCTTATTTCCTGTGCAGATGCTGTTTGATTTAGAAATTCTTTTCCTATTACTATGTTTTATAGTTTGCTGCCAGTGTTTTCTTCTATCACCTTCAGAGTTTCAGGTATCATTTTGAGGTCTTCGATCCATTTGGAGATGATTTTTCTACAGGGCGAGAGGTAGGGTTTAATTTTCTTTTTCTACAAGTGCAGATCCAGTTCTGCCAGCACTACTTGCTGAAGATGTTATATATCCTCCATTGTGTCTTTTTGACCCCTTTTTCAAATATGAGGTGGCTGAAATTATATGAGCTTAAGTTTGGATCTTCAATTTTGATCCATTGGTCAATTATAGGTCTGTTTTTGTGCCAGTACCAAACTGTATTTATGACAATAGCCCCGTAATGTTTGCAGTAGAATAAAGTGATCTCCCCTGTATCGCTCAAGGTTTCTTTAGCTATTCAGGGTCTTTTGTTTTTCCATATAAATTTAAGGATTTTTTTCCAAGTCTGTGAAGAAACTCAAGGGAACTTTAATTGGGATTGCATTTAATCTGTATGTTAATTTGGGTAGAATGGACATTTTTATTATATTAATTTTTCTAATCCATGAGCATGAGAGGTCTTTCCTTTTTTATTGTGATCTTCAATATCCTTCTTCCAAGGTTTAAAATTTCTGTTGTTGAGATCTATGGTATCTTTGGTTAGGTTTGTTCTCATGTATTTCATTTCATTTTAATTTAATTTAATTTAATGTATTTTATTTTATTTTATTTTATCTTATCTTATTTTATTTTATTTTTTGAGGCTATTGTGAGTGGGAAGGTCTCCTTGCATTTTTTCTCCAGTTTCTTGTTGTTTGTATAAAGACAGTCTACTCATTTTTCTAGGTTAATTTTGTATCCTGCCACTTTATTGAAACTCGTCATCCTTTCTATGAGTTTTCTGGAGGAGTTTTGGCATGTCTTAGGCAAACTGTCATATGGTCTGCAAGAAAGGATAGCTTGACTTCCTCTTTTCCAATTAGTACTCCTTTAATTTCCCTTTCTTGCCTTATTGCCCTAGCAAGTGTTTCAAGCAGTATATTGAAGAGGAGTTGTGACAGGGGACAGCCTTGCCAGGTTCCAGCTTTTAAGGGGAATGCTTCTAATGTTCTTTATTTAGGATGATCTTGGCAGTGGGTTTTTTTTACATGGCTTTGATTATGTTGAGCAATATTCCCTGCAGTCCAGTTATCTCCAGAACTTTAAACATGAAGGGATGCTGGATCTTGTCAAAGGTTTTTTTCTTTGTTAATTTAAAAGACTGTGTGTTTTTTGTTTGTTTTTCAGTCCACTTATGTGTTTTATAACATTTATTCATTTACTTATGGTGAACCATACCTGCATCTCTGGTATGAATCCAACTTGTTCATGATGGATAATTTTTTTGATGTAGGTCTTTATGTGATTTGCAAGTGTTTTATTGAGAATTTTTAAATCTATATTCATTAATGAGATGGGCCTATAATTATACTTTTTGGTTGTAACTTTGCTTGGTTTTGGTACTGAAGTGATTCTGGCTTCATAGAAGACATTTGGCAGATTTCTTTCTGTATTTTTCTGAACATTTTGAGTAATAATTATTGTAAGACCTCTTTAAATGTTTTGCAGAATTCTGCTCTGAAATCATCTCGGCCTGGGTTTTTTTTAACTTGGGAGGGTTTTTTTTATTACATTTTCAATTTTCTCAAATATTATGGGTCTCTTTAAGCTGTCACTCTCTTCTTGGTTCAGTTTTGGTGAATTCATATATTCATCCATTTCTCTGAGTTTTTCAAATTTAGTAGAGTTTAGGTTTTTGAACCATTCTCATATGATTGTCTGGATCTTTTCTTTGTTGTGATTTTTCCCTTTTCATCACAAATTCTATTGATTCAGAGTTGCTCTTTATTTCTTTTGGTTAACTGGACTAGATGTCTGTCCATTTTGTTTATCCTTTCAAAGAACCAGCTTTTCTATTGATTCTTTCTATTTTCTTTATTTCTGTTTCAGTGATTTCTGCTCTATTATTTGTTATTTCTTCCTGTCTGTTGGGTATAGAGTTTACTTGTTGTTGTCTCTCACATGTTTGTAACTGCCATGTTAAATCATTTATTTATTCCCTTTTATAATGTAGGTACTTAGGGCTATAAATCCCCCCTCTTAGGACTGCTTTTAAAGTAACCCTCAGGTTTTGTTGTGTTTCATTGTCTTTTACATTTAGTTCAAGGAATACTTTTTTATTTTTTTTTAAGGGATTCACAATATAAGAGCATAGTTGTTTTCAGATTACATTAATGTTGCTCAGTTTGTCATACAATTAGGTAATTGGTGCTAACCTCCACAGATTAGAGGCACCACTCGTTGTTTGTTTTTCTGGGACCGTGTTGCTTCACTTAGCATGATATCTTCTAGCTTCATACATTTATCTGCAAAGTTCATGCTGCCATCTTTCTTTACCACTGCATAGAACTCCATTGTGTAGATGTACCACATTTTCTCCATCCACTTGTCAGTTGAGGGGCACTTGGGTTGGTTCAAGCTCTTTGGTATTGTGAAGAGAGCTGCAATAAACATGGCTATGCATCAAGGAATACTTTTATTTCATTCCTTATTTTTTTTCCCTGGACCCATTCATTATTCGGGATTGCCTTGTTTAGTCTCCAAATGTTCTTGTAGATAGTAGAGCTTACTGTGTTGCTGGTATTGAGCTTTACTGCACTGTGGTCTGATAGTATGCATGGAATTATTTCAATCATTTTGTATTTGTTGAGGTTTCTTTTGTGTCCCATTATGTGGTTAATTTTGGAGAATGTTCTGTGGGGTGCTGAGTAGAAAGTGTTTTCTTTGTTCTTTGGGTCATATATTCTGTAGATATCTGTGAGGCCAATTTGGTGTATTTTATTGCTTAGTTCGGATGTCTCTCTGTTTATTTTTTGTCCAGTTAACCTATCCAAAGGACTCACGGTCTTGAAGTCTCCCACTATTAGTGTGCTGGAATTAATTTCCACCTTGAGGTCCTGCAGAATTGTGTTTATAAAGTTTGGTGCACTGGAGTTAGATGCATAAACAGTTATGACGGTGAAATCATTGTGCTTAATTTTTCCTTTGATAAGGATGTATTTGTCCTCTTAGTCTCTGCTGACTAGTTTTACTCTGATGTCTATTTTGCCTGATATTATAGTAGCAACTCCTGCTTGCTTTTTGGTACCATTTGCTTTGAATTTTTTTCCATTGTTTCATTTTATGTTGGTGCCTGTCCTTGAGGGTGAGATTTTTTTTTAATAGAAAGCATATTGATGGATTCTGTTTCCTTATCCATTCTTCCAGTCTATGTCTTTTGATTAGGGTGTTTATACCATTAATTTTTAAGGTTATTATTGAGAGATGTGCGTTGCTTCCTTTCACCTAGTTTTCTGTTTGCATTCTTGGTCTAGGTTTGTATTTCCATTGTTATGCTTTTATTAATATCTCTTTTTACTTGCTGTGGGATAGTTGCTCCTTTCCTCTGTTCTTTGAATTCCTTCAAGTATTTTCTGAAGTGTTGCCTTTTTTGACATGCCTTCTTTTATGTGGTTAATGTCATGAAATATTTTTTCTTTCTCCTTCAACAATAGTCGATAATTATGCCAGGTATGACAGTCTGGGTTCACATCTAAAGAACTTTAGCACTGGGAATACTTTGGTCTATGTTTTTCTGGCTTTCATATTTTGCACTGAGTAATCTGGTATAATTCTGCTGGGTTTCTCCTTATATGTAACTTGTTTTTCTCTTGTGGCTTTCAGTATTTTGCTTTTGTTTTCAGCATCTAGCAGTTTAACTATGATATTGTATGGGGAATTTTTTTTCTGGTCTTGGCTACTTGGTCTTCTATGTGCTTCTTGAATTTGTGTGTGTTTGTCTTTTTTTTAGCTTGGTGAAATTTTCATCTGTTATTCTCTTAAAAATTTGATCAATACTGTTGTTTTGGGATTCTTTTCCTTCCTCTAAACATATGATACAAAAGATTGGTCTTTTCATAGTGTACCACGTTTCCTTGTTGTTCCACTGTTTTTTTTTTTTTTTTTTTTTTTTTTNCGATTTACATTTTTATTTCATCCTGATATATCTTTAGTATTTCCACTTCCTTTTGGAGCTTGTCATTCTTTTCTTGTAGCTCCTTGCTTTGCTGGTGGGTTTCCTTTTCTATTTCAGAGTGTGATCTTTTCGGTGTTTCCACTTCCTTTTTTTTATTTTTTTTTAATTTTTTTTTTTATTTTTAAGGGATTCTACAATACAATGACACAGTTGTTTGCAGATAACAATGATGTTACTCATTATGTCATACAATTAAGTAATTGGTGCATTTTGCAAGTATCTATGTCCAAATTTTGAACAACCCAAGGTTCCCATATTCCAGTTGGAGAAGCTTGTATGCACAGGCATGTTGATCCACTTCCTTCCACAGTTTGTCATTTTCTCCCTCTAGTTCTTTGGGGGTTTGAAATTCTTTCCCTCTAGTTCTTTGTGGAGTTTGTCATTCTTTCCTTCCAGTTCCTTCCTGAGTTTATCATTTTCTCCCTCTGATTTGTTCTTTATATTCTTTGATTGCTTTAAATATGTCTATGATTGTTCTAAGATTTTTGTCCTGGGTTCCTTCCAGGGAAATATAGATGTAGGGAAGTTCTTTAGTATTGGTCAGGCCCCAGATGGGTTCTTCTGAGTGCCTATTCCACTTGTGCAGGGGCCTCCAGGAGACTTCTGCTGACCTGAGAAGAACCCTGTGGTTCTGCTGTCTGCTTACTACCTCTGCCTATGCTGCTGTGCACTTAGGTCAGGCCCAGGGCAGGGTCTTCAGAGCCTGCCCAAGCCACAGGGGGTGGGAGCCTCTAGGCAGCTTCTGCTGACCTTGGTGGTGTCCTGTGTTCCTGCTATCTGCCTGGCTAGCTCCTCTCGTGCTGTTTTGCATGCTGGTCAATCCCCAGGCTGCTTCTTCTCAATGTGCCCACACTGCTCAGGGTGGGGGCCTCCAGGATGCTTTTGCTGAAGTGGGTGGCACCCTGTGGTTCTGCTTTCTACATGGTTAGCCCCGCCCATGCTGGTGTACATTTAGTTCAAGCCCTGGGTGTGGTCTTCCAAATGTCCCCAGGCAGCTGTCGGAAGGGTCTCCAGGTGGCTACTGCTGACCTAGGTGGTGTCCTGTGGACCTGCGTCCTACACAGCTAGCTCTGCCCCTGCTGCTGTGCATGCTCTTTCCATATGATTTTTTTAAAAATAACTTTAGCGCTGCTGGGTGCGGTGAGGCAGGTGGATCAGTGTGAGTTCAAGGCCAGCCTATTTTACAAAGTGAGATCAAGGCAGCTGTGACTGCAGGGAGACCCTGTATCAAAAAAAAAAAAAAAAAAAAACAAGTAAACAAACAAAACAAAAAAACAGCAAAAGAAAATGAACTTTAGTGTTAGTTATCCCTCCCTTTACTCTCTCTTTTGCCCTACATTCCTGCTCACCCCATTAAATGCATTGTATGTTATTCCCCTTTGTTGGTTATATTACTGCATTCTAGCTTCCCTGACGTGAACCTCCTCCATCGACACTTATTATTTTCCTTATCTTCATGTGTTTTCAAATTGAAACACATCTATCTGTACTTTGAAAGCTCACACCTAATTACAAGAGAGACGATAAGACATTTGTATTTGGAGGCAGGGTTATTTCACTTTGATGATTATTTCTAGTTCCATCCATATATATGTGGATTTCATAATTTCATTTTTCATAAAACCTGAATAATATTCCACTGAGCTAATTAATCTGCTTTGTTTATCTATTCATCTGTTGATGGACATATAGTTTGTTTCCATTCATGAGGTGTTGTGAATACATCCACAAAGAATGTGTGTTTCTGTTGCAGTATGCTATAGAGTACTATGGGCATATGAAAAGGAGCGGTATGTTGTGATTACATAGTAGATACATTTACATCTTTTTGAGGAATCTCCACATTGACTTTCATAGTGGCTGCATCAATTTTCCCTCCCACCCCTAGAAGGATCCATGCACTCATGCAGAACTGGATGTCTACCAGTGCCCCCCACCCCACAGAAGGCCCACTGAACAGCAGGCAGATCAGGCACAACACCAGAGACCTGCCCCCACCCCCTGTGGAAGGCACCTACATGCAAGTAACAGTTGATCCAGCAGCAGCCCAGTTCCCATGCCCCCCAAAAGTCTCCTGGCATGCATGTGGAACAGGCCTTCCACCAGAAGCCTGACAATCACCCATGGAAGGCCACGCACACAGGCGGAGCATGCAGTCCACCAATGGCCCTGTACACACACACACACACACACACACACACACACACAAACACACAAACACAAACACACACACAAACACACACACACACGGAGCAGGAGCATGTAGACCACCAACAATCTGGTTTACGTGGATATGGATCCAGAGTGGGCACCCAGCTTTTAGCTCCCCAGGGGTAAGACAGAGCCTGGCACAATACAGTGCTCCTAGAGAGCAAGACAAGGCACACCCACTTACCCAGAGGCCTGCAACTGGACAAGAACCCAGGCTCTATATCAGCTTGGGTTCAGCTTCCAGAGGTTCCAATTCCAGCTCTTGGCAGGTGAAACAGAGCCCTGTCCATCCACCCTGAGTCCAGACTCCCACAGGAAACACTCATTACCCAGCAGTTGAGACAGAAGCCCGAGGCCAATACAACATCAAAGAATGTACTTTCTGTTCAGCACCCTATGGAACGTTCTCCAAAACCAACCACATATTTGGACAGAAAAAATAATCTCAACAAGTACAAAAAAATTGAAATAATACCAAGAATTCCATCAGACCACAATGCAATAATGTTTCTGTTGTTGAAACAGAAGAAGTCCTTTTATCTACAAGAACTCATGGAAACTGAAAAATAGATTTCTAAATAATGATTGTGTCAAGGGAGAAAGAAAGTAACCTTGGAATTAAAAAAAAAAAAAAAGAAGCATACAACACAACAAAACCTATGGGACAATCTAAAAGCAGTCCTAAGAGGGAAATTTATAGCCCTAAGTGCCTACATTAAGAGAGAGAGAGAGAGAGAGAGAGAGAGAGAGAGAGAGAGAGAGAGAGAACAAATAAATGACCTAACATTACAACTAAATACACTTGAGGGACAACAACAACCAGATATTCAGCAGAAAACTTTCCTAAATTAAGGAGACATACTCATACAAATACAAGAAGCACATAGAACATTAAATATACAGAACCAGAAAGACAAACAAAATCAAATTAAACAATGACTTTTATTAAGATCTCTGTGATTTAAAATTTTAAGGCAGGGATGGAGGCTCATGCCTTTAATCTGAGTACATGGGAGGCAGAGGCAGGCCTGTGAGTGCAAGGCCAACCTGGTCTACAGAGTGAGTTCCAGGTCATCTGGGGCTTCAGGGAGACCCTGTCTTAAAAACAAATTTAAATATGACTAGGGGACAAATTTAAATATGACTACAAGTACACAATACATCAGATTAATAAACCTTTGTTTCCTGAACACTAATTAGACAACAAAGGAAAGTTTCTTTTTTCTCAAATATGTTGATATTACTATTTATGGGAAAAATTGCCTTCTTACTGGTAAGTCATTTTTAATCCTTTGTTGATTGTTTTGATTTTGGTCAAGTACAAGTCCTGCTTCTTTAAGGAAGTAGTCAATGATTTACCTAATGTCACAGATTTGTTTCTTATTCATTAGCTAAAGATTATTTAAATAAATGTGTTGTCATAGGGAACAATTTTATCTTTCTTTCAGCTACTGTTTCTACCTTATGAGATTAATTTCTTCATAGTAAAATAATGCATCTGGTACAGAAATTTTAGGCTTTAGAGGGAAAAAGATTGGGGTTTTCAAGTATTTTGTTTTTAAATGGATCTAATTAACTCCCTTTAAGAGGATGGTGGAGAGGGAGAATTGTGATGTGAGTGACCACTGAGTGATAAAATGAATGGAGGCTTGCCTTGGATGTTTTCTGCAGGAAGATGAATGTGACAATGAATAAGAACACAATGTAAGGTGGGGCAGGGGACTGCTGGTCATAGCAAGGCTACTTCAGCTATCTGTGCTTTCTGGAGGAAGAAACTATACTTTGAGATAATAGTCTTGTATTTATAAGTTGGACATTGGAAAACCAAATTCCCTTGTCTCTAAAATGTCATATTTAATTGATTAATAACATCAGTTTATTTCTGAAATAAGTTGAAAAAAGTGCCTTTGACCTCTGAATTACATTCTCTAAATATTTCAGACCTTGGCACAGGTCTTTTCATTACCTCACTATTTCCCCACACCCTCATCTTGATTTAGAGGTTTCCTATTTAATTCGAAAAAACAAACAAACAAAAAACAAACAAACAAAAAAATAATTATTTTAACTCCATGAATTTGTTTGCATATAGTTAAATAAACCATTGGCATACGTCAGAATTTTCAGAATAAAGTTGTACAATTCATATGTATTATAACAATGATTACCAAAGGAAATGTACAATAACAAGACAGATATAAATATTAAGTGACCACCCCTTTCTCCATCTAGACTATCACCCCGCTCATATGATTTTATGATTTTTATTGGTTTTGTGCAATTCATATCACATTTCTGAGTCCAATTTTAGAATCATTCCTGGGGCTGGAGAGATGGCCTAGCGGTTAAGAGCGCCGACTGCTCTTACAGAGGACCCGGGTTCAATCCCCAGCACCCACATGGTGGCTGAGAACCATCTGAAACTCCAATTCCAGGAGAACTCCAGTTCCAGGGGAAACTGACACCCTCTTCTGACCTCTGTGGCATTGCACGACATGGGTGCAGAGACCTGCATGCAGACAATACATTCATAAACATACGGAAATAAATAAAATTAATAAAAAAATTAAAAAAAGAATCATTCCCCTATCCATGCCTGCCACTTCACCTGTGTTCATGCATTTTGCCATATATGTCTTGCATCTATTTTTTTTCAGTCTTTTTAAAGTTTTCTTTTTTTATTTATTCTTTTTTTATTTTCATTTTTATCGATGCTTTGTGTATTTCATACATCATTTTCCAATTCAGTTCAGGCATATTTCCCTTTCCCTTCCCCCCACCCCACCCCTCCCCATCCCAGATCATGCATTCTGCCATAAATTTCCTGCATCTTTCTCTTGGACTCTGGTCAGTTCTGGCTGTTTCCTTTCATGGGCTG
>VZQC01002269.1:4219292-4238061 GCA_009823505.1 Rhizomys pruinosus
GGATGCTGGATTTTGTCAAAGGCTTTCTCCGCATCAATTGAGATGATGGTGTGGTTTTTGTCTTTAAGTCCATTTACATGTTTGATGATATTTATTGATTTTCGTATGTTGAACCATCCCTGCATCTCTGGTATGAATCCAACTTGGTCATGATGGATGGTCTTCTTGATGTGGGTCTGTATGCGATTTGCCAGTATCCTGTTTAGAATTTTGGCATCTGTGTTCATCAGGGTGATGGGTCTATAGGTATCCTTTATGGTTGCACTTTGCCTGGATTCGGTAATAGAGTGGTGCTGGCTTCATAGAAGGAATCTGGGAGAATTCCCCTGTTTTTATCCTTCTAAACAACTTGAGTATTAATGGCTGTAAGTCTTTCTGAAATATTTTATTGAATTCTGCTGTGAAACCATCTGGGACTGGGAACTTTTTGGTTGGAAAGCTGCTTATTACATCTTCAATTTCTTCATATATTATTGGTATATTTAAGCTGTCAATCTCTTCTTGGTTGAGCTTTGGCGATTTCCAGGATTTCAGATATTCATCAATTTCTTCTAAGTTTTCAAACTTGGTAGAGTATAGGATTTTAAAGTAATCCCGTGTAATTGTCTGGATCTTTTCATTGTATGTTGTGGTATTTCCTCTTTCATCACAGATTCTATTGATTTGGAGTTGTGCCTTCTTTCTTTTGGTTAACTGGACTAGAGGTCTATCTTGTTTATTCTCTCAAAGAACGAAGTTTTGGATTCATTGATTTTTTGTATGGTTTTCTTTGTATTTCATTTATCTCTGCTCTGATATTTGTTATTTCTTCTTGTCTGCTGCATTTGGGGTTCATTTGTTGTTGTCTCTCCAGTACTTTTAGCTGCAGTGTTAGATCATTCACTTGTGTTCTTTCTGTTTTTTTAATGTAAGCATTTAGAGGTATAAACTTCCCTCTTAGGACTGCTTTTAAAGCATCCCATAGGGGCTGGAGAGATGGCCTAGCGGATAAGAGCACCAACCACTCTTACAGAGGACCCAGGTATGATTCTCAGCACCCACATGGTGGCCGAGAACCATCTGAAACTCCAATTCCAGGAGAACTCTAGTTCCAGGTGAATCCGACACCCTCTTCTGACATCCGCGGCATTGCACAACATGGGTGCACAAACTTGCATGCAGACAGTACCTTGATACACATACAGAAATAAATAAATGCCTGGAGTGGTGGTGCACGCCTTTAATCCTAGCACTTGGGAGGCAGAGGCATGTGGATCTCTGGGAGTTCGTGGACAGCCTGGTCTACAGAGTGAGTTCCAGGACAGCCAGAGCTACAGGGAGACCCGGTCTCAAAAAGACCCCCCAAAAATAAATAAATAAAGTGTCCCATAGGTTTGCTGTGTTGTATTACCTTTTCATTCAGTTCCAGGAATGTTTTTATTTCTTTCTTTATTTCTACTTTGACCCATTCATTATTCAGGAGAGTGTTGTTTAGTCTCCATGTGTCCTTGCAGGTTTTAGGGTTTATCCTGGTGTTGATATTGAGTTTTATTGCACTTTGGTCGATAGAATGCATGAGATTATTTCAATCTTTTGGTATTTGTTGAGTTTTTCCCTGTGTCCCAGTATATGGTCTATTTTGGAGAATGTGCCATGAGGTGCTGAGTAGAAAGTGTATTCTCTGGTGTTTGGGTGGAATATTCGATAGATATCTGTGAGGTCCATTTGGTGTATTGTATCATTCAGTTCAGATATCTCTCTGTTTATTCTTTGTCCTGTTGATCTATCTAAAGGACTTAGTGGGATATTGAAGTCCCCTACTATTAGTGTGCTGGGGTTAATCTGAGCCTCGAGATCCTGAAGATTTGTCTATACAAAGTTTGGTGCGCTGGCGTTTGGTGCGTAAATATTCATGATTGTGAGATCTTCATCGTCAATTGTTCTTTTAATGAAGATGTAATGGCCATCTTTTTCCCTTTTGATTTCTTTTGCTTAGAAGTCTATTTTGTCTGATATTAGAATAGCAACACCTGCTTCCTTTTTGGTACCATTTGCTTGGAATATTTTCTTCCATCCCTTCACCTTAAATTGGTGTCTGTCCTTGAAATTGAGATGGGTTTCTTGTAGACAGCATATAGATGGATTTTGTTTCCTAATCCATTCTCCCAGTCTATACCTTTTGATTGGGGAGTTCAGCCCATTAATATTTAAGATTATAATTGAAAGATGGATGTTGTTTCCTTTCACCTTATTATCCATTTGGACTTTTAGTCTCTGCTTCTACTCCTACAGTTATATTTTTGTCAGTTTCTTTTCCTAGGTGCTTGAGTATAGTTTCTCCTCTCTTTTGCCTTTTGAATTGCTTCAAGTATTTTCTGGAGAGTTGGTTTTCTGGACATGTATTCTATCATCCTGTTTATGTCTTGCAAGATTTTTTCTTTCCTTCAAATTTAATCAACATTATTGTTGGGTAAATTATTCTGGGTTGGCATCCATAGTCCTTTAACACTGGGAATGCTTTACTCCATGTTCTTCCTGCTTTCATGGTTTGTGCTGAGAAGTCCGTTGTAATTCTGATGGGTTTCCCTTTGAATGTGACTTGTTTTTCTTTTGTGGCCTTCAGAATTTTATCTTTGTTTTGGGCATCTAGCATTTTGACTATAATATGCCGTGGGGAGTTTCTTTTCTGATCTTGTCTATTTAGAGTCCTATGTGCTTCTTGTATTTAAATGGGTTTGTCTGGTTTTGGTTTGGGGAAGTTTTCATCTATTATTCTGTTGAAGATCTGATCAATACTATTCTCTTGAGATTCTTCTCCTTCCTCTATCCCTATGATGTGGAAGTTTGATCTTTTCACAGTGTCCCATATTTCCTGGTTGTTCCACTTTTGTGTATTTTAAATTTTTCATAATGTTTATTTGAGTTTTTAGTTGCTCTGTGTTATCTTTCAGATCTGATATTCTTTGATATGCTTCCTTCATTCTATTTCTGAGGCTTTTTCCTTTCCTTTCTTCTTGATGGGATGAATGTTTTATTTCCTTTTTCATTTCATCCTGTGACGTCTTTAATATATCCATTGCCTTTTTGAGTTTCTCAGTCTCTTCTTGGTGCTCCTTACTTTGTTGGTTGGCTTCCTTTTTCAGTGTTTCTAACTCCTTAAGGTGTTTGTTTTTTTTTTCTCTCTCTAGTTCTTTCTGGAATTTGTCAATCCCTTTTTTCCTTCTTTTCAAAGTTTGTCATTGAATGCGTCTAGGTCATTTTTGAGTTTTTCATTCTCTCTCTTTAGTTCTCTGAATTTTTCTTTATTTTATTTAATTTCTCTTCATAGGTCTGCAATTATTCCTCTAAGGTCTGTTTCTGGGGTCACCTCCAGGTGGATCCCATTGTAGGTATCTCCTACCGGGTTGGTAGAGCTTGGTGAGGAATTATCCTGCACATTTAGCATGTTGTCTCTTCATCGTCTCCCAGGCATGTGGGTTTCCCTTTTGTGATTCAAATCTCAAATGCCTTTTCAGTGTGTTGAAGCCACCAGACACTCTGCTGCAAACCAGCAAATCAATTGTCCAGCACCCTGTGATTCAATGTCTTAAGTTTTTACCTGCCTGGAGCAGTGGCGAGCTGCTCCTGAGCCTGGATACATGACCTAACTATGGCGCCTAAGCCAGACCCAAAGCCAGGACCCCTTCCAGCTACTAGTGGGAGGGGCCACCGGACCAGGCAGCCACACACTGCCCAGGATTAGGTCTCCAATCTAGACCTGCCAGCCACCAGACCCTCTGCCTCAAACCAGGAAATCAATTGTCCAGCACCCCGTGAGTCAATGTCCTAAGATTTTACCTGCCTGGAGCACTGGCAGGCTGCTCCTGAGCCTGGACACAGGACACAACTATGGCACCAGATGCAGACCCAAACCCAGGCCCCTTCTGGCTACTGGTGAGAGGGGCCACCGGGCCATGCAGCCACACTCTGCCAGAGCTTAGGGCTCCCATCTAAACTCACCAGCTATCAGACCCTCTGCCTCAAACCAGCAAATAATTTGTCCAACACCCCGTGAGTCAATGTCCTAAGTTTTTACCTGCCTGGAGCACTGGCGGGCTGCTCCTGAACCTGGACACATGACCTCACTATGGCATGCAAGCCAGACACAAACCCAGGAACCCTTCCGGCTACTAGTGGGACGGGCGACCGGGCCAGGCAGCCACAATCTGCTGGGTCTTAGGTCTCCAATCTAGACCTGCCAGCTACCAGACCCTCTGCCACAAACAAGCAAATCAATTGTCCAGCACATTGTGAGTCAATGTCCTAAGTTTTTACCTGCTGGAGCAGTGGCTGGCTGCTCCTTAGCCCAGAGACATGACCTAACTATGGCACTGTGGCCAGACCCGAACCCTGGCCCCTTTCTGGCTACTAGTGGGAGGAGCCACCCGGCCTGGCAGGCACAATCTGCCAGTGCTTAGGGCTGCAATCTAGACCTGCTGGCCACCAGAACCTCCGCCTCAAACCAGCAAATCAATTGTCCAGCACCCCGTGAGTCAATGTCCTAATTTTTTACCTGCCTGGGGCAGTTGCCAGCTGCTCCTGAGCCTGGACACAGGACCTAAGTATGGCACCCAAGCCATACCCAAACCCATACAGCTTCCGGGTACTAGCTGGAGGGGCCACCTGGCCAGGCAGCCACACTCTGCCCAAGCTTAGATCTCCAATCTAGACCCAACAGCCACCAGACCCTCTGCCACAAAACAGCAAATCAATTGTCCAGCACCCCATGAGTCAATGTCCTAAGATTTTACCTTCCTGAAGCAGTGGCGGGCTGCTCCTGAGCCCAGACAAATGACCTAACTATGGAACTCGAGCCAGACCCAAAGCCTGGACCCCTTCGGGCTACTAGCTGGAGGTGCCACCGGGTCATGCAGCCACACTCTGCCAGAGCTTAGGGCTCCCATCTAAACCTGCCAGCCATCAGACCCTCTGCCTCAAACCAGCAAATAAATTGTCCAACACCCCGTGAGTGAATATCCTAAGTTTTTACCTGCCTAGAGCACTGGCGGGCTGCTCCTGAGCCTGGACACATGACCTAAATATGGCATGCAAGCCAGACCCAAACACAGGAACCCTTCCATCTACTAGTGGGAGGGGCTACCGGGCCAGGCAGCCACAATCTGCTGGGTCTTAGGTCTCCAATCTAGACCTGCCAGCTACCAGACCCTCTGCCACAAACGAGCAAATCAATTGTCCAGCACCCTGTGAGTCAATGTCCTAAGTTTTTACCTGCCTGGTGCAGTGGCTGGCTGCTCCTGAGCCCAGACGCAGGACCTAACTATGGCACTGTGGCCAGATCCAAACTCTGGACCCCTTCTGGCTACTAGTGGGAGGGGCCACCCGGCCTGGCAGGCACACTCTGCCAGTGCTTATGCCTGCAATCTAGACCTGCTGGCTACCAGAACCTCTGCCTCAAAATAGCAAATCAATTGTCCAGCACAGCATGAGTCAATGTCCTATTTTTTTACCTGCCTGGAGCAGTGGCTAGCTGCTCCTGAGCCTGGACACAGAACCTAAGTATGGCACCCAAGCCAGACCCAAACTCAGACCCCTTCCGGGTATTAGCTGGAGGGGCCACCCGGGCAGGCGCCCACACTGTGCTCAGCCTTAGCTCTCCAATCTAGACCCGCCAGCCACCAGACTCTCTGCCACAAACCAACAAATCAATTGTTGAGCACCCTGTGAGTCAATTTCATAAGTTTTTACCTGCCTGGAGCAGTGGAGGGCTGCTCCTAAGCCGGACACAGGATCTAATTTTGGAACCCGAGCCAGACACGAAACCAAGGACCCCTTCCAGCTACTCGTGATAGGGGCTTAGGGCTCCAATCTAAACCCACCAGCCACCAGACCCTCTGCCACAAACCAGCAAATCAATTGTCCAGCACCCCGTGATTCAATGTCCTAATTTGTACCTGCCTGGAGCAGTGGTGGGCTCCTCCTGAGCCCAGACACAGGACCTAACTATGGCACCCGAGCCAGACCCAAACCCAGGACCCCTTCTGGCTACTAGCTGGAGGGGCTACCCAGCCAGGCAGCCACGCTCTGCCGGGAATTAGGGCTCCATTCTAGACTCGCCAGCCACCAGACCCTCTGCCACAAAACAGCAAATCAATTGTCCAGCACCCCATGAGTCAATGTCCTAAGTTTTTTACCTGCCTGGAGCAGTGGAGGGCTGCTCCTGAGCCCAGACACATGACCTAACTTTGGCACCCAAGCCAGACCCAAAGCCAGGACCCCTTCAGGCTACTAGTGGGAGGGGCCACCAAGCCAGGCAGCAACACTCTGTCCGGGCTTAGGTCTCCAATCTAGACCCGCCAGACCCCAGACCCTCTGCCTCAAACCAGGAAATCAATTGTCCAGGACCCCGTGAGTCAATGTCCTAAGTTTTTACCTGCCTGGAGCACTGGCAGGCTGCTCCTGAGCCTGGGCACAGAACACAACTATTTCACCAGATCCATCCAAAAACCCAGGGCCTTCCAGCTACTAGTGGGAGGGGCCCCCGGGCCATGCAGCCACACTCTCTGCCAGGGCTTAAGGCTTCCATCTAAACCCACCAGCCATCAGACCCTCTGCCTCAAACCAGCAAATAAATTGTCCAACACCATGTGAGTCAATGTCCTAAGTTTTTACCTGCCTGGAGCACTGGTGGGCTGCTCCTGAGCCTGTACACATGACCTAACTATGGCACGCGAGCCATACCCAAACCCAGGACCCCTTCCAGCTACTAGCAGGAGGGGCCACCAGGCCAGGTAGCCACAATTTGCTGGGTCTTACGTCTCCAATCTAGACCTGCCAGTTACCAGACCCTCTGCCACAAACAAGCAAATCAATTTTCCAGCACCCCGTGATTCAATGTCCTAAGTTTTACCTGCCTGGAGCAGTGGCAGGCTCCTCTAGAGCCCGGACACAGTACCTAACTATGGCACCTGAGCCAGACACAAACCTAGGACCCCTTCCAGTTACTGGCACGAGGGGCCATCCAGCCAGGCAAGCAAACTTTGCCAGGCATTAGGGCTCCATTCTAGACCCACCAGCCATCACACTCTCTTCCACAAACCAGCAAATAAATTGTCCTGCACCCCACGAGTCAATGTCCTAAGTTTTTACCTGTCTGGAGCAGTGGCGGGCTGCTCCTGAGCCCAGACACAGGACCTAACTATGGCACTCGAGCCAGACCCAAACCCAGAACCCCTTCTGGCTACTAGTGGGCAGGGCCACCCTGCCAGGCAGCCACATTCTGCTGGGGCTTAGGGCTCCAATCTAGACACTCCAGCCACCAGACCCTCTGCCACAAACCAGCAAATCAATTGTCCAGCAACCCGTGAGTCAATGTGCTAAATTTTTACTTGCCTGGAGCAGTGGCAGGCTGCTCCTAAGCCCGGACATAGGATCTAATTATGGCACGAGAGCCAAACCCAAACCCAGGACCCCTTCCAGCTCCTAGCTGGAGGGGCCACCCTGCCAGGCAGCCACACTCTGCTGGGGCTTAGGGCTCCAGTTTAGACCCGCCAGCCACCAGACCATTCTGCCACAAACCGGGAAATCAATTGTGCAGCACATTGTGAGTCAATGTCCTAAGGTTTTACCTGCCTGGAGCAGTGGTGGGCTGCTCCTGAGCCTGGACACAGGATCTAACTATGGCACTAGAGCCAGACCAAAACCCAGGACCCCTTCCGGCTACTAGCTGGAGGGACTACCCAGCCAGGCAGCCATGCTCTGCCGGGGATTAGGGCTCCATTCTAGACCCGCCAGCCACCAGACCCTCTGCCACAAAACAGCAAATCAATTGTCCAGCACCCTGTGAGTCAATGTCCTAAGTTTTTACCTGCCTGGAGCAGTGGCTGGCTGCTCCTGAGCCTGGACACAGGATCTAACTATGGCACTAGAGCCAGACCAAAACCCAGGACCCCTTCCGGCTACTAGCTGGAGGGGCTACCCAGCCAGGCAGCCACACTCTGCCGGTGCATAGGGCTACAATCTAGACCCGCTAGCCACCAGTCCCTTTGCCTCAAATCAGCAAATCAATTGTCCAGCACCCCGTGAGTCAATGTCCTAATTTATTACCTGCCTGGAGCAGTGGCCAGCTGCTCCTGAGCCTGGACACAGGACCTAAGTATGGCACCTGAGCCAGACCCAAACCCAGACCCTGGAGGGGCCACCCGGCCAGGCAGCTACAATCTGCTGGGGCTTAGGGCTCAAATCTAGACCTGCCAGCCACCAGACCCTCTGCCTCAAACCAGCAAATAAATTGTCAAACACCCCGTGAGTCAATGTCCTAAGATTTCACCTCCATAGAGCAGTTGTGGGCTGCTCCTGAGCCTGGAACCAGGACCTAGCTATGGCATATGAGCCAGACCCAAACCCAGGACCCCTTCCTGCTACTAGCAGGAGGGGCCACACAGCAGGGCAGCCACACTCTGCCAGGGCTTAGGTCTCCAATCTAGACGTGCCAGCTACCAGACCCTCTGCCACAAAACAGCAAATCAATTGTCCAGCACCCTGTGATTCAATGTCCTAAGTTTTTACCTGCCTGGAGCACTGGTGGGCTGCTCCTGAGCCCGGACACATGACCTAACTATGGCACCCGAGCCAAACCCCCTTACGTCTATTTCCGGAAGGGGCCACCCGGCCAGGCAACCACACTCTACCGGGGCTTAGGGCTCAAATCTAGACCTGCCAGCCACCAGACCTTCTGGCACAAACCAGCAAATCAATTGTCCAGCACCCTGTGAGTCAATGTCCTAAGTTTTTACCTGCCTTGAGCAGTGACGGGCTGGTCCTGAGCCCAGACACAGCACCAAACTATGGCACCCGAGCCAGACCCAAACCCAGGACCCTTTCCAGCTAGCGGGAGGGGCATCCCGGCCAGGCAGCCACACTCTGCTGGGGCTTAGGGCTCCAATCCAGACCACCAGCCACCAGACCCTCTGCCACAAACCAGCAAATCAATTGTCCAACACCCCTTGAGTCAATGTCTTAAGTTTTTACCTGCCTGGAGCCATGGCGGGCTGTTGCTAAGCCTGAACACAGGATCTAACTATGGCACCTGAGGCAGAACCTAATCCATGACCCCTTCAGGCTACTACTGGGAGGGGCCACCTGGCCAAGCAGCTACACTCTGCTGGGGCTTAGGGCTCCAATCTAGACCTGCCAGCCACCAGACCTTCTGGCACAAACCAGCAAATCAATTGTCCAGCACCCCGTGAGTCAATGTCCTAAGTTTTTACCTGCCTGGAGAAGTGGCGGGCTGCTCCTGAGCTCGTACACAGGACGTAACTATGGCACCCGATCCAGACCCAAATCCAGGACCCCTTCTGGCTACAAGTGGGAGGGGCCACCCAGCCCTGCAGCCACACTCTGCCAGGGCTTAGCGCTCCCATCTAAACCTGCTAGCCACCAGACCCTCTCCCACAAACCAGCAAATCAATTGTCCAGCACCCTGTGAGTCAATGTCCTAAGTTTTTCCTGCCTGGAGCAGTGGCGTGCTGCTCCTGAGCCTGGACACAGGACCTAACTATGGCACCAGAGCTAAACCCAAACCCAGAACCCCTTTGGGTTAATACTGGGAAGGGCCACCTGGCCAGGCAGCCACACACTTCTGGGGCTTAAGGCTCCAATTTAGACCCGCCAGCCACCAGACCCTCTGCCACAAACCAACAAATCAATTGCCCATCATCCGTTGAGTTAATGTCCTAAGGTTTTATCTGCCTGGGGCTGTTTCAGGCTTCTCCTGAGCCCAGCCATAGGACCTAACTATGGGACCTGAGCCAGATCCAAACCCAGGTATGTTTGCTTTTTTTTTTTTACACAGAGGTTTCTTGTGTTTTTTTTTTGTTGTTGTTGTTTTTTCTGAAGTTTACTATTTTAGTCAGTTCTTTGATCGAGTACTTTTGCTGTTCCCTCTAATTTGTAATGCTCCAAAATATGTGTATATGCTTTTCACATGTATGCCAAAATTATGATGTCTGAAAGTAAACTGCATATTAATTCCAAAACATGTTTAGGGATTCACATTTTCCCGATTAATTTTACATTACTCTAAAGTGTGTATACATACTCTGCTTCACTATTCTAGATTTTCACAGCATTTCCCTGACACATACCTTCTCTATATTTATTTCCACATCTCTAAGGCTAAGCAATTAATTTGCTAAAGGACATCAATAGCTTTAATCTTTGTACTACTAGCACCAGGCAATGTGCCCACCACTATGCAGATGTCCAGAATCAGGATACAGACAAACAAAATTAATAAATGAACAGGTAGGTACATAGTTGTTTGCATAGATATAAATCTAATTAATGCAATTCAAATCAGAGTTTATACAAACGTATTTGTCCATGGCAAGGTAAAATATATGCCACTAGAATTGCATTTGCCATCAAAAATAATACATCAAATATTCATTAAAATGTAACAGCATCAAGATGTATTTTGAAATATATTTAAATTTTTAAGAAAGACAGGACATTTTGAAATTTGATTTATTGAATGTGCTGTAAGATCTCTGTCTAATTGTATATGAACAAACACTACAATATATAGGTCTCTCTTAATAAAATTCATAGATCTCTAATTAGAATTAGAGATGTCTGAGAAACACGTCAGGAAGTGTTCAACATCACTAATCATTAAGGAAATGCAAATCAAAACCACTTTAAGATATCATCTTACTCCAATAAGACTGGCTAGGAACAAGAAAACAAATGATACCAAGTTCTGGAGAGGTTGTGGGGAAAGTGGATCACTCATCCACTGCTGGTGGGAATGTAAACTTTTTCAGCCACTATGGAAAGCAGTGTGGAAAACCCTTGGAAGACTTGGAATGAACTTGCCACCCGACCCAGCCATACCACTGCTGGGCATGTACCTTCAAGAATTATGCCACCACAGAGATACATGCACGGCCATGTTTATTGCAGCTCTCTTCATAATAGCAAGGAGCTGGAACCAACCTAAATGCCCCTCAACTGACGAGTGGATAGAGAAAATGTGGTACATCTACACAATGGAGTTCTATGCAGCAGTAAAGAAAGACGACATCACGAGCTTTGCAGGAAAATGGCTGGAGCTAGAGGACATCATGCTGAGTGAAGTAACACAGTCCCAGAAAAACAAACGATGAATGGTATCCCTCATCTGTGGATGCTGGTGCCAATTACACAGTTGTAAGTATTTCTTGTGTATGGCCCCCTGAGCTTTTGTCCAAAGCAGTTGGGCGTAATGCATATTGGAAACAACAACAACAACAACAACAACAGACAGGACTGCATCAAAGAACTGACTGAAGCAGTGAACTTCTGCTCAAAACAGTCAACTTCCTCATGGAGAATATTGAGAAAGACTAAGAGATGAAAAGCATGTTTGGCAGAATGCATGAGCTCTGACGGGGTAGGGGAATGGGCAGGAACATGGGTCTAGATTTGTTAAAAAAATAAAAGTAAATTTATGTGAAAAAAAAATCCAGGACCAGAGTGTTTGCCTAGACTCCAGCACTGAGGTGGCAGAGACGGCCAGAAAGTCTAGCTAAAACCGTGAGTTCCATGTTCAAAAAAAAAAAAAAAAATAGTGTACAGTTAGCAAATATCAATAAATTCAATATTCAAGTCCAAAAAAATAAAATTCATAGATTAATCTGTAATGGATATTTTAAAATTTAAAATTTTCTACACTATATTCAACTCAAGCATAAGTAGTCATGACTATTAAATTAGGAATGAATTGATGTTAATAATTGCTGCTTCTTCTTATCATAAATTTTTTGAATGCATTTTCACATTTAGGCACTGTTCTAGTTTCTCTTCTATTGTTGTGACAAACACTCTGACCAATACCAACTTGGGGAGAAAAGGGTTTATTCTGCTCACATTTCCTGGGTCTCAGTTCATCACTCAGGGTGCCCAAGGTGGGAACACAGGGCAAGAACCTGGAGGGAGAGCTGTAGCACAGGCCATAGAGGAATGCTTCTTACTAGGTTGCTCACCTGGCCATGGCTCATCCATTTTTATACAATATACAACAAACTGCCCATGGATGGCACTGCCTGCAATGGTCTGGGCCATCCCACATTGCTTAACAAACAAGAAAATACTCCACAGACATGGCCACAGGCCAGTACAATGGAGGCAATTCCCCAATTCAGTCTCCCTTGATCCAGGTGTGTCAACTTGACACTAAAGCTATCCAACACAGGCACCGAAGATGACTTTTGTTTTGGAACAAAAATTATTTAAATTTTCAGAAACTAAATTGAAACATTTTAAGTAATATATTTCTATACTTTTTTGTAATGGAATATTAAGATAACTTAACCTAATTATTTGATGTTATTGACATTTACACTTTAAATTACAATTAATGCTACTTTTTCCATATCAGTATTTGAAATTTGTGTTATGTAAAAGGGCAAATTATGTCTAATATAATTATTAGCATTTGTATCTTCTTTTATGATTTCCTGAGTGGTAATATAGTTTGCAGCTTATTCTGCACAAAAGTTCATGTTCTCCTCAGTGAAAGAGAGGTAATTTTACTGTAATGAAAATAAAAATTATAGAAAGTCCCATTCAATGAACCTACTATTTGACCTGGTAATACCACTCCTTGTCACATACCCAAAGGACTCACTGTACTGCAGAAATCCTTGTATATCCATGTTTGTCACTATGTTTTCACAATATCTAAGAGATAGAAACTATCTAAATGTCACTATACTGATGAGGAGATAATGGAATATGGTACATTTACACAATGGCACCCTATGCAGCAGTAAAGAAAGATGAAATAATGAAATTTTCAGGTAAATGGATGGAATAAGAAACTGTTATGCTAAGTGAAGTAACACGGACTCAAAAAAACAAAATATGTATGTTCTACTTCATTTGTGGATCCTAGCACCAAACCCTTATATGTGAGTGTGTATCCTGATGTATCTGCAATAACCAGGAAAATGGAAAGGGAACAGGAAGGTAAAGGGAATGAAGCAACCTCAGAGAAAAGAAGAGTAAGGGACAGGTATTTCTAAGGAAGAAATGGATAAAATGGAGGTTCTTAAACAGCAGGGGTAAGGGAGGATTATAGGAGGAAATTTGGGGATAAAGGTAAAGAGTGAGCTCAAGAGAGGTGGGACCACTGGATTATCATTGGAGAAATGGGGAAAATGGGATACTTTAAATGGATAATGCATAGAGGGAGGGGGAACAAGGAGGGAGAGAGGGAAGGAGAGAGAGAGAGAGAGAGAGAGAGAGAGAGAGAGAGAAGAGAGAGAGAAATAATGAGAAATAATGCCAAGTTATTGTGAGAAAAACACCCAGAGGGAATCATACTAGTCTAAAAACTAAACAAATTGCACATACAATATCTGTACATGAGACTATGTGTACAGATCAAGGCTACATAACAAGAAACAGTGCCAGACAGGAGAAATCCTCCTTTGAACTGTTGGCCATGGTAGTCCATGAGACTGCCCAAAATTATATAGGCTATTGCCAAAGCCCTAGATTGCCTTCCAAAACTTGAAAATAAGACTTTATTGCTGAGGACAGGACTTACTTTAGAGACTGTATTTAGAGTAAGGTAACTGGAACTGACATGGAAGCTACTTCCCCTGAAGGCTAGTTGTCATAATAGCTAAGGGAGAACATAAATTGATGGTTCACCAGAAGTTTTAAGACCAAATATCCACATTAATTTTAGGCACAGCATACAACATTGGTGTGGTAGTGGCTTTTTTATCTTGAGAGCAATCAATTTTTACCTAATTGGACTTAAACTCCAGTTATAGGAGGAAATTCATGTGTAGTACTGTAACCATTGCCAAATATACATGCATGGAGAGATCATAGATTTTAGAGAAACATCTGTGTTTTCACATCCTTAGACTCACATAATTTCTTACTAAGTGCAAACTACATATCCAGAAAATTACAGCCAATTATCCCAGTCACCACTTATCAAAGAATCTACTTTTGCATTAGACAGAGACTGTTACAGAATACCATAACTAGTCACACACAGACATTGTCTGTGAATTGCCCAAGCCTAGTAGTGGCACATCTACAATGTAGCCTCTATACTTAAGGCTCACACAATAAAGAACAAGGGGTAAAGAGCATATTACTGAATCTCTCAACTCTTAATAATGAAACTGCCTCATACAACAGAGGGCCTAGAACTACAAAAAAAAAAAATGGGCACGAATGGTCAAAGTATGGAGATTGGGGTTCTGCAAATTTTAGGTCCTCTGATAGGATTCTCATATTAAGCTCCACTCATCCAGGGCGCCTGGACCATTGTGGAAGAGGGGTGGAAAGATTCTAAGAACTAGGGAAGAAGTGCAAGACCATATGAAATAGAAACATACAAACTCCAACAACCATATTCATATGAACTGACAACAGTGCTTGTGTCAGCATGCACAAAACCCATGTAAATTCAAGAAACAAATCCCAACATAGAACTGTGTAAATTGGAGGGAAGTCCCAATATTAACAGAAAACCTATTGGCAGTTGATTAATGATGGACGAGGAAAAGCTTATCATCTTAAAGCAAGGGATTCTACATGTACTGACTAGACCTCAGTGGGTAAACTTGAACTGAGGAATGTCTGGGGATGACAATATTAGCATATATGACAGAGTGTACAAATGCCATTGAGGGGGTTGCTGGAGAAGGGTGCTAATGAGCAAAGGGGTATAATGGTGATTAAAATTTTTTGAGATATTCTGTATGAAACACACAAAATTCAATTAAGATGGATTTAAAAATCAGTAATTAAAGATAGTGTTGGACCAATGATTGATGTTCTCCCTTAGCAGCTTGCATAGTGCTCTCCAAGCTCTAGGGGGTAGGGGAGTTGTGAGAGAGCACCAAAGAAGAAGCACCTATAAGTGTAATTAAGAGTGATTGAAAAACTTATATATGAAACACATAAAATTTTAATAAAATTTTATAAAAATAAATAACTTATTAAAATAAAAGAAAAATCATTAAGATTATGTGGTGGGTGATACTAACATACAATCATAATCATCAAGGCCATTGTTTTAACTAATCTCTCCACATTGACTGGTAGGTAGGCAAAAATAAGTCCTCTTGAAATTAAAACCAATAATTTGTCTTGCCCACAAATGGGTAGAAAGGTTTTCTTAGTTATAATTTAATTTTATTTGTGAAGATGAGTTTTAGATTGCCTATCTAGTTGAATAATTCCTATGCCCTAAGACTTAGTGGAACTGACAATAATGAAGACTAATTAAAATCACTTATAGAGTAGAATATCTCAATCAAATCTAAAAGAAAATTAAATAATTAGAAACATCAGTCCTTCAATTAAAATATTTTCATGATGAATTAATAAAGAAAAAGCAGCATGTTCAATAGTAGTTGATTGTATTGTTAAATGATACATTTCTGGATTACTTATAGAATGTCTGAACTTACCATGAATGTCAATATATTAATTCATTCATAATTTGTTCCCTCATGAAATTTGTATTAAATGCTGACAATTGCACCTGACACTGGAATAACGTAGATGATTGATACTCAGGTTTACCTACAAGAAAATCACAGAGAAGAAAGGACGTACAGTAATAAACAAACATTTATTTGCTTAAAGGAATATGTTATCTTTGTAATTAAATATACAAATTAATAGAAAAGCAGTTAGACAGACAAATATTTCTTACAAACTGGTCCTTGACATCCGTTTCTGAAATAAGCAAACAAACATCTTAGATAAATGCTTTCAACTAGGAGAACAAGGGTAAAGACACTATGGGAAATTGAAGATGCTTCTATTTATAAAGCTGAGTACCTTCATTAATTTTTCTGGTCTCTTTAACATTAATGAACACAATAATTTTAACACATACAAGGAATAATACATGATCAGAAATCATATAAATGAATTCTGGAGATCTTTAAAAATTTCCTATCTACTAATTAGAGGGGGTGCTTTTATCCAGACACATTATCTCTACCAAATAATCCACACACAGAGAACTACACAACCATACAATAGAAATTGAAATTGTTGCTTTACATTCTGTCATACTTTTTTCTGTTGCCAAAATAAAATTAACTCTCATTGCTCATTTACTATAATTCCCAGCTGGAGTTCTTCCATATTCACTCAAATGTAGCTGGACTACATTCGTCTTGGCCAGAAAGCTATGAACTATTTTTCATGTAGCAGTGTGGCTGGCAACTTATTCTTTAGACAGACTTTCTTCAGAGGTTAATGTGTTTAGGATTATATATGGACAGTGACCTAACATAAAGTCTCTCAGCCTAAGTTTGGAGGAACTAAGACCATTCCTTCATGACTTCATAGGAGTTTTCCACTCTATGTGGAAAGAGGAAGAGAATTTGACTACAAAATGGAAGTTGGCAAGTGAGTCAAAGCCATCTTATTGATAAGATTAATAAAAACCTATCAGAACCCAGACTTTCTCTAAATATACAGGGGACCATAAGAAATAATGGCACAATGTAACATTTAAATAAATTAAACAATTTATTATTTTTTAGAAGGAATTGGATTGAAATTATCTAAGATAGTTTAAAATAATTTGGTACCCATTTTTTAAGGATTGAATTTAGCACCTTGACATAAAATTAACTGGAGAAAGTTTTAATTTTGTAGTGATTGTTTTTAAAGGATCAAAAAACATGGTAGAAATTTAAATCACAATTTTCCTTATTTTGTCCTACTAGAACCCCAGGAACATTTCTTCCAGCATTTATCATTTATCATGCAAATATTTATATTAAACAGTAAATATACCAAGTATGTTATATGTATTATGCCTACAAAACAGCAGTTACAAGTAGTTCTGCAGTATTTGACTCTTAGGCATAAACATGTTTTAAGTAAAACTTGTCCATGTTAGTGTTGCCTTACATTCAAGAAATTAAACTTGCATACTGTCATATTGTTCATTTGAGAGACCAAAACATAAAACATACTGTGCTATAATTTAGACTTTCTTTTGAATGGACAGATAATCAGCTAGCAGACACCAGATGCCTATGCAGAAGGTGCTACTGAATGAGAATCCAGTGATGCCTCCCAAAGAGTTTACCTAGCAGGAGGGACTAAGGGTTCAAAGAACAGGGAGTGTTAGTGTGCTGGGCTCTTTGGGATCCTGCTGCAACCATGTTGTTTGAAGCACCTGGGCGGGATTATCCCAGTATGGACATGAAGAGAGCACCCAAGGGACCATGTAATTGGAGACTCACCCCCATTCTCTCTGTAAGAAAAATAAAACATTGAACTCCCCTTAAAGAGAAGTTTTTGGAACCTCTGTTCCTCTGGCTGTCCTTGAGCCCACAACAGGAGGAGGCAGAGGAAAATTTATTGATAAAATTAGTGAAATCTAGACGGACATGGAGCTGAGGAGGAGTTTGGAAAGAGAAATGGGATTCTCTCCATTATGGCATAAGAAGCCAGTAACTGAAGTGAAGCTGGAGGAGGATGCAGAGGGAATTTTGGCATGGTGGACAGCCTTCAGAGCATTGACAGATGTAGTGGCTGAAGTATGGATTTTACAGCAGACTTTGGATAAAGAAGTAGAATGAAGTCACTCAAGGAGATAAAGTAGATGGGAGAAATTTCTGGGTGACCATCCCCTTCTAAATGGTACAGAGTCATGTGCTTAAGTGAGCAGTGGGGCCTGCAATGGGATTGTCGAGGTATTTTGAAAAGAGCAGAGAGACCAGAGCAAACTTTGTGAACCCTGAGAGTAGTGAACCAAGGGTGAGAAAAACCATGTCTGACATGGGCTGAACCTTATTTTATATTATTAAAGAGGTATCCCAGATAGAAGAGTCAGCACAAAGAGAGATTAAAAATTGAAGGGAGAAATCCAAACAAGAAAATAATAAGAGACTGGCCTCCTCATTATCAGCATCTGATATTGCTAGTAAATTGCATAAAGGAGAAGAGGTAAATGTGTTACTGGTTGCATTTTACAAGGCTTCCAGGGGGAAAAGACAGATAGTGATGAGGAAGAGAGTGAACAAGAAAAAATTCAAGATATCACTCAGGTTCAACCTTTAATAAAAGGAAAGGAAAGAATCCATATTTCAACATGCTTATGGTGGTGATTATTTATTTCCAACTAGAGTTGTTGGAATTGGGAAAAACATTCAAACTGGCAATGAAGGGGCCCCTCACCACCTGGCTTGTGAGGCTGTTGGACATGGGGGTAAATGGAATTAAGTGATGCAGAAGCACAAAAGCTGAGCAATATAACTTCTCATCCCTCCTTGAGACATAGGCTAAATACCCTGAGGCAGCACAGGGGAATCAGTCCTTAATAGATTGGCTAATATGAGCAATTAGAGACACATGGTTATTCCCAGCTGAAGTTCCCATGAATACCAGAGGGTGGAGGATGGTAGAAGAAGGGCAATCACTACTGAGGGAACTAGGGTTGAGGAAACGAAGATATAGTGCCCAGTTCACTGGGCCAGATAAGACTCTGTTTACCAGTGATTTATGGAAAAGCTTGATTGAACAAAGACCTCAAGATTGTTATGGAGACTTAAAGTCTGTGCTGAATCTTTTGATGGGACAGAGTCTATTTTATAAAGTAAGAGAGGTTTTGTCCCATCTAAGTGAACACTATAGTTCACCATATGAAGTATGTCTATAAAGGAGTAAAATAGCCTAAAGGTGGCAAATAGCCTAAAGGGCAAAACAGAAAAGGGAAGTCTGCTTGCGTTACTCAAAGTCAAATGTG
>VZQC01002281.1:3381-14016 GCA_009823505.1 Rhizomys pruinosus
TAAATAAAAATTAAATAAAAAAATAAAATAAATAAAAAATAAAAAGATAGCAAGTGTGGTGACTAGAGCCTATAGTCCTCAGGCCACGCCTGCCTGACCAAGGAAATCAGTAAATAAAGCAGAGGAATAGGAAGACATATTCTTCTTCAGGGCACACCCAGCACAAGCTAGGCCCAATGAGTCTATAAAGTTAGAGGTGTTCAAAACCCCAGGATAACAAATGGATTTGACAAAATGACTACAGATCCTGAAGAGCTAAGTGAACTAATGCCTCTTATTGATGTTACTGTACCCAACATGGATCTTTTGAGACAGTTGGTAGAAATAGCTATGCCAAGCTATGTTGGACTTGGTTTATGTTTGATTTAATATCTAATGTTAATATCTGAGTGTTTTACAGATATGAGACCTGTTCCCCATCAACTTCCTGCACGAGTGGTTCCACCAGGTGGATCAGTTGCCACATTTTGTCCTGTACATACAATTAGTCAACTGATTGTATGATGGAGTTTTCAATGGCCTTGCTAGTACTTTGTAAGCACTGTTTTATGGGACATTTAAGTAGAACTCCAGAAAATAGTAGTGCTGAGAATTATAGGGATGGTAAAGACCCAGCTCATGATGACACTAAGAACAATACCAGACCATGGCCTGGGGCCATTCTTCTGATATTTTGGCAAAGAATCTGGCTAAATTCTGCCCAGCTCTTAAGAAGTTGCTCAGTCTGTATTAAAACTAATGATCCAATTAAGATTAAAGATTTTCTTTATTAGATAAATTCGTAGGGAATCTACCATTTTTCAGCTATGTCCAGTGGGATTTGATTTGCAAGAGCTAATCTTCTTTAATTTGATACAAGAGGACTTCTCCAATTGTACGTGTACTCTAATCTTCAACAAGATGTGACTTGAGAGAATAGCTCTTCTGCTTTGAGTGTATTCGATGGATACTAGGCTAGATTTCAAAGACTCTGAGTGAAAGGATACTTGAAGTAGGATTTTGCAAATTATTTATGTTTATAGGACTTCACATTTGTATGATATACTTTATCCACAATAAGTAAAGTCTTCTTTAAATTTTTCCACTTAGTTTATGTTCATAGGGCTCCTGCCTGTATGAATTCTTTGGTTCAACCTGAGAGTAGATATTTGGCATAAAGTTTTTCCACACTGTTTACATTCATGGGACATTTCTCATATATGAGATTTTTGATGGACCATGAGGTGAGGTTTCTTGGAGGTGGCTTTTTCAGTGTACACATTCATAAGGTTTCTGTCCTCTATGAGTTCTTTGATGGACAGTGATCTGAGACTTCTGGGAGAAACCTTTTCCAGGCTGTTTACATTCATAGGTCTTCTCTCTTATATGAATTCTTTGATGCACAGTGACCTTATCCTTCCTGGAGAAGGCTTTTCCACACTGTTTACATTCATAGGGCTTTTCTCCTATATGAGTTCTTTGATGCACAGTGAGCTTATCCTTCCTGGAGAAGGCTTTTCCACACTGTTTACATTCATAGGGCTTCTCTATTGTATGAGTTCTTTGATGGACAGTGAGCTGAGACTTCCGGAAGAAGGCTTTTCCACACTGTTTACATTCATATGGCTTCTCTCCTGTATGAGTTCTTTGATGGACAGGGAGCTGATACTTCCAGGAGAAGGCTTTTCCACACTGTTTACATACATAGGGCTTCTCTCCTGTATGAGTTCTTTGATGCAGAGTGACCTTATCCTTCCTGGAGAAGGCTTTTCCACACTGTTTACATGCATAGGGCTTGTCTCCTGTATGAGATCTTTGATGCACAGTGAGCGAAGACTTATGGGAGAAGGCTTTTCCACACTGTTTACATTCATAGGGCTTCTCTCTTGTATGAGTTCTTTGATGGACAGTGAGATCATGGCTGGTAGAGAAGGATTTTCCACATTGTTTACATTCATAGGGCTTCTCTCCTGTATGAATTCTTTGATGGACAGTGAGATCATGCTTGTTGGAGAAGGCTTTTCCACACTGTTTACATTCATAGGGTTTCTCTCCTGTATGAGTTCTTTGATGCAGAATGAGCTTATCATTCCTGGAGAAGGCTTTTCCACACTGTTTACATTCATAGGGCTTCTCTCCTGTATGAGTTCTGTGATGCACAGTGAGCGAAGACTTCTGGGAGAAGGCTTTCCCACACTGTTTACATTCATAGGGCTTCTCTCTTGTGTGAGTTCTTTGATGGACAGTGAGATCATGGTTGGTGGAGAAGCATTTTCCACATTGTTTACATTCATAGGGCTTCTCTCCTGTATGAATTCTTTGATGGATAGTGAGCTGAGACTTCCAGGAGAAGGCTTTTCCACACTGTTTACATTCATAGGGCTTCTCTCCTCTATGAGTTCTTTGATGCACAGTGAGATTAGACTTCTGGGAGAAGGCTTTTCCACACTGTTTACATTCATAGGGCTTCTCTCTTGTATGAGTTCTTTGATGCATCCTGAGAATATATAACGTGGCAAAGGATTTTCCACACTGTTTACATTCATAGGGCTTCTCTCCTGTATGAGTTCTTTCATGGACAATGAGGTGAGACTTCCAGGAGAAGACTTTTCCACACTGTTTGCATTCATAGTGCTTCTTTCCTCTATGATTTCTTTGATGGACAGTGAGCTGAGACTTCCTGGAAAAGTTTCTTCTGCACTGTGTACATTGATAGCACTTCTCTTTGTGAGTTTTTTCATGCACACTGAGAACAGATATGTGGTTGAATGATTTTCCACAGTGCTTACACTCACAGGACTTCTCACCTTCATGAGTGAACTGATGTTTCATGAATTGTGAGTTGAATTCCGTACATTTATAGGACTTCCCACCTGTATGACAGAAACTTAGTTAGAACTTGAGAACATATTCTCACATTCTTCATGCTCAATGGGCATCTCCACTGGAGGACACCTATGACACTGAGTGAAATGTGATTTATAATTGACATATTTCTTACTTGGGTGAGACATCTGATTCCTGCTTTGGTAGGACTGCTGGTATAGTGGCTTCACACATCCTTTCCCTTCATAGAAGATTCTCTGTTGAATTTTCTGAACTGTTAGCTCTTCCTAGAGATAGAATTGGATATATTTAGATTTATGCAGCTTTTCCTGACAGTAGCTCTCTACTATTTCATATGGGTGACATCCTGAATCACTTTCTAAATCTCAGTGACCTCCAAACATGAAAATTTGGATCTACTGTCTCGTCAGGGTTCTTCTCTCTTTATTTTCCATAATTTGTTCCATCTGCATGCTAAATTGCTTACCATTATACAGAGGTGCTGGTTATGCAAACTGACGTCACCATGCCAGCATGCCAAGCATTTTGCTGACAAACCTATCTCCCCAGCCCATGTGAAATACTAGAGGAAGCATTCCAGGGTTTCTAATCTTTGCTTACAGATTTTAAATGATAAAAGCCAGGCTAGCTTCAGCAGCACATATACTAAAATTGGATCAATGCAGAGATTATCATGGCCCCTGTGCAAGGGTGACATGCAAATTCATGAAGCATTCCATATTTAAAGAAAGAAAAAAAGAGCCGGACATGGTGGCACACGCCTTTAATCCTAGCACTTGGGAGGCAGAGGCAGGTGGATCTTTGCAAGTTCAAGGCCAGCCTGATCTACAGAGTGAATTCCAGGACAGCTGGGACTACAGGGAGACCCTGTCTCAAAAAGATCAAAAAGATCAAAAAGGCAGATGGATGGATGGAAGGAAGGAAGGAAGGAAGGAAGGAAGGAAGGAAGGAAGGAAGGAAGGAAGGAAGGAAGGAAGGAAGGAAAGTTGGTTGGTTAACAACCCACATTATATACTTTACTCACCTTAACAACGTCTTCAGTAGATGTCTTTCTGTTCATGATTCCGTCTTCCCACAAACGTCTTTTGTCATTTTTATAGATAATCTCCATCTTGGCAGAAACTTTATAAAGATAAAAAGTTATGACTTTTTATCTTTATAAAGTTTATAAATGTCATTTTCCACCAATCACCCTTAGATCTTTTTTATTCATACAAAAGTAAAAATGTGCATAGTAATCCTCACAGAAGCTGTAAAATAATGTTGACTTACTCTTTTCTATTTGTTTCCTACAAGGTCTTAGTGTATATATAACTGGCTGGCAGGGATCTTGCTACATAGATCAGGCTGGCTTTGAACTTACAGAACTGCACCTGACTCTGCCTCTAAAATTCTGGGACTAATGTTAGGCATGAGCACACTCTACCTATTCACTTATGGTAACAACATACATCATACTTCCTTATGAATAAGGTGCTGTCATGTCTCTTATTTCTTCTTTTACTCTTATTGAAACATATGGAGATAAATGATTCCATTTTTAGTTTCTACATGGTAATTTTCACCCTTGATTATTTATTATAACAACTATAAATTATCACTCTACATGATAACACCATCATGTGTGAAATAGGAAATTTTCTTCAGTTAGTTGTATTTAAGGTGGTGAGATAATAGATATTCTATCTTCTAAAGAGGAACAGGGAAGGGCTGGAAAGATAACCTAGGGGTTAAGAACACCAACTGCTCTTGTAGAGGACCCAGGTTCAATCCCCAGCACCCACATGGCGGCTAAGAACCATCTGTAACTCCAATTCCAGGAGAACTCCAGTTCCAGGGGAATCCAAGACCCTCTTCTGACCGCCGAGGCATTGCACGACACAGGTGCACAAACCTACATGCAGATAGTACACTCATACACATATAAAAATAAATAAAATTTAAAAAAAAAACATTAAAAAAAGAGGACAGGGAAAAAATTAACATAAAGATGTTGCAATCTGTAAAATAAAAATGATTAAAAAAAGAACAGAGGCAGTGAGACAGCACAGCAAGGAGAGTCTCGAACTTCATATGCTAAATGTAATCCTGAAAACAGACCAAAAGTTGACCAAGAGAACAAAATTCATAATGCTGTACTCCAAATTACACACATTTGCCATGGCAAGACAATTCCTACTATCTTTCTCCCTCTCTATCTGTCTGTCTCTCTCTCTCTCACACATACACACATGTGCACTTGCACACACACAAATGCACACACACGCAATGAAAGTTGGGTCTGGGAGCAAGCAATTTGTTAACTTTAGACTCGGTATTCAAATCCTCTACATTGATCAAGACTTAGTAATACTCCAAGATGCAATAACCAAGCACTCTATACTATGAATTTGTTGCCTCTTAATTTTCTTTTTTTTTTTTTTTTTGGTCTTTTTGAGACAGGGTCTCCCTGTAGCTTCAGCTGGCCTGGAACTCACTCTGTAGACCAGGCTGGCCTTGAACTCACAAAGATCCGCCTGCCTCTGCCTCCCAAGTGCTAGGATTAAAGGCGTGCGCCACCACACCCGGCTAGCCTCTTAATTTTCTAAGGAGACCCAAATTTGACCCTGATAGTTTTCAGGACTCCCTTGTGGATATCTCCTGCAGAGAAATCTTGTCAGTGTCCACAGCCCCGTGAATTTTTACTTTTTCCTGCTTTCTACAGAGGGTATGATTATGACACAGCATGATGTGTCGATAAAATTAATCAACTTGTTCTTCCAAGCAGGAACAAAAATAAGAAAAGAAAAAAAAATCTCTTCACAGAGGTTAGCTTTGGGATGTAAAAGCTATTGAAACAGGGACTGCTGAGCATGGAAAAGCTCTTGGTTTGATCATCATTGCAGAAACCTAGGTGAGAGGTGCATGCCAAACCATCTGCCCCAAAATTTGGGAGATAAATCCAGAAGGATAAAATGTTCAAGGTAGCTGGGCGTGGTGGCGCACGCCTTTAATCCTAGCACTTGGGAGGCAGAGGCAAGAGGATCTTTGTGAGTTCGAGGCCAGCCTGGTCTACAGAGTGAGTTCCAGGATGGCTGGGGCTATAGGGAGACCCTGTCTCAAAAAGACCAAAAAAAAAAAAAAGTTCAAGGTTATGCTTCACTACTTAGTGCTTAGTTTGAAGCAACCCTGGATGACATGAGACACTGCACATTCCCACTTCAAGCAACATAGGATTTGGGGTAGTCCTGAATGTCAGTTCACTGGCATTTGGCCATTTTGGATTCTACATTTTCAGAGTAACATGTTGGCTGTGTTGTATCTCAGTCATGAGGTTTGCAGTGTGGAATGTTCCCGACTTGTTTCTGCAATATCTTTTTTTCTCCTCTTAAGCTGTCTTGATATCTCTTTTTTAAGCACCAGCAATCTTCCCTGTCTCTTCATTTATTATCTCCTTTATTGACCTTAATTTTCCAATTCATGTAATAACATGGAGAAAACTTCTAACTTGCCTCTCACACTGGAAATCATGACACTCTACTCATTCCTTTTTTTTTTTTTTTTTTTNTGGTCTCTCTGATGCAACTTTACAACAATTTGAGGGGGATCCCTGGACCCTAACATAACATCTTGGGGGCTCATTTGGGATCCCCCAAAGACCACCAGAGGGACTAGAGATATTCAGCAGGCCATGTCTTTTGGTTTATCAGGTTGTTCTCGGAGACCCTGGGCATCCAGATCAGCAGCCCTATATCACTGCCTGGCAGGAACTCATTCACAGTTCTCCCACATAGCTGCACCCCTTTCTTTCCCCACCTCAGTGGAGTGTCCTGGTTGCCAGGGCCACACAGCCTTCAGAACTTTATAGGATCTGGAATGGTGGTGGCCCCTTGGCTGGGCCTCTTGGCCCAACCTCCCCTTTGGCTCAGGGACCCCCAGCTGCCACTGAACCTGACCCTTGCTCTGCTGGATTATTTAGACTCCCTGGGGCTTTGCCCCACCCAAAGCCACCCGAGCATCTGTATCTTCAACTGCAGGCTACAGGAGAAGAAAGGGATCCAACTTTTTCCAGATTTAAAGGTGGTAACTATGTATTGTGTTTATGATAACTGTTCTTGTAGTCATGCTTGTCATGCGCCTAAGTTTTTGTGTGTTTGTAATTTAGTCATTTTAATTGTCTCATGTTGGTTCTGTCAAACAAAGTAGCCACGTCAAGTTTCCATCCTTTATGTGCACAGAATCATTCGTCTTGACATGCCAGACTAGATATGCATGTGCAAACTTTAAAATATGGATATTTAAAAATGCATTTAAAGGCCTAAAATTTGGATACTGTAGACATCTTTCTATCAAATGCTTCACAACAGATGGTAATTTTTTTATAGGAGTTAGCCTCTGAGTTGACTGTTTAAGGATCCTATTTTCTAGATGACTTTTTGGTTTGTGTTTGCTTTCTACTTTTTTTTTTTTTTGAGACCTCTTTGGGCCAGATTCTCTGGGTGGATGTAACCCTAGTTTAATATACTAACGTGCCTTCAGGGCTGGGAATGAATTCTTGGACTGGATTTTGTTCTGGGTGGGGCAGATTTACTACCTCTTGGGCTCAGCATGGTGGCACACGCTTTTATTATTTTTTTATATTTATTTCTGTATGTGTATGAATGTACTGTGTGCATGCAGGTTTGTGCACCCATGTCATGCAATAACGCAGAGGTCAGAAGAGGGTGTCGGATTCCCCTGGAACTGGAGTTCTCCTGGAATTGGAGTTTCAGACGGTTCTCAGCCGCCATGTGGGTGCTGGGGATCGAACCCGGGTCCTCTGCAAGAGCAGTCAGTGCTCTTAACCACTAGGCCATCTCTCCAGCCCCCGGCACATGCTTTTAATCCCAGTCCTTGGAGGGAGAGGTAGGCAGTTCTTTGTGAGCTCAAGGTCAGCCCATCTGGTCTGCTTTGGTGAGTTTCCACCCAGCTGCTACAATTAGACTCTATGTCAAAGGATCAGAAATAAACATCCTTTTTCTAGCTAGTAAAATTACATTAGCATTTAGTCAGGAATCTTGGTCTGACTTGGGTGGTCTTTGGAGCTTGGGGAATTCCTGAGCTCCCTAGAGTGCCCACATGTCAACTGCGTGGTCTCTGCTAGAGACCCATTTTGGGGTCTGGGACCTGGATCAGTCAGGATGCCACGTGGCTACTGGGAGTGCGTTATAGGAGCTGATCTCCAGGATGGTCTGTGTCTGGGAGGCAAAGGGACTTACCTGGTCTGTGCCCTCCTTGCTGATTTGGCAGGCAGTCCCTCCTGCATGCTATATATTTGTGTTTGTGGAAGAGTTGGCTTCAGAGAACTGGGTGAATCAAACTCATGAAAACTGTATTCATTCCATGCTTTTAGTCTCCATTGGATGAAGGCATTATGTAAAATTATTGTGATCATTTTGTTAGAGTAGCCCTCTCGCCCCAGGATCCTGATGTTTTGGATATGTGAGTCTTTCTGAAACTATGGAACCTTAGTTCAACTTATGGGTAGGAACCTATTTGGAGGGTGTAAGTGCCTTAAGCCCTCTTACTTAGTGAGATCTTATTCTGGCATGCCTAATCAGAAATATAAATATTTTAATGGTATAACCTGGGTACCCTAAAAATATCTTTGATATTTCCTTTTGTGTCCAAACTCTCTCCCAGCACTTGGGAGGCAGAGGCATGTGTATATCTTGGTCTGCTTTGGGTGAAGAACGGATACCACAATGGCCTGAGCCAGACCTGTTTTTTTGCCTCAGGGGTGGGAGAGGGCAGCCTGGGATAGCTAACAGGCTTTATTTTGTTCCTGCAGTGATTTCCTATCTGTTCCTCCCACCCCCTTCCTCCTCATAGGAAGCAAATATACCTCCCTGGGCTTGAACTGCTGTCCTGCTGGTCTGGCCACTCCTGGAAGTTCCCCAGCCAGGTGTGGTGGGCCACACCTTTAATACTAGCATCCCTTCAATTCCAGCACAGCCAAGGTTTAGGTTAAGGTCAGAAATATTGATCTCTGAACAAAATGGAGTTTATGTGGCCCATCTCATTTCCATTTCTTATTAAGTTGAAAACCCAGTTAGGGATATTTACTACATTTCTGAAAAAGCTCTAAGGTTTTGGTTTTAAAACTAGTTTGTCATGACATTGTGTCTAACCACAGTACTTATTTTATGGGAGTGTTTTTAGTATTTCTTCACAACTAAGGGTCAATTTGTTTATGAATGTTGTTATGTCTCATGGTATTAAGAAAGGAAATGAGAAGGTGAGAAAAATGTTAGAGAGATATAGAAATGGAGATATTTATAGTAAAGATTTATATAAAGATGATGAGAAAGTCTATGCAAGTGATAAGTCTGAGAAGGTTTGTTGTGGCAGGTAAAAGGTGAAACTATATGAATAAGTTTAATTTTCTAAGGTTCAGTCAATTAGTTTAAGAATGAAAATGTGGGGCTAGAGAGATGGCCTAGCGGTCAGGAGTGCCAACCGCTCTTGCAGAGGACCCAGGTTCGATCCCCAGCACCCACATGGCGGCTGAGAACCGTCTGTAACTCCAATTCCAGGAGAACTCCAGTTCCAGGGGAATCCGAGACCCTCTTCTGACCTCTATGGCATTGCATGACACAGGTGCACAGACCTGCACGCAAACAGTACATTCATACACATAAATAAATAAAATTAAATTAAAAAAAAATTTTTTTAAAAAAGAATGAAAATGTATATCTAGTCAAGGTTTGTTTAAGAGTGTTCAGTTTTTGCCCAAGCTTTATCTACACATCACATGGCATTTCAAGGTTTAGTAAAAGGATAAAATATAGGGGCTGGAGAGATGGCTCAGCAGTTAAGAGCACCGACTCCTCTTGCAGAGGACCTGGGTTCGATTCCCAGTGCCACATGGCAGCTAAGAACCATCTTTAAATCGTTCCAGGGGAATCCGACGGCCTCTTCTGACCTCCGTGGCATTGCACAACACAGGTGCACCAACCTACATGCAGACAGTTCACTCATACACATAAAAAATAATTTTAAAAAAAGAGATAAAATATACAGAACTGTTGTTAGTTTTCAGTCCACTCCTGGTTTGCACTGGACTCCCTGTTACAGGTTTGGATTAAATGGACACAGACAAATAGTGGGTTGCCTATGGCTACTGAAAATGTACTTTGTGTTTTTTGCAAGAGTTGCTTTTGATATTTCCTTTGACCTAACCAGGTAATTTGGTTCAAAAAGCTGGGTTCTATCTTCCTGAACCAGCTCCATGCAGTCCAGAGGAGGACAGACTCGGATGAGCTTAGTAATCCTTATCAATTTATTGCCTGTCTTCTGCAACTACCTAAGGGAAAACTCACAACCATGACTATTGAAATTTCCTGGAAAGCAGATCCTGAGTCCAGTCCTGAAGCCAAATGAACAAAAGGAGAAGCCCAATAATGGATGCTTCGGAACCCCTCATTGATAAATTCTAATGGACTTTTAAGTTGGACATTTATTTCACCCTGTTCCTCTCCTGGTTCCCTGCCTAGAAAATGTACCTAGCTACTCTCACCCTCACAGGCATCGGTCAAGGATTTTGTTCTCTCTGTAACTATAATTTTGGGGGTCTTTTAGATAGATCCACTGAGCAGGGGTACCCCAGTCACCACCCTCTATGCCTCTTTTCAGTATGGAAGAAGTCAAAGTGGTCACTGCCCCAGTTTCCTCTTGGCAATTGAGGTGACCTCCTCAGAGGGTAATGTGATAAAAATAAGAGCTAAAAATTGGCTGAGCAGTTTAGGGTCAAGACTCCCCCCAAAAGCCAGTTTCTTTCTCAGCTGAGAG
>VZQC01002286.1:10539-53884 GCA_009823505.1 Rhizomys pruinosus
CTGGAAAAGCTGTCAACCCATGAAGGGAAACAACCTGAACAGACTAGAGTCCAAAATGACAACTCCAAAGAAAGTAGACTGTTTTCTTCTCACCCACTTGTGCCCCTTTCCCAAAGCCCAGGGAACAAATTGTGGAAGAGGAGGCATGGTAGAATGTAAGGGCTGTGGAGAGATGGGGTGAATCATGAGACTACAGCAAATATAGTCTGGACTCCTAATTGATCAACATGCTTGTGCATACAAGCTTCTCCAACTGGACTATGGGAACCTTGGGTTGTTCAAAATTTGGACATAGATACTTGTAAAATGCACCAATTACCTAATTGTATGGCAAACTGAGCAACATCAATGTTATCTGAAAACAACTGTGTTATTATATTGTAGAATCCCTTAAAATAAACAAATAATAATTTTTTTCCCCAGAAAATTCCTTTTATTTCTTGTTCATTTTCAATGTTCAGTTATGAGTAAGATCTGACTTCATTTTTCCCTTAACCATGTGTAAGACATCTTAGTTATGTTTGACAGAAACAGCAATTTTATTGTTGGTTATATAATTCAATCTTCCAATTTGACACACCTGGCTTGACATTTGTTTCTGGCTGTCTGGTAATAGGACTTTCTTTTCTAATATCCCCTCTTTCTTTCTCCTTACCTTTTTTCCTTTGGTAGTATTAGGGACTAAACCTTGGGTGTCGCACATGTTAATATTCTTTTTTTTTTTTTAAAAGAGACATACAGAGAAAAGGAAGATAGAGAGAGATGCAAAGACCACTTTCAACCCTTTGGTGGAGGAGGTTTTTGTGGGTTTTTTTTCATGTTTTCTGTTTTTTTTTTTCATTTTATCTATTTATTTATTATATTATTTTTATTGAGAATTTCATACATGCATAAGGTGTTTTAATAAAATCTATTCTCCCTAATTCCCTGCAATTCCTCCTCTATTTCATTACCACATTTCCCTCCCAAATTCATGTGCTCTGATTGAAGAAGAGGCAGAGAGATTATAAGAGCCAAAGGTAGTAGACATCTGCAGTGAAAAAACTATTTGCTGGACGTGGCAGGGCTGTTGCACATATGAACTCACAGCAGCCCTGAGTGCATGCACAAGACCTGCACAAGATTAAGACAGCCAAAATCTCAGCATACACAGGGGTGGGACTTACGAAGTCTCACTCCAGTCTGAGATATCGACAATTGCTGGGTGATAGGGAAGACAAAATAAATTCTCTTCAAGGATGAAGTCTTGAAAAGCTATCCATGCTCCAGCAGGTAGTCCTATACTAATGTGTTTCAGTCAGTACTAAGTAAGCTCAGTGGGTATGAAACTTATTTGAGCATCACATACAGTATGTTTAAAAATGTTAAACACTGTAGGGGCTGGAGAGATGGCTCAGTGGTTAAAAACATTGGGTACTCTTTGAGAAAATCCAGGTTTGGTTCCCAGCACTCATAGGGCAGCTAACAACCATCTAAAACTCCAGTTCCCAAGGATCTGATGCCCTCTTCTGACCTCTGTAGGTGTTGCACAACGTGGGTGCACTTAGATATATGCAGGTAATACAGTCATGCACATAAACAATAAAATATTAAAACAAGCACTCTAACACAAGGCAGCCCAAAAATACACTACTTTGAGGTTTATGGTCTGGGAAATAACAATAGGATGGATTAACCTCTGTTTTCTGTAACTAACCCATTTTGTTTCTATAAGAGCAAGAAAATTTGTATGTATATTCAAAACGTTGTAATCACAACTGATTATAGTCATTGATCTGGGTTTATTTCTTTCAGGCAGCATTCCTTGACCTTGTGTGGCATAACTGCATTCATAGTGCAAAATGCACATGTTGCATGTTCAGAACCAAGACTGTAATGAAGTCAGGCAAGGCACATGGATGACTACTGCCATAAACACTTTAGGTTCTTTAGCATTTGACTTTCAATTAATTTTTGACTGCTGCACATTCAGAAATCTTTTACCACTACCAAAGTTTCCCCAACCCCCACAGTTAGGTAAACTCATATGGAGTTGTGATTTACAGTTTAAACAGCTGCAGACTGGGCTGGATAGATGGTGTCCTTAAAGGCACAGGCTTACAACCAAAACACAAGAAGGTGGTTGTAGAATGTAAAAACAATAAAATCTTAGAAGTTCAAATATAGAACAAATTACCTATTTAAAAATGATTGATGAAATATGGAGTTGGAACCAACCCAAGTGCCCCTCAACTGACGAGTGGATAGAGAAAATGTGGTACATCTACACAATGGAGTTCTATGCAGCAGTAAAGAAAGATGACATCGGGGCTGGAAAGATGGCCTAGCGGTTAAGAGCACTGACTGCTCTTGCAGAGGATCCGGGTTCGATCCCCAGCACCCACATGGCAGCTAAAAACTGTCTTTAACTCCAGTTCCAGGGGAATTCGACGCCCTCTTCTGACCTCCAGGGCATTGCACGACATGGGTGCACAAACCTGCATGCAGACAGTACATTCATACACATACGAAAATAAATAAAATTTAAAAAATTAAATAAAAAAAAAGAAAAATGGCATCGTGAGCTTTGCAAGTAAATGGCTGGAGCTAGAAGATATCATGCTGAATGAAGTAACACAGTCCCAGAAAAACAAATGATGAATGGTATCCCTCATCTGTGGATGCTAGCATCAACTACCTAATTGTATGGCAAACTGAGCAATGTAAATGATCTGAAAACAATTGTGCTCTTATATTGTGAATCCCTTAAAAAATAATAAACAAACGAAAAAATGATTGAAATGATTTTGTGGAAATTTCTCTAAAGGTAATGTTGAAACCATTCACAAACAATGTGAAAATATGTTCAGTATCATTAGTTTGGGAAGAAATGCAAATCTCAACCACAAGAAGATACAATACACTTATTAAAATGCTTAAAATAAAATCACATTCAATTTTAACTCATATCAATCTAACAATGCAGTTAAGTGCCTGAAAAACTTTCTTGCAAAGAAACAGTGTGTTGAAGATAGTCTTGACAATTCAAGCAAATATGTATGACAACACAGTATAAATATTGATGTTTTACTCATCTTGGAGCAAACCATTTGTAAGCTGTATGGCGACATATCAGATGTGACAAAACTAGTGTAAGTCTCAATCATTAACAACAACATGAAATATGATACATCATCCATATTATTAGTGAGGAACCTTAAGGTATAATATGTATTATATACCTTAAGGAGATAGCATGCTTCTAGGTAAGGCAATCAAAATTTTATACCTACTCATAAATTTTACCAAATTCTTCTTCACAATATCTTTTTCAGAATTCAAGCCTTAACATTTCTATGTAGTATTTCAATAATGTGGAGATTATCTAGTGGTATGTTTTTGCAATCTATAAATAAATGTTCAATATTTGGGACAGATAATGAAAAATCTTTGATGGTATGAGCATTGACAAAAGTATGAAGTTTGCTGTTTAACATCAAATTACCTAGATGCCATTGACCAAGTATTTATCCCTTCATCTGAAAAGCATTTACCTCATGGAGTTCTTGTGAGGATAAAAAGATATAACATACATTAAACAGAACAATGAATTTATGATGGTGGTGATGATGATGATGATGATGATGATGATGTGTATGATGATTTTGACAGGGACTATAGGGCAATGCAGTAGCAATAAGGAGTGAGATATGGGACCTGCTTACCTTCTGGCCCCAGAGAACACACAATTCCACAGCCACCATCATTCTCTGATCCTTCATTTTCTTTGTTCTCTAAAAATCTTCCTCCTGTGTCTAAACTTCCACCTCAGTTCTAGAGTTCCCAGACTTCATTCTTTCTGGGTTACCAGAGGAAAGGAGAAAACACCTGTTACTGTACTCTACCAAGGAATTTAATTCTTGTTAATCTCACCTCTTCTATCTCTACCTTGCCCACTGGCTCTGTTTCTGACAGCCACATGGTATTAATAAGATGTTTTATAAACAGCAATCTTTTTTCTAATAAAATTTAGCTTTCTTCCAGGGCCAGCATGTTCAATCTGCAGTCAGCTCTTAAAATAATTGTTTTTCTTCCACCATAAATGAACAAATGAATAACTGAATGAATGAGCCATCTCCCTTCCCTGTGGAAAGACCTCAGGGCTTCACACTCTTACCTCACATGTCCCCTAGGAGTTGCCCTTCTTTCTTCCACTGCAGGCTAATTTGATTTTGTTAAACTCTCTTCACGTCACTCAGGGCATTAGTGCAATCCAGGTAGGAGGAAGGCAAATGTGGGTGGAATGGGAGATTATTCAGTTTACAGAAGAGCAAATATCTAAATATAGTGACATTGGTGATATTTCAAGACTTAGGAGATCTGAGTGGTAGACTTATTTCTTCATGGACAAGAAGGTAAGTTTTCTGGGTTTTAGTGTTTGTCTGTAAAATAAGGGGATAATACTAGATTAGAGAAGAGACTTCTAAGCCATATTTGAGACTTCTTTTTAGTCCCTTAGGGTTGAAGGACAGCCACAAGGCTAAACATGAGTGAATTCTATTATCTAAGATGAATCCGTACACAATCAGGTTTAGACACCTAAAATTGGCTACCCACAGAGGTTATGCTTGGACGGGAGATTAAAGTGGTTGCTATTTTCATCTTTTATGTTTTCGCTTTTCAAAAGCTACATAATTGTCATGTTCTGATTTTATAATAAGTAAGCATTCAATGTAAAATGAAAAACTTATAGTTGCAAATTAATACGTAAAATATGCTTCTACTTTTCCATAAATATTTACATGCCAATAGATGAAAATGTGTGGAATGAAAAAGAGTCCAAAACCCAACAGTGTTTTTCTGAGTGATAGACTTGTGAAGCTCTTATTGATTTTTCTCTACATTTGATAAGCTACAAATTTTATATAGTAAGCAAAAGTACTGAAAAAAAGTAAACAAAAATAAATTAAACTTCTGTCTTACTACCAATATGATAATGAAATGAGCCTCAGCCTTGTCTCATCCCTCTTCCTCAATGAACTCGTCAGGTTGGATGTCTGATCTCGGTCCTTGTCTGTGACCACTGGACATTACTATCTTCCTGGTCAGAGATATCAACTCTTGCTGGTACTCATATACTCTCTACACTTACTGTAACAGGGAGAAGAGTTAGTTTAAAACCCAAGACACAGCTTTAAGTGGTTAATATGTAACTGGCACTACAAGCAATTCACTTATTGATGCTACAGAGTAGTAAAAATAATGGGACAGATAGTTTGAGACATTAGGTAACAGGGCATAAATGACTGATAACTGAGACAAAGAAAGGGCACAATGTGTCTGGTTCACTGAACTCTCCGCCTAGAGAAAATGCTTCACCACACACAGTAAGCTAGAATCGAAGCAAAGAGTGCCCTCCTGTAGAGTGAGAACATAGAATACAGAGGTGAGGGGGTATGAAATGAATCAAACCTGTGGGACAGGGTTCTGAAAGAAGTATCATATCCCAGAAGTTCACGTGCTGATCACAGTCATGAGTCATTAGCTAAAGGCTGGCCTGAAAATAGTAAACAAATTGCTGGAGAGTAATAAAAATGGCTAGATATCAATAGTGTAACGAAAAGACATTCTTAACAACTCTGGGTGACAGTGGAATTCTTCTCTACTTGGAAAGAAGTGAGAAATCTTGAAGATGAGAAGACTTGGCAAAGTCCTTGCTGGGCAAACTCGAGAACCTGAGTTCGAAAACCCAGCACCTATGTAAGAAGCTGGGTGCAGTGGGGTGTAACTGTAATCCCAGCAGTGGGAAGGGAGAGAAAGGAGACTACCTGGGGCTTGCTGGCCAGCCAGCCTAGCTGAATCGATGAGCTCCAAGGAGAGAGAGAGAGAGAGAGAGAGAGAGAGAGAGCTGATGTTGACCTCTGACATACACATGCATGCTTCATTCATACACCCAAACATGTACATACGCAGAAGTGAGAGACTGAGAGATCTCATTCATATGTTTTTTTTTACTTATAATGATACCCTTTCATTTATATTCTTTTTTAATTTATTTTTTATTGTTATTAAACTTTTTCCATAAATCATACATCATTTTCCAATCTAATTTAGAGTCACTTTCATTGATATGTTTTTAACACCTAGCAGTTAATACTCAAGTATCTAGATCAAACACAAGAAAAACTGTGCATGATGAATGAGAAACACCCCCTTGAGTGACACTTATCGCCAACAGATACAAGCCTCAAACTGAATCCTGACACGCCCTTCAGGGTAGAAATATGTGAAGATTTAGCTCCAAATTAAAAATCATTTAAAATACCATTGATTTTCACAGATACTCCCAAATAAAGCATGAATTCAGTCCTGAATTTATTGAAAGGAAAATAACAGAAGTTAGAGACCCTCACAGTACATTATTCACAATATCTGTTATGCAATTAAAACTGACTAAATATGCAAAAAGTGTCAGGAGAATGTGATATATATCAAACAAAACTGTCATCACAGAAAGTGATCCAGAGATTGTGTGGAAACTGATTTATCAGACAACACTAAAGTAGCAATTACTAATATATTCAAAGAATTAAAATAATGAAATACACAGTGAATAGAAAATCACAGGTACAATTAGGAAAAACACAAAAGAATCAAATTGAAATTCTACAATCCAAAAATGGCATAACTGAAATAAATAGAACATACTGTATATATTAAACATATGTGTGTATAAAGATAGGCTTAACTACAGACTGAGAATAGCAAAGGAATGTCATTATAAAAGCATATCGACCAAAGTTATTCATTGTGAATAAAGAGGAGAAAAATGACTGAAGAAAATTTGACACATGGATATTAGAAAAATGATAAGTGGTATATGTGGAGTTCCAGCAGAACACAATAACTTTTCAGGCAATAAAATAATTTTCTTTGGCATGATAAATATAAATGAGCAAATGGACAATTTTCCAGGTATTTGTAAATACCTAACAAATGGCTACACACACACAGACACACACAGACACACACAGAGAGAGAGAGAGAGAGAGAGAGAGAGAGAGAGAGAGAGAGAGAGACAGAGAGAGAGTCAGAAGCACAGACATTGTTAAAATGCATCAGGCAAAATCCAAGGTAATGAAGAACATACTCAGCCATGCTAGTGAAAGCCTGCAATCCCAGTGATTAGGAGGTGGAAAGAAGGAAAATGATTTAAAGTTCAAGATCAGCTTTAGTTACATAGCAAGTTCAAGGTCAGCCTGGGATACATGAGATCCTGTTTCAGAAAAAAATCAGATTGGGCCTTGTGGGATATGACTTTAAACCCAGCACTCAGGAGGCAGAGGTAGGCAAGTCTCTGTGAGACTGAGGCCAACATCATTTACATAGCATTTTCCAGGCTAGCTGGAACTACAGTGTTACCCTGTCTCAAAACAACAACAACAGCAACAACAACAACAACAAGTATGGTACCTATATACAATGGAATTTTATTCTGCTACAAGAAAATAAAGTTGTGAAATTTTCAACTGGATGAAATTGGGAAAACTATTGAGTAAGATAAACCAGGCACAGATAAACACCACAAGTTCTATTTCATATGTAGCTCCTAGCTTTGAATATCTAATTGTGTGTGTTTGTCTTAGAGTTCTTATGAAGACCAGAAATCCAGAAAGAGGCTATGAGGAGGGAGATACCTTAAAAAGTGTGTGGGAGCTAGGGGTAATAAAACATAGATAATATGAAGCTAGAGAGAGGTAATACTGGATGCAGCAAAGTTTAAACAGAGAGAGAATGATGGGATAAAGGAGGTAAAGGGTCAGGGAAGACAACGAAAATGAAAGAAGCTTGAAAAAGTTGCATTGTACACTACTATATTGTAACCAAACTAACTTGGAAAGACTAGAAAAAGCTCTTCTTAAAAGCAATATGGTTGGAGCTGGAGAGATGGCCTATCGGTTAAGAGCGCTGACTGCTCTTGCAGAGGACCCTGGTTCGATCCCCAGCACCCACATGGCGGCCGAGAGCCGTCTGAAACTCCAATTCCAGGAGAACTCTAGTTCCAGGGGAATCCGACACCGTCTTCTTACCTCCGCGTGGCATTGCACGTCACGGGTGCACAAACTTGCATGCAGATAATACATTCATACACATACGGAAATAATAAAAAAAAAGAAAAGAAAAAAAAGCAATATGGTTATTAAACAAAAACGATGTCAGGTATGAAATATTTCCGTATGACTTGTTGGTCAGGGAAGCCATAGAGGCCTCCAAAACAGTATAAGCTCTTGTGATTCCTGTTTGTGGCCTTTGATCCTATGGCTGAAGAAACAGACATAGCTTACATTATGTATAGCAATGAAGCTGGAACTGAGATAGAAGCATCTTCCCTGCTCTCTAGCTGTGTGTAGGCTATTGTGGGAGAAAAAGCATGACTTTTCTTATCCAGCTGTGAACTTTATGAACTATGATACCAACATGCCAAGCAAGCTGTGGCCACTTGTGCAATACTGTCATGACCGTTATGGGGGATAACGGAAAGTTCTGTGATTGGATTTGAGGTTTGCGCTACAGAAGAAATTCTGTACCTGATACTGTAAACCTTCCGATAGCAAAGGACAGCATAAGATATGGGGAGGGCACTTAATTCTGCTTTTGTTTTTGTTTTTACTTAAACTGACATAGTCTGAGCCAACGTCTAAATACTTATGTTTATACCCATAGACAATGATGACTTCCACGCCTTAATCAGAAAAGCATCACGTTCCAATGGAGTGAAATGTGGTGAATTCAGACTTATCTATGTACAAGTACTGAGTATTGGTGCTCAACTCAGAGCAAGACATTTATACCATTGTCTCTAAAGCTCAGGGAACATTTTAAAGGATGGGGTGGAAAAATGTAAGAGCTGGAAGACAGAGAAGGGCTGACAAACACCATCTTCTAGGGAAGACTCAGCCAATGAAATAAAAAACTCACAGCAACTCGAGACGCATAGACTGCTCCTGCGCAAAAATGGGCCCATTAACAGACATCGATTAAGGAGATCCTGGGAGTCTTACTTGTCATTGCTGAAGTATTGACTATTGATAGATTTAGTGTACTCACTGGTGATAACCCACTGGTGATCTCCACCAACCTCTACTGAGTATTTGTAACACAATGGTCACAAAGAGGCCCTGGTTAAACTAAACTGGTTACAAAACAAAACCAAAAGTCATGAATCTGGGAAAGAGACTGGTAGGAGGGAATGAGGGAGTGCCAGGTAGGGATTCCCAGGAGGGAGCTAAAATAGTGAGTGGGGAGTAAATGAATACAGTGTACACATGAATGAAATTGTCAAAACTAACAATAAAAAAGTAAGTACATCCAGATTTCATTGAAGATTGAAAAATACTCCCTCAGTATTTGACAAAGAAAATTCAATGGAGATCTTAGCAACAGTGTCATGAAACATAACCAGCTAAGACTATAGTGGTAGAGTGAGTGCTTAGGAAGAATGAGGTCTGAATTTCAATACCCATTACAGTACAAAGAAAGAAAGAAAGAAAGAAAGAAAGAAAGAAAGAAAGAAAGAAAGAAAGAAAGAAAGAAAAAGAAAGAAAGAAAGAAAGAAAGAAAATAAATAAGTAATTATAATCACCAACTGCAGATTGTATATTATTAGCTATTATGAACAGAAAATTGAAACAAGGAACCATAAAGATGAAATGTAAGACTCAATGACCTTCTACATATTGAAATTGTAAATAAATGTCCTGTAAACAAATAAATCATAATAAAATTTGAAGTCAATAATAAAATAGTACATTACTAAATATTTGAAATTTAACATGCTTTTAAATAAGATGTTTGTGCTAGATAGCTTTAGTGTCAACTTGAAACACCTGGGTTGAGGGAGCCTCAGTTGGGGAATTGGCTCCATTGGATTGGCCTGTGGCCACGTCTGTGGAGTATTGTCTTGATGGTCCAGCAGTGTGGGAGGGCCCAGCCCACAATGAGTACTGCCACCCTGGGCAGGTTGCTGTGTACTGTATAAGAAGGCGGGCTGGGCATGAGCCAGGGGAGCAAGCCACTGAACAGCATTCCTNAAGCCAGTGAACAGCATTCCTCCATGGCCTGTGCTTCAGCTCCTGCCTCCAGGTTCCTGCCCTGAGTTCTTGCCTTGGGCTCCCTGAGTGATGAACTGTGACCCAGGAGATGTAAGCTGAATAAACCCTTTCCTCCCCAAGTTGGTGTTGGTCAGAGTGTTTTGTCACAGCGATGGAAGACAAACTAGAACAATGTTGAAGATGAAATTGCAAAGGAAATTTAAAATACTGTATATTATTAATTCATTTGTTGATGGACATTAAGGGACATATACATAATTAACTTTCTTTAGTCATAAAACTGTAAAGTTATGGGGCTGGAGAGATGGCTCAGCGGTTAAGAGCACTGGCCGTTCTTGCAGTGGACCCAGGTTTGAGTCCATGCATCCACATGGTGGCTAATAGCTGTCCAAAACTGCAATTCCAGGGATATGGCACCCTCTTTTGCCCTCCAAAAGCATTTTGTGACACAAGTACACTCACATGCATGCAAGCAATATACTCATGCACATAAAAATAAAAATAATAAAAATGAAACTCAAAATGAAAAGTTATGAAATGTTGAAGAAAATAGATGGAATTGGAAAATATTATATTAGAATTAACTAAGACTTAGGAAGACAGCACCACATACTCTCTCTCATATGTATAGCCTAGATTGTAATTTTACATGTATGTATTTATGTAAGAGTGAGGGTGACAAAGGACAGGGAATTAAAAAGGTGCCCATGAGAGGGAAAAAAAGCGTTAAGGAGGTGGTATGGAGCATAGTATAACATATGAGATATGAAAATGGACAGGGAGACAGTGGGAACAAAAGGATATAAGAGGAGGGAGGGAGTCAGGAAGATGAGAAAGAGGAGTTGATGAGACAGGAGCAAACAGAACTAAGTACTATGAAATTGCTATAAAAAAAATTCCTGTTACTTTGTATGCTGATAGACGTGGTGACTAGAATATTTTCAAATTTGTGAGATACATATACTTAAAGGTAAATTTACAGACCTAAAACCACAAAAAATATTTCAAAGTCAATGATCTATGTTCCTAGTTTAATAATTTGGAAATAAAAATGAAGAAATGGAGGGACTGTGTGTAGCTTGCAGTCTAAATTTTAAAAAAAGGAGGGGTTGGGTCCTTGTCCCATACCCTTTTTTCAACCAGACTAGGATCCCCTCAGATGCCAATCCCTTCCCTGGACTAAGTCTATTACCCTGAGTTGCCAGGCACCCCATTATGGGCTCCTCATTTCCCCCACTCCAGGTATTCCATCTTTCCTGGAGCACCTGGCCTGCCAGACAGGTTTGCCCACCTATGAAGCTGGTAAGTCGGGTTTTCCTTTCCCCACAGATGCCTCCCCCCCACCCAGGCAGGCACCTAATTTTCCACCTTAGACCTCTAATCTATCTCCCTACCTGCAACTGGCTTAACAGTCTAGCACAAACCAGTAAACAACAACCTTGGTGGTCATTCCTCTCATCCAACCTCTCCTGCTCCCACCAGCTTCTCAGACCTGCCCCAGGGAGGACATTGGTAACTCAGACTCTGCTGACCCACCACACTATTCAGTACTTCTCCCACACCCTCACCTTGTTCTCACCCAGACTAGGATCCTTGCATAAACTAATCCCTTCTCTGGACCAACTCCCTTACTCTGAGTTGCCAACAACCCTAACATAGGTGGTAAGCACCACCTCAATGAATCCCAAGCCCCATCGTCCTTGAATCTTGATCTACTGGACAGTACTGCCTACCTAGGACTCTTAACAAACCATAACCAAGCTGTACTAACAATAAAAATATATCAAAACTCAATTAAACAAAAGACATACAGAAATACCTGCTGGTAAGATAACCAATAAAGGATATCATATGCCCAAATAGCAGGGGTAAGAAATAAATAATATGAAAAACCAAGAGAATATATTCCTGACAAACTACATGCCCCCCGCTCCAGAAGTGCACTAAAATGAGAACCGTTCTGAGGAACAGCTGGACTCAGAATTTATTTTTTTTTATTTTATTTATTTATTTTTCTTCTATTACTTTTTTTTCATTTTTTAACAAAAAGTAATCATTTATGAGTACAACCATCATTCATGTAAAACCAATTTGCAAGCAGTTGTGCCCCAACCCACACAGCCCAAGGGTCCCACTATCCAGCGGCGGGGGGGGGGCTTGTATGTACAATCATGTTGATCAAATAAGAGTCCAGTCTGTATTGCTGTAGTTTCACTATTCACCCCAATCACAGCCCTTACATTCTACCACGCCCCCTCTTCCGCAGATTGTTCCCTAGGCTTAGAAAAGGGGCACAGGTGGATGAGAAGCAAAAACAGTCTACTTTCTCTGGAGATGTTGTTTTGGACTCTGTTCAATTCTGGCTGTTTCCTTTTATGTGTATGAATGTACTGTCTGCATGTAGATTTGTGTATCCGGGTCGTGCAATCCCACGGAGGTCAGAAGAGGGTGTCAAATTCCCCTGGAACTGGGGTTAAAGATGGTTCTCAGCCGCCATGTGGGTGCTGGGGATTGAACCCAGATCCTCTGCAAGAGCAGTTAGTGCTATTAACCACTAGGCCATCTCTTCAGCCCTTGGACTCAGAATTTAAAAGAATAATTATAAACATGATCAAAGAACTTAAAGAAAACACAAACAACTCAAAGACCATGTGATGGGAGGTCACGGATGCCCTCTATCTCCACTCCTGTTCAATATAGTGCTTGAAACCATTGCAAGAGCAATAAGACAAGAGAAGGAAATTAAAGGAGTACTAAATGGAAAATGAATGAGTCAAATTATCCCCATTTGCAGATGATATGATATTATATATAATATATTTTGAAAATTCCACCATAAAGCTACTAGAAACAATTAATAATTTCAGTAAAGTGGCAGGCTGCAAAATCAACTTACAAAAATTACTAGTGTTTCTATATACCAAAAACAAGCACTCAGAAAAGGCATACAAAGAAACCCTTCCAATCACAATAACTTCCAAAAAATACTTAGGAATAAACCTAACAAAAAACACTAATGATCTGTACAATTAAAATTGCAAAACATTAAAGAAAGAGATAGAAGAAAACACCAGGAGACAGAAAAATCAACCACTGTGGTAGAGTAGTAGAATCAATATAGTGAAAACGACCATCTGACCAAAAGCAATCTATAGATTCAATGCAATGCCAAACAAAATACCCATGACATTCTTAACAAAGCTAGAAAAAGTCATTCAAATTCATATGGCACCACAAAACACCCCAGATAGCCAAAATAATTTTGAGCAAAAAGACCAATGAAGGGGGGAGGCATAACCATATCATATTTCAAGTTATACTAAAGAGCTGTAGTTATAAAAATAGTATGCTATGATACTGGCGAGGATTAATATCCAGAATATACAAAGAATTCAAAATCAAAGTAGCAAGGAAATAAACAACCCAGTAAAAAGATGGGCTACAGATATGAACAGAGAATTCTCAACCGAAGATATAAAAATGGCTAAGAAACACCTTAAAAACTGCTCACCATTAATTGACATGAGTTCAACAAGTGCCCAGTTTTGCCCAGACACTGTCTACAAGTTACATGGTGTTTTAGGACTTAGTAAAAGTAAATATGTGTATATTAAACAACATTGGTTTACAGACACTGATAAAAACGGTAATGCATCCGAGTTAAATGGAGATATAATTCACTGTTGTGTAACAACTATTTATAGTGGGTCCTGATGAAACTTACTTTCTAGGTGCCACAAAGGTTTTGATATGAGAGACTTTCTTGCCTCCCCCCCAGAACAAGGAGAAATATGACGATGATGGGGTTGCTCTCCAACTGTAAATTGGAGACAACTATTATAGAGGTAATCTCTTATAAAACTGGTAAAACTGCCTTCTTTAATTGACTAATAGACATAGAACTGTGAAAAGGATTACTCTCTGTTCAGAACCAAATATAACACTAAAGTCCTTAAACTATGCGCTTAAGCAAAATATATCAATACAGGAGCTCTGACATCAGTAATGGATTATTCCACCAGGGAGATGTTGGCCAGGGGATCTAAGGCCCCACAAAAGGTAAAGGCTCCTTGCCTCTAAACTGGGATACCTGCAAGAAGAGAGGCGATAAGGCCCTGCTGCTGAAGACCTGACGTTAACATGGGAAAGATGCATTGAGACCACACATGCAAGTGTACAGATGGCCTCTGGAATACCAGAGAGTGTTACCAAGGGCCACTAAACCAATAAAGCAAATACGGGTCTCCTTGAGTCAAGCAAGACTCCACCGTCAGCACCAGCTACACCTCACCTGCCTGGAAATAATGTGCAGCAGAGGCAGCCATATGCCTGTATATCCCAAATCTAATTGGCTATTGGCTCTCTCCTTGGAGGAATGACCCATGGCTGATGCCACAAGCTTACATTCTCTACAGGTTAGGAGATATCATAAGCCACAGTAAGACCCCGTCATATTTAACAGGAAAAAATGTAGTTCGTGGATCAACATCTCATCTAAACATATATGTCTATAACAAAGTAACCTACCATAACTATTAATGCTGCTTAAATACCTATATATCTAATTGCTTGTGCTTCATTAGTAGGATCGAAAGGTTATTCCTGGACAGACTGTCAGCCCATGAAAGGAAACAGCCAGAATTGACCAGAATCCAAGACAACAGCTCCAGAGAGAGTGGACTGTTCTGCTTCTCATCCACTTGTGCCCCTTTTCTAAGCCCAGGGAATAATCTGCGGAAGAGGGGGCGTGGTAGAATGTAAGGGCTGCGATTGGGGTGAAGGGTGAAACTACAGCAATGTAGTCTGGACCCTCATTTGATTAACCTGATTGAACATACAACCCCTCACCCCCCGCTGGAAGGTGGGGCTGTGGGTGTTTGGGCACAACAGCCTGCAAATTGGTTATACATGAAGGATGCTTGTACTCATGGATTATCACTTATAGCTAAAAAATGGAAAAAAAAACTGAGAGAGATATGCAGGACAGTCATGGCAGAATGCATGATCTCGGTTGGGGTGGGGGTGGGGGTGAAGGGAAGGGGAGATATGCCTGAACTGAATTGGAAAATGATGTATGAAATGCACAAAGCATCAATAAAAAAAATGTTGTGTAAAAAAAAAAAACTGCTCACCATACTTAGTAATTCAAAAAATGCAGGTAAAAACCACTTTAAGATTCCATCTTATCCCAATAAGACTGGCTAAGACCATGAAAATGAAAATGAAGGCATGAGATGCTGGCAAGGGTGTGGAAAAAGGGGAACACTTATTCACTGTTGATGGGAATACAGACTAGTACAGCCACTATGGAATGCAGTATGGGAAACTTCAAAAAATTAAAAATGAACTTATCATATGACCCAGTTATACCACTCCTTGGCATATACCCAAAGGACTCATCATACTGTAAAGGTCCCTGTGCATACATGGTTTCTGCTGCCTTCTTCACAATAATGAAGAAATGGAAACAACTTACATGTCCCACAACCTTTGAATGGATAATGAAAATGTGGTGCATCTACACAATGGAGTACTACTCAGAAGTAAGAAAAGATGAAATTATGAAATTCACAGGTCAATGGATGGAACTAGAGAATGTTATTCTGAGTGAAGTAACACACAATTCCCCCTCATTTGCAGATTGTAGCATCAATCCCCTTATGTGTATATATGTCCAGATATAACATCAGGAACCAAGAAATTGGAAAGCATACACGGAGGCAAAGGAAAAGAATAATCCTGAAACAGAGGGACAATAAAGAACAGATGTTATGAGGGGGGAGGTTGGGAGGGTGGGGGTGTTGAGTTGGGAAGGGAGGAAGGGGAGATAAGGGGGTATGATGGGAGATGGGGGGAGTTCGGGAGAGAGGGAAGGTAGGGACTATGGGAGTGCTGGAGCTGGGGAGGGAGGACAGGGCTGGTAAGGGAAGAAGAAAAATAGAGATGATTGGAGCTTGAGAGACTGAGAAACCCAGAGTATAATATCATGCCCCCAAGACCCCAAGAAATTCACATGAACTATATGAACATTAGTGCATGGGCTGTGCAAACTGGTGGCTGTGTGGCAGGGAATACAGTGCAAAACAGGATACCTCCCTTTGAATGGTTGGTGAGAAAATCCAAGTGATTATCAAAACAAAGCAAGTTATCTCCAAAGGTCTTTTTTACCTACCAGAAATAGAGGATGAGGCCCTACTGCTCAGAGTGGAACATGCTTCAGGATTGGGACTTAAATTAATGGAACAGGAACTGACCTGCAACTTTTCTATCTGAAGTTGTGTTCATAATGCTAGACAATGTGCACACTGCTATGAGAGATGGTCAATCAATGGTACAGCCCAGTGTCAAACTGTAGCAACCATGATAAGCTACCCAGAAAACTATCTCTATTAGTGCATTGGAGGCACTGTTGTCTGGGGGATGGTCAGCAACTATCTAATTGGACTTGGAATCCTCTCAATGGGAGTGAAGTCATGAGAGCCACTATAAACTCAGCCACATGCACAGGGCTAGAGAGGACATAGTACCTAGAGAAAAGCCTACCAGGGTCATATCTCTAGACAAATGAAATTTCTTACCATACACAAACTATGGAATCTTGTATTTACAGATAAGCATATCGTATGCCACTCATCAAAAAAACTACTCTGTGCAAAAGATGAAGGCCACTGCAGAATCCAACAACTGGTCAGACACAGAACATATACATCTGAAAAATCCCCATTCCTAGGAGACACAGCTACAATTGATACTCTACACACAGAATGAGGGGCAGAGAGAAAATAAGTGCACTCTTCAATTCTCCCTAGTAATGTTTTGTACACAATAGAATATGAGGTAAACTGAAGGCCACGCCTAGTTAACCTCCAAAGAATTAGAGCTCCCAGTATGTGTATCTCTGGATAGAACCCCTATATTAAACCTCACCTACCCACAGCTCAGAGATCATGGTGCAAGATGGTGTGGAAAGATTGTAAGAGCCAGGGCCGGTGCATGAATGTAGAGAGGCAATGACTTACAATTGACTGTAAACTTTCACATGTAAACCTGTTGCAATGTAGGAATCAGTCATGGAGACCCATGCCAACTGGGACAAAATCTCAAAGAGGAACAAGAGAAATGGGTGGGGGAATGATCCTGGACTGGGAACCACAAGAGACTGGGTAGGGTGCTGCTGGGGGAGGAAGAGTATGCCTTGATTAGGATTCCTAGATATGCTGACTAGACTGCAGCAAATCTAGTTGCTCATAAAGACATCTGGATTTGGGAGCTTGACTAGATAAAGCTTAGCTTGGATGTTGTGATGTATGAGTTCTGATGAGGGGTTGGGACATGGAGGGGGCTAGGTTTGGGTGGGAACTATTGTATGAGATATACAGATGCTCAAAAGAAAGACAAATAATTTGAAAAAAATGATAATGATATAGGAGGGATTGAATGGAGTTACCCTGAATGAGTAGATAATCCTGCTCCTGAAAACAATGGGTTACTAAACCAAATTTCTGGTTTGGGATTAGGGCATTTTCGTGTGTGTTAGTCAGGGAGGTCCCACCAGGCCTGGAATTAGAGCATTTTCATGGGTGTTAGTCAGGGAGTTCCCAACAAGCCCGGGATTAAAGCATTTTCATGTGTGTCAGTCAGGGAGGTCCCACCGGACCTCCTAAATAAAGCTTTTGTCAGTCCTCTTGGTTGCCTAATAGAACTGAAATCCAAGACCATATTGATGAAGACACTACTCACTTAGATACAGAAAAAACAAGCAGGAACTGAGCTAGGACATTCCTCTCTTCTGGCCAGTTTTCGAAGTGCCAGAAGGTACTGTGCGGGCTACTGTGGGGAAAAAAAAGCATCAATACCGTTACCCAGCTGTGATCCTTATAAACTGAAGCATCAACTTTGTGGGGAAGATATGCCCACTTGTGCAATAGTGGTATAACTGTTGTGTGTGTAACCAACAACCCTTTGATTGTATTTGAGGCCAGCTCCATGGATGGCAATCCATGCCTAGAATTGAAAGCCTGGCTAACAACCATGCCTGGGCCCAGCTGGGGAAGTTACTACTATTATTTAACTAAATTCATATATCATCAAACTGCTTTCTAATTATCTACACTTTTACCCATAGGCAAAGGCTACTCTTATCCTTAACAGAAGCATCTATTTGCAGTGGATGACCGTGAATAGAGAGTCTAATGGCTGCCCAAGATGCAGAGACTAAGTGACAGTTGAGGTCTCAGCCCTGAACAAGATGTGTAGTGGTTGGAAGTATATTAAAGTGGGAAGACAAGGCAAATGGCTACAGAATGCCATCCTCCAGATTCAGCACAACCATTGTAATCATGAACTCAAAAACTATAGCTACCAGCTCAGCTGGGAAACAAGACTGCTCCTGCCAACAATCAGTCATGAAGATGGAGGGGCTCATGGAGCCTTGCTCCTTACTGATTAACTGTTAGGTACTGATAAAGTCTGAAAGGGGCCACTACTGTCTCCAGCTTTGTGTCCACTGTTGAGCCTACCAGGGTTCAATGAATAGCTCCAAATATATGATCATTCACATGACCCTGGTTAAACTCAGTGCATCAGAAAACCAAACATAAACAGAAATCTGTGCCTTGATTCCTGCCTATAGGTATGTGTACTACAACTACCTTTTTGAGACTCATGGGTGAAAAAACAAAAACCTAAAATAAAAAGGGGGGATACAGATATATATGAAACCATTTTTTTGTCAAAAACTTTGCAATTCAAATCTTAAAATTAACTATGGGAAAAGATTTGTATGTTAGAAAGGTTGGCCCATCTGAACATTGAAAGGAAGAAAAGCATCAGACTGCTACAGACATCAAACCACTCTGTAGATCCTACTTGTAACAACTATTTATAATGAGTCCTAATGAAACTTACCTTCTAGGTGCCACAAAGTTTTAATACGAGAGACTTTCTTACCTCCCCTCCATAGAATAAGGAGAAATATGATGTTGATGACGAGGTCGTTCTCTAACTGTAAATTGGAGCCAACTGCTATAGAGGCAATATCTTATAAAACTGGTAAAACTGCCTGCTTTAATTGACTAATAGACATAGGAACAGTGAAAAGGATTATTCTTTATTCAGAAACAAATATGATACTAAAGTCTCCTTAAGCTATGCACTTAAGCAAAATATATTAATACAGGAGAGCTCTGATATCAGCCATGGATTATTCTACCAAGGAGATGTTGGCCAGGAGATCCAAGCCCCCCCCCCAGAGGTAAAGGCTTCTTGCTTGTAAACTGGGATACCTGCAAGAAGAGAGGCAATAAGGCCCTGCTGTCAAAGACCTGATGTAAGCATGGGAAAGATGTACTGAGACCGCACTTGCAAGTTACAGTTGGTCTCTGGAATACCAGAGAGTGTTACCAAAGGCCACTAAACCAATAAAGCAAATATAGGTCTCCTTGAGTCAAGCGAGACTCCTCCGTCAGCACCAGCTACACCTCACCTGCCTGGAAATACTGTGCAGCAGTGGCAGCCATATTCCTGTATATCTCAAATCTAATTGGCTATTAGCTCTCTCCTTGGAGGAATAACCCATGGCTGATGCCACAAGCTTACATCCTCTACAGGTTAGGAGATGTTATAAGCCACAGTAAGACCCTGTCATATTTAACAGGAAAAAATGTAATTCATGGATTAACATATCATCCAAACATATGTGTCTATACCAAAGTAACCTACCATAACTATTAGTGCTGTTTAAATACCTATATATCTAATTGCTTGTGCTTCATTAGTAGGATCGAAAGGTTATTCCTGGACAAACTGTCAGCCCATGAAAGGAAACAGCCAGAATTGACCAGAGTCCAAGACAACAGCTCCAGAGAAAGTAGACTGTTTTGCTTCTTGTCCACCTGTGCCCCTTTTCTAATCCTAGGGAACAATCTGAAGAAAAGGGGGCATGGTAGAATGTAAGGGCTATGATTGGGGTGAATGGTGAAACTACAGCAATATAGTCTGGACACATATTTGATGAACTTGATTGAACATACAAGCCCCCCAGCTGGATGGTGGGACCCATGGGCTATATGGGTTTGGGCACAACTGTTTGCAAATTGGTTTTACATGAAGGATGCTTGTACTCATAAATTATTACTTATTGTTAAAAAATGAAAAAAAATAAAGAAGTAATAAGAAAAGAATAGTAAAGACTTATGACAAACTTTATGCCAATTAATTTTATAATATAAACCAAATGGACACTTTGTATGGGGTGTGGCATGGCTGTGATTGTGCATGTGCATGTATGTGTATATGCATGTGAAGCACAAAGGTCCACTTCAGGTTTCGTTCTTCTGGAACCATCCACCTTCTTTTATCCAATAGAGTGTCTGGTGCTTGCTGACTACCCTAGGCTGCTAGGCCAGCAATCTTTAAGGATATTTTCCTCTTTGCTTGTACAGGAGAGGAATTACACGTAAGAGCCACCACACTAGGCTTTTTGTAAAACATGATGTCCACTTATTTGCACAACAAACAATCTCCTCTGGACATTCTTTTGAAAGCACCACTTACCAAAGGTGATTTAAGAAGGTATAAACAGTCTGAGAAAATGAAATGTTTTAAATAATTTATGACATTTTGAGGAATGCTGCTCCTGAGAATCTAGGTATGATTCAATAGATGGTCCTACTCCCATGCACACACAGACATCACTAAGGAGAGTCAGTGGGTTTTAATAAAAGCACCTACGTTTGGAACAGAAAAGGGGAGGAGTAGGGTATTGGAAGAGTTGAAGATGAGGAAATGTGGTGAATTTGATAAAAACAAAACACATTCTATGTACATATGAAATACTCCAAGAATAAAAAGTAATTGAAATATAAAAACTAAAATAATTTTATTGTGCATTCTTTCAAATATTGGATAATAAATAAAACCAGTCTTATACAAACACTCAAAAATGTAGGAACTTAGTACCACTTCAGGACATTGGGGAGTGTCAACTGCAATATCAGATTAAAATCAGATTAAAAGTTGTACCTATCCTTAGCTGAACTGAGACCACTTTTATAGACTATTCACACATCAATTTAAAGGTTTCCCAATACTGAACACTAAGCCATAGCCCAACAAGTTGGGGAAGCAGCAAACAAAGGCATTCTCAACAAAGACAATACCAAGAAACACCATTCCCAACACTTAGATGCCTAAACATCATCTAAACAACACAAATAACATCAATAACAAAGAGAATATGTCTTTTCTAGAAATCAGCACCCCAATCTTCATGACTCGTGGAAATGGCATCCTAGAATGATTTCAAAACAGCAATTATAAATATGTTCAAAGAACTCAAAGAAGCTATGAGTAAAAGACTACATGAAGAGTATGAAAACATAAAGTTGAATGAAGTCACTAAAACAATTTAACACACAAAATTAGAATTCAATAAAGAGAATTTTTGAAGAAAACCCAAACTGAAATAAAACTTGAATTGTATAACTCTGAAAGTCAAACAAAAAACTCAGAACTAAGGATCATAAAAGGATTGGATGAAATACAACAGAGACTATCAGATCTTGAAGACCAGGTTGAGGAAATAGATTGTTAAATCAAAGAAATTGTCAAATGTAAATTGTTCCAGAAATGGATTATGCAGGACTTCTGGGAAACTATAAAAACAACTCACAAATAATAGATTTAGAAGGAGATGAAAACCCATGCTGCGCGGGCGTGATCGGGGCCGAGAAGTAAGATATATATATATATAAATATTATATATATATTATATATATAATTTTTTTTTTTTTTTAAGGGATTCTACAAATGACACAGTTGTTTGCAGATGAGCAGTGATGTCACTCATTATGTCATGACAATCAGTAATTGGTGATTTTTGCAAGTATCTTAAATCTAATGAAAGAGATACTCATATAGGTAGGTATATGAGGCATACTGGACACCAATGACACAGAACCAGAAAAGAAAAATCCCCACATCTTCTACTAGTCAAAATGCTAAATGTACAGAACAAAGAGAAGACATTGAAAGATCAGGTCACATACATAGGACAGACCATGAGAATAACAGCTGACTTTTCAATGCAGACCATGAATGCCAGAAGGGCTTACACCTATGTTCTACAAGTCCTGTAAAAACTCAATTACCAACGGCGGTGGTGGCCCACACCTTTAATCTAGCACTAGGGCAGACCAGGCGTATCTCTGGGAAGGTTCAAGGTCAGCCTGGTCTACAGAGCGGGTTTCAGGGCAAGCTGGAGGCAAACAGACCCTGGTCTCAAAAAAAAAAAAAAAAAAACTCATATTCCAGACCAGACTACTATATCCAGAAAAACTATCAGTTGTAATCAAAAGAGAAAGGAAAACTTCCCATGAAAAAACAGATTTATGGAACACAGCTCTACAGTGAGTACTCGATGGAATGCTTTGGTCTGAAAAGATTAAACATTTACAATAGAGTTAATATCTATAATATTGATAATATTTATAATATACAAATAACTCAAAAAATAAAAAAATAAACAGTAAAAAACAAGCCACTTAAAAACTAAGGCAAGGAGTTGGGTGGGGTGGCACACACCTTTAATTCACTTGGGAGGCAGAGGCAGGCATATCTCTGTGAGTTCAAGGGCAACCTGGTCTACAGAGCGGGTTCCAGGCCAGCTGGAGCTAAAGGGCGACCCTGTCTCGAAACCCCCCCCAAAAAAAAAACTAAGGCAAGAAACTAAACAACGGCTTCTCAAATGATGAAAGACAAATGGCTTAGAAATATATTTTTCAATGTTCAATATCATTAATCATCAGGGAAATGCAAATTAAAAATACTTTGAGATTTTATCTTATCCCACTGATAATGGCTAAAATCCAAAAAAGGAACGATGTAAAATGCAGCTGAGGATGTGAGGAGAGGAAAACTCCTATTCACTGTGAGTGGGAGTACAACTTGGTGTAGCCACTATGGAAATCACTGTGGATATCCTCAGAATCCAAGAAGGATATCTGTCATGTGATCCAGTCATACCACTCTTGTGCATAGACCCAAAGTACTCTACATTCTAGTGCAGGAATACATCTTCATCCATGTTCATCGGTGTCCTATATACAGTAGCCAAGGAATAGAAACAACCTAGATGTCTATGAACTAATGAAGGGATAATGAAAACAATATACATTTACACAACGTAATATTATTTGGTTCTTAAGGACAAGGAAATTGTGAAATCTGTAGGTAAATAGATGGAACTGGAAGCATTCATCCTAAGTGAGGTAATGTGGCATTACTAAGGTAAATGCCTGGCTCTTCGCATTTATGGCCAAGATTTGACTCAAACTCTAAGAGTTTTTTCCTTCAGATCGCTCATGCAAATGCACTCTCAAGCCAGGTCTCCCCCATCCTTTTATTAATTTTTAGTTTCTACACCAGGAACTGGGGAACTAGAAGCTTGGCATCACCCTTATTAGAAAAACTTCCCCTTAATCTTTAGGCCTAAAAATACCTCATACACAAAATGTCAAGCATCCTTCTCAATTCTCACTGTTTCCAATGAGGAACCTGAAGCCCAGTAGGTCACAGGTCATAGTTAGCTAAATAATCATACTACCAAACTCACTCACAATTGTCTTATTGTTCTACCCATTAGTGTATCTTTCAACTCTCACTAGAGAAAGCTTTTGGTTTTAATGTTTTGATTGAATTTGACAGTATATAGATAACTGTATTAGTCACTTTTCTGTTGCTGTGATAAAGCACATGACCAAGGAACTTATAAAAGGAAGACTTTATTTGAGCTTACGATTGACGGTTCCAGGGAATTAGAGTACATTGTGGTGGGAGGCATGGCGACTTGAACTGGAGCAGGAAGCCGAGGGTCACATCTCGCAAAGAGCACAGGAAGCAGAGAGAGAGAGCAACTGTAGACCATGAGGCTTGTTAAACTCACTAAGCCTGCCCCCAATAACGTACTTCCTTTAGCACGGCCACACCTTCTAAGACCTCCAAAAACAGTGCCGCCAACTGGAGACAAATGTCTGAATACTTACAGCCAATGGGGGACACTCATTCAAACCACCACAATCCCCTTGTTTCTCTGCACCACCCCTTTTTGCCCAGCCCAATTGAGTCTATAGAATCTAATTTGTGGAGCTGGAGAGATGGCCTAGCAGTTAAGAGCACCGACTGCTCTTACAGAGGACCCGGGTTTGATCCCCAGCACCCACATGGTGGCCAAGAATGTCTGAAACTCCAATTCCAGGAGAAATGCAGTTCCAGGGGAATCTGAGACCCTCTTCTGACCTCTGCGGCATTGCACGACATGGGTGGACAAACCTGCATGCAGACAGTACATTGATACACGTACAGAAATAAATAAAATTACAAAAAAGAATCTAATTTGTATCCTCAAATATCATTCAGTGTGGATCCATCCAGTGGAGTCTGAACAATCTACCAGAATTCCCATCCTTGAAAGAGACTGTCTCCTCCCCTCTTAATAGCCATCAGTTGCTTAAGCGTTTCTTACCCACTTCCTCATATCTATACTGGGATTTTGTGTGATTTGAGCTTGCAAGGCACTTGTGCATGCAATCACTAGTGCTGTGACTTCATATGACTAACTGAGCAGCTATTTTGAAAACTCTGCTTCTTTGTGGACATCCACCATCTCTGGCTCTTACAATCTTTAACCTCCCTCCCCTAATTTAGGATGATCCCTAAGATTTGGGAGGAAGAAGTTTGATATTGATGTCCTATTTAGAGATAAGTTCTTTACAGCCCCTTGTTCTCTGTAGATTTGCTAGTTGTGGGTTTCTTTGTTAATCACCATCTGATGTGTAAGGAAATTTCTCTGGTGAGAATTGAGGGAGGCATTAATCTAAAGATATAACAAGTCATTAGGTGTCAGTTTAACAGTATAACTATTTCGGAAAAAAAACTGGTATTAGATTCTCCCCTATGTTCAGTGATTATTTAGCCTGGGGTTCCAAAGCCTGATATCAATGGCAAGTATGGGATCCATCCTATGAAGTTGACTTTAAATCAAATTAAAAACTGATTGATAATTCCCATAATATTCCTTCTGCCATTTCACTGGTTGGTATATCTTGCCACTCCCATTGTTGTTGTAGTTCACAAGAGTCACAGCTGTGTAGGGTTGAGGGTTATTTTTTTCCTTCCAGTAGCATGCATAACACTGAATGTGAGCCAGTAGAGATGAAGCTCTGACGTCAGCAGCACCAGGTCAATTTCACCTTCTTTGTTCTACAGCTCGTGTATGTAGTGTCTTCCTCAATAGAAACTTAGCATGCAATTCTGGTGGGTAATCAAGAGTACGAACGATAATCCATTTTGTTTGAGGATCTACAGGACCCCTGGTCAACAGTTCCTAGAGAAGGGAGTCTATTCCTAGTATTGAGGGCTTTTTCCCCCATTAGCCTGTGTTGTCTAGAAAGGGCAATGCTCACACCCCGTTATAGGATTTTTTCCAAAGGCTTTTAGTGTTACTTATCCCTCCTTATACTCTCTCTTCTACCCTGCTCTCCTATTCCCCACCCTATTAAACCATTCCTACTAAAGAAGTTTTTGTTGTAGCAGATCGTGATTAACACACAGACTCACACAAGATCAACATGCAGAGAATAAGGGATTGTGGAGTGCACAGCCCTAAAGGGGTCACCTATATTGTACCTGCTCCTCTCACAGCATAGGGATCACTGCAAAAGAGGGGGTAGATAGATTCTACAAGCCAGAGGTGTTAAATAAATACAAAGAATGTGTTCTATCTGAATACCACTGGGTAGTTGGAAATATGAATGCATGGAACTTATGAGAACATGCAGGAGACCTATGGAAACTCAAGCCTGAGAGTCAAGCATGGATAGGGGAAGTTGGGCAGGAAATCCCCAGCCATAGCTGAAGATCGATTGGCAATTTGAGGGACGCTAGGAAAGCAAGATCAGGTTTCTCTACTTGTGTGCCTGCCTGTTAAGTTGGCAAAACTCTTAGGGACCAACGCACACACAAAATCACTTGGAAAACACAGATTGGCCTCAATAAAAATTTAAATGTTTTAGAGGCAAATAATAATAGAGGATATGAAGTTGCAGGGTGGGAGTGGTAAGGTGAAGAAGAGAGTGGGTCTGTATATGCTAGAATATTTGTGTGAAATTCTTTTAATTTTTTTAAATTTATTTTTGTTTTATGTGTATGAATATATTCTTTATAAATATGTAAGTGCACTAGTTTTGTGTGATGCCCTCAGAGTTCAGAAGAGAGTGTTAGATCCCCTGGCAGTAGTTATGGATGTTTTGTTTCCACTATGAAGATGCTGGGGTTTCAACCTGGGTCTTCTGCAAGACCACCTTCTGCTCTTACGTGCTGAGCCCTCTCTCTACCCCCTGTATGAAATTCTGGAATAAATAAAAATATTTTTAAAATATGGGATTAAATCACTTTCGAATTCATTTTAGGCCAGAATAAATTAAAATGTAGGAATAGTTTCCTGACTATGTATTAACAATTTGAACCCATAAATATATAAAAATAATGATGCATTATGCCCAGCAGAGTTTCTACCATGAATGCAGGATTCATTTAATATTCAAAAGCTGTCATTATATATGACTACACTCAAATCATAAAGAAGGAAAATATCATATGGTTATCTCAGTATAATTACAAAATGCATTTGATGAAAATCAGTGCTCTTGGGGCTGGAGAGATAGCTCATTGATTCAGAGTGATTGTTGCATTTGCAGATGATCAAAGTTCAGTTTCCAGCACCCACTTTAGGGTCTCACAACTTTAATTCCAGTACCATGAACTGTCTTCTGGCTTCTTTGGGTATCTGCACTCACATACCTACCTACCTACCTACCTACCTACCTACACACACACACACACACACACACACACACACACACACGCACACACACACGCACACACAAAAGTTTGAAAGTTTTTTAAAAATCACCTTTTTACTATAAAAACTTTCAGAAAACAGGATATTGACAGGAACACCCCCACCTAATAAACCAAAAGAATGCCTCAGCCTAAGAACCAAGACAGGGCTATTCATGCACAGCTTCTGATCAACACTGTGCAAACACTAGAAATCAATAATTACATAGGATTTTCTGTTGTCGTTATTTAGTGGGACTGAATAAGACTGGGATTAAGATGCCATAAAAAGTTCTTTCATGACATAAACAAGATGAAAGAATACAAACCTAATAAACCAACACTTCAGAAAATCCTCAAAACAATCCAAAGAACAGAGGAAAAGAGCAACTGTCCCTAAGCAATTAAAAAGAGAAATTAACAAAAGCATAACAGAGTAAATACAAACCTAGACCAAGAATGCAAACAAAAAATAAGGTGAAAGGAAGAAACACATATCTCTCAATAGTAACCTTAAATATTAATGGTCTAAACTCCCCAATCAAAAGACATAGACTGGGAGAATGGATTAAGAAACAATCCTTCTATATGCTGTCTACAAGAAACCCATTTCACCCTCAAGGGCAGACACCACATTAGAGTGAAAGGATAGAAAAAATATTCTAAGCAAATGGTACCAAGAAACAAGCCAGATTGGCTATTCTAATATCAGACAAAATAGATCTCAAAGTAAAATTATTCAGAAGAGACAAAGAGGGCCATTACATCCTTTTCAAAGGAACAATTAACCATGAAGACTTCACAATCCTAAATGTTTATGCACCAAACTCTGGTGACCTAACTTCATAAACACTACTCTGCAGGACCCCAAGACACAGATTAATCCTAGCACACTAATAGTGAGGGACTTCAACACCACACTGTGCCCCTCAGATAGATCTACAGGAAGAAAATAAACAGAGAGACATCAGAAATGAACAATACAATACACCAAATGGACCTTACAGACATCTGCAGAATATTCCACCCAAACACCAGAGAATATACTTTCTACTCAGCACCTCACAGAACGTTTTCCAAAATTGACCACATACTGGGGCACAAAAGAAATCTCAAAAAATACAAAAGGATTGAAATTATTTCATGCATTCTATCAGACCACAGTGCAATAAAGCTCAATATGAACACCAGAATACACCCTACTAGCTACAAGAACACATGGAGACTAAACAACACAATCCTGAATAATGAATGGGTCAGGGAAGAAATAAAGAGTGAAATAAAAGTATTCATGGAACTGAATGAAAAAGACAATACAACACAACAAAACCTGTGGGATAATTTAAAAGCAGTCTTGAGAGGGAAATTTATAGCCCTAAGTGCCCACATCAAAAAATAAAAATAAAAATAAAAACAGAAAGGGAACAAATAACACTGCAGCTAAAAACACTTGAAAAATAACAAATGAACCCTAAACTCAACAGACAGGAATAACAAAAATCAGAGCAGAAATCAATGAAATAGAAACTAAGAAAAAGTTAATTTTGAAATAAAATCAATAACAATTTACTAAAAGTTTTGAATTCTTTAAAAATATTATAGAGGAGAATAAAATGATAGAAATGCAAAGCATATATGGTTAGAAAGAAAAGAAAAAATGTCTATTCACAGAGAACTCTCTACAAAAAACATTCCTGGGAATATCATTTATGTACACAGAAAAACCTACCAGAATTTATAAATGAATATAATCACATGTCATGATACAATGCCAATATGCAAATAGCAATCATATTTATACATGGTAAGAGCAAAGAACTCGAAATAAATACCTTTGTTAAGAGCATAAAAGTACAAACTAACTAGGATTCAGTATAAGAAAAGTTACATTAAGAGTCTGCACTAAAAGTACCCCCAAGAGAAATTTATGGTTATAGAAATGGCCAGACATATTAGTGCATGCTTGTAATCTCAGCAATTGAGAGGCTGAGACTGGAGGATTTTAATGAGTTCCAGGGTACTGTCCCAAGTAGCTGGGGCTACTTGGCAAAACCCTGTCTCCCACAGCAGACACTTAGCCAGAATATTGCATTCCATGGCACCCCTCTCCATTCTATTCCTCTTATTTCAGCAAGAGGTGGAGGATAATAAGAGACAGTATTGGGGAAGGTGAATATGATTGCAATGCATTTTGTACATGGAGATAATTGCCAAAAGAACAGTTTAATAACCGAGACAAACTGTTATGTTATGATAGAAACAGCATTTTCCTGGATTGACAGATATTATTCAGAGGTCATTAACCCCAATTCAGGTCTACATTTCATATAATTCTAATAAAAATGATCCATTTACTCTTTTTAACATAAATCGGTTAGTTGGTTCAAAAATATTTGTGCAAGCATGAATATTTAAAATTGTTTTGTAAACACGGCACAGAGTGAAGTGTTTTATCCTTGGCTTCAAGATTTAAAATAAAGTTGAAGCAAGGTAGTGGTATGGGAAGCTTATGAACAACAAGAATTTGGAAAGTCTGAGGTCATGGAACTGGCAATTTTAGTGCATGGTAAGGACCACATGTGTGCTTTATTCTGGCAAGAAAACTCTCTGGATTCTCTTTTATGAGGGCACTAATCTAATTCATGATGGCTTAACAGTCATCATCTAATCAGCTCCCAAATATCCCACCTCCTCATACTGTCGCTTCAGGGATTTAGGTTTCAACATATGAGACATCAACACAAAAGTCACTAACAATAAAGGAAGAAAGACAATAAGTTATACTTCTCTGAATTAAAATGCTCTATAAAGGCAATCAGAGTTGGAGATCTTGTGCCACCGGGTTTCAAGCTCTACAATAAACCTACATTGATCCAGAGAATGTCCTGAGGATTGACGCATAGATCAATGAAATGGAATTTAGAACCTAAAAATAACCTTTCACTTCCACAGTAATTTGATTTTGGAAAACTTTTCAAATAAATGCAAATGGGAAATAAAAATCATTGAACATATAGTGCTTGCTTGGACAACTGGATGTTTATACTACACACCATACACATTAAGTCAGGAAGAAATTCTGTAAAACTAAAATCTTACTCTTTTATAAAAAATGAAGCAGGCCTTTGAGATTCAGGGATAAATAAAGACAGTGACATAAATAAAAATTTAACAAAATTAATATAACATTCAAATTTCTATTGATAATAAAGTGCCACTAATAAAATGAATATCATAGATTACAAGAAAAGTGTCTGCAAAACATTTTTCCTAAAAATACTATTTACACATTGAATATTTCTTTCATAAAAGTAAAAGTAGCAATACTTTAAAATGTCTTAAAAGCATAAAAAAATCCTTTTAGATTTTTCAGTTTGGGGCCATTATAAAAAAATAATTAACCAAAGGCAAAATTGGCTGTGGATATAGCTTAGCTGGTATGTGAAGCCTTGGGTTCTATCCCCAGCATTGCAGGAAACAGATACGATAGTACAGTTTTGTAATTCCAGCACACAAAAGTTGTAAACAGGAGGATCCGAAATTCAAGGTCATCTTTGGCTACATAGTGACTTCAAGGACAGCTTGGGAGATATGACACCCTATCTTAAACAACAACAGTATCATCAATGCAAACAGTAAAAATAACAAAGTATTCAACATCATTAGTTATTACAGAAATGCAATGTTCAATAGCACTAGTTCTGTTTAATTTTACCCACTCTGATATGTAATAGTCACTGGAAATCAGTATAATATCATGTCCATTTAGCAGCGTTATGGTAGTAAGATTTCCCATAAGAGCTGTGACTGTCTAGCCACAGGTTCTTGAGCTTTATAACAGTGTCAGGTGTGTGGGCTTTGAATCCAATCAGAGGGTAGTTGGTTACTCTTATAACATTTCTGCCACTAATTGCTCCAGTGGGCATATCTCGCCAAACCAGTTATTGTAAATCACAGAGTTCAGTACTGGATAAGGTTGGTGATTACTTTTCTCTTTTGGTAGCATACCCAGAGCCTTCCAGTGCTATGAAATCTAAACAGTAGAGGTACTTTTCAAATATATTTTTCTTAATTCTTTTAGAATTTCATATAATACATTTTGCTTATATTCACCACTGCATCTCCTCTCCTTAACTGTTCCCAGCTCCACATCTGCCTCACTCCACACCCCCTAGCTTTGTGTACTCTTCTTTTTATTTTAATAAACAATTAAATCCACAATTTGTGCTGCTGATATACTGGGTGTGGGCCCATCCACTAGGGTTTTCATCACAGATACATTCTCTTTTGTGAATTTTTGTTCAACTATTTTGTCCTTAAATAGGAGAATGAATAGACAAAAGGTGTTATATCCTTACGATGGAAATATGCCTAGAAATAAAGAAAGATATAGTTGAAACATTAATGAATCTCTCAAAATAGAGCAATGAAAAGCCATCTCAAAATGAATAAAGTGCCAGGCCTGCTTGCACAGGCCTGTAATTCTGAGAAAGCACAATCACAAGTTCAAGGCCTTCCTGGGGTACAAGAATAAGTTCAAAGCCAGAGTGGGCAATTTCCTTAAACTGTACGTTAAAATTAAAAGTGAAATGAGGGTTGAGACTGTAGCTGAGTGGTGTAACGCTGTCTACTGTGTGTGAGACCCTTGGTTGAATTCAAAGTACCACCCCAAAAAGAGTAAAAATATGTATTTATGTCTCCATCTGAAAGAAGTTTTATAGCAAGCAAAGTAATGAATCAGGGAAATATCCCAACATCTATCTAAGGATATGGGTTACCTAGGTTTTATATTTGTCAAAACTCCAAAGATACATCTTTCATGTTTATTCAATCCGTTATACAGTTATGTTAACTTTAAAGAAATATTGAATTCCAGTTAACGAAATACCTAATGAAGTATTTATGAGCAAAGTAACTTTTGTCTCTAAATTCCTCCAAAATACACACAAAAATATGATAAACTAATGGATTGACAAAAGGATGGACAGATTTAATATAGTAAATGCAATAATACAGTAGTAGAATCTAGGTAGCAATATATAAGTCTTTACTCTCTTGTGTTTCAACATTTTCATAGGATGTTGGATAAAACTTTATTGCAAATACACAATTAAGAAACTCAGGGGTTCCAAGTATTATGGTACACACCTGTATTAACCCCAGCAATTCTCAGAGTAAGTCAGAAGGATCAGGATTTCAAGTTGATCCTTGGTTCTATAGGGAGATTTAGGCCAGCCTGAACAATATGAGACTCTGTCAACAAACCAAAAACCAAATCATAGACAAATAAGGAAGCAAACCACTAAGAAAAAATATTCCTGTTGTATAAAGGACTTAGGTTTTACAATATGTAAAGAATTCTTTCAACTTTAAAAGTAATAAAAAGTAAAAAAAATGTAATAAAAACATCAATCTTAAAATGAACAAAAGACATGAGTTCACAAAAATATATAAAATGATGCTTATACCTGTAGCCCAATTGTAGAACACACACACACATACACACACACTCACGCACACATGCACACATGCACACACACACAGCTATAATATACATTTTGGAATAGCCAACAAAAGTATAAAAGGTACTCAATCATAATTCATCATAAGATTTCAAACTAAAACTAGAATGAGATAGTAATATATACAATATGTGAATGGCTTAAACTTACAATGCAAAGCTTGACTACCAAGTACAGAGAGCAACTGAAGCTTTCCTGCATTGATTGGAGGTATATAAATTGGCCCAACAAACTTATAGTTTATCATTTCTTTATATATAAAATACCTGCTTATTATTCAATGAAACCACCCTGCTCCTAGGTATTTACCTCAGGTAAATGAAAATATATGTCTACCTAGTGGTTTGTACCAAACTTTGTATGGTATATTATTTATGTTTATTAAAATCTGAACATATGGCTATCAACAAATAAATACAAAACTCATATATCTGTGAAAAAATAAGTCAATTGGAAGTGCAAAGGAATGAGCTACTCTTACACACAGAATGGATGAATTTCCCAGACAATATTTAGCAAAAGAAGGCAGATCTAAGACTCATGTTACATGACTGGACTTGTAAGAACTCTGGAATGGACAAAGCCGATGCCTGCTGTGGAGGCAAAGTGGGACAAATGACTTCCTGATGTCGTTTAGAATCAAAATTTGAGGAGTGAGACAAATGTTCTGTACTTTGCCTGGCAACAACTAGGCAACTGTCTACATTTCAACACTTTCGTGATGGGCTAGGGATATGAGCCAGTGGGTAAGAAAGGTCAGATGTTGCACTAGCATGAGGTGCACATAGACAAAAATGCTGGGTATAGCTGTACATACCTATAACCCTGCTGGGGGCAGCAGGGAGAAGCAGGTTGATTCCTGGAGCCCGTTGGCCAGCAGCCTAGCTGAGAAAATCACGGACTCAAGGTTCAGTGATGACCATGTCTTGAAATAAAGCATGAGCCCTAAAGGAGAGTACTGACACACAGATTTGCCAATCCCCATACATGTGTACCCACATGTGTGCATATATGCCTGTAAAACACACACACACACACACACACACACGCACACACACACACAGAAAAACATCTAATGTAACTGTAGTAAAATTAAATTGGGTGCATTTGATGGCAAAAAAAATCTTAGCCAGATGTTTTTCTTCTATCAGACAATGTCTGAGTATACTCATAAGAAGTGAACATCTTTCTAGAGTGGTGGTGATCAGTTACATATATGAAATGATAGCAATGCTGACAACATGCCTACATCCTGTGCAAGGTCAAAACAGATAAAACCCCAGCCCAGACCTGGGGAAGTGGGTAAAACAGCAATTGATGGTCCAACACCAACTTTAATACCAAATATCCACATCAGTGTCTGGCACAGCACGTGATATGATATGGGTGGAGTAGTGTCACTCTTATCTTGGGAACAATCAATGACTAATTCAACTTGGCTTGGAGAGGTCAGAGGTTTTAGAGAAATTTTCCAAGGTTATCACATGCCTAAGCTCAGGTAACTTCTCACTAGCTGCAAAGTAGGTATTATATTCACAGACAAATATCCCACACAGCAGTAAATAAAGAAGCTTCTTTTACACTAGATGAATAGTAGAGTCCCACAACTGAACGCACACAGACATTGTCTGAATTTCCCAAACCTAAGTGACACAACTACAATGCAACCTCTACACCTAAGGCTCGCACAACATAGAACAAGGGGGCCAAGACACTAATTAGCCTCTTAGCTCTTATTAAGGAAGCTCCCTCATGCAACAGGGGGCTAGAGATTCAAAAGGTCATGAATGGCCAAAATGTAAGTTCAGAGTCTACAGAGTGTGGAAGTGTGGATAGGGTGCCTATATTCAACTTCACTTACCCAGGGCTCAGGGAACATTGAAAAAGAGGGGCAAGATTGTAAGGGCAGGGGAGGTGGTGCAAGACCATATGGAAATAGAATCCTACAGGCTCCTGGGACCCTGCTCATATGAACCCACAGCACTGGTGTCAGCATGCACAAGACCCATGCAAGCTCAGCCAGACAAAAACCCAGCATGGAACTGCAGAAATGGGTAGCAGAGCTCAATCTTAGGAGAAGAAATATTGGCAGTTGATTACAGTTGAGAGAGGAAGACCTGGTGTTCTTTAAGTGAGGGACTCCAGATAGGCCGACTAGAGCTCAGTGAATGAACTGGCACTGAGGAATGGCCAGGGAGAGCAATTTGGCAGAGTAAAACCCAGCACAAATGACAAAATGTATGAAGTCCAGAGAGGGAGGCTATGGGAAGGCGCCAATGGAGAATGAGTCATAAAAGTGATTAAGACTAAAAAAAGTGATTAAGACTGATTGAGATGTTATGTATGAAATATACAATTCATTTAAAAAATTAAAAAAATCTCAACCTAACCTATGGAACTTTTGGCAATTCATTGGTGATGGGAGGGGGAAAGACAGTGTCTCACAGGTATGAGATTCTTGATAAGCCCAGCAGATGGACCTTCACAGGACAAGTGGAGACCCAAGTCAGACTCTACAGTCATGTCATGTATATAAAAAAGTACATTAAATTGGCCTGGGGGCAGTAGGAAAATCACAAAAATTCAATAAAAACTATATATATATATCTATCTATATCTCTATCTATATCTCTGCCTTTTTTGCATGGCTCGTCTATTCTCCTTTTCTCTCTATCTTCTCTCTCTTATCTGCTCCTGCCCAACACCCTCTATTATATCCAATGCACCAAAAAGTTGGAATCTTTCCATGGCCTAACCAGTGCTCCAATGACTTTTTCTGTTTGCTTTTCTCTTGTTACTAGCCTAGCTCTTCGGACTTTGTGACCTCTTTGCTACCTTCCGCCTCACCTCGTTTTCTCCACATTCTTTCTTGCTTTTTGATGGAATGCTCTAACGTATGCAGGAAACTTTGGGCCTTGAACCCACTCTCCATAGTCCAGCCCTTACTGTTATTCCACGAGTTGCAACTCCGCCCACTTTTGGCCTTGGGAGTATTAACATGGAGCTTTTCTCATCTAGTTAAGAGCCACAGCCCAATCAATGGCCTGCTGAAGGATGAAAATCAGTTTTCTCCCTGAGTAGAGTTTATCTAATTCCACAATGGAGCCCTAAACACATGTACCTGACATTGAACCACTAACTAAAAGGGACTCTGTGGCAGCCTATTATATAGTCTCTCGTCTAATTATATTCTCCTCATCTATTATACTGTGTTTGTAACTACATCTACATACCATACATACATGTCACATCTATCCATTGTTATAAGTAATGCAAGGAGACGACCGACCCGTGACGGAATGGGGGGGGCCATGCAGAGTTGGACTGGCTACTGGAAGAAATGATCAAATATAATATTCATGTATGAAATTCTCCAAAAAAGAAAAACACTTAAAAATGTTGCTTTCTAAATGAGCCTCTAATTGTGTCAGTCTCCAGCGTTTTTGTTGTTGCTGCTGTTGTTCTTTGCTGGGATGTCAAAACCTGCTAAAATGCTTGGAACATATACCAGCATCTCAGAAAAGAAGTTTTCTAAATAAAGGAATAATTCTCAAGCTGAGAGAATTTTTTCAATGGGGGAAGCATGAGAGAAGAAAATTGGCAAGCCATCTTGTCCTCAGTGATTTGTTATGTGTAGCACTGTTTTGAGTTTTGTAGGACTCAGTTTATCCAAACAAGCTCCAAAGGCTTTCCCCATATGCAACATGAATGCCATTCATGAGGAGGGAGGGGAAAACCTTTCATGGCATGAGGCTAGAAGAAGGAACTTGAAGGACTGATTCCTCTTGGGAATCGCTGATCAGGGCCAACACTTGAAAATCTAGATTTGGCAAATTAAAACCACTCTCAGATATCATCTCACTCCAGTACGGCTAGCTAAGATCAAGAAAACAAAAGACAACAGATGCTGGAGGGGTTGTGGGGAAAGGGAAACATTCATCCACTGCTGGTGGGAATGCAAACTTGTACAACCACTATGGAAAGCAGTGTGGAGAACCCTTAAAAGACTCGGAATGAGCTTACCACCTGACCCAGTCATGCCACTCCTGGGTATATACCCCAGAGACTCATCCTACCACAAAGATATATGCACATTCATGTTTATTGCAGCTCTCTTCACAATAGTGAAGAGCTGGAACCAACCCAGATGCCCCTCAACAGACAAGTGGATGACAAAAACGTAGTACACCTACACAATGGATTACTATTCAGTGGTAAATAAGGATGGCATTGTGAACTTTGCAAGTAAATGGATGGAGCTCGAAGCCATTATGCTGAGTGAGGTGACGCAGTCCCAGAAAGACAGAGAATTGTTTCCCTCATTTCTGGATGCTAACACCAAATCCCCCAGACGAAAGGCAACCTGAATGACAATATGGTTATAATTTGTTTATCTGAAAGCAACTATGTTGTTATAATATGAATCTCTCAATGGGCTCTAGAATCCACCCACCAATTGTTTTCAGACCCTGTAATTACTGTATATGGGTGGAGAGTATGTATCCATATTTTAGATACTCTAAATTATGAAATTAATGGAGAAAAATGTGAATTCCTAAGCATAAATAAAGACTGAGAGAAAGATGGACAGTTATGCCAGAATGCATGATCTGGGATGGGATGGGATGGGTTGGGTGGAAGAGATAGGGGAATATGCCTGAACAGAAATGAAAAATGATGTCTGAAATACATAAAACATCAATAAATAAATTTTAAAAAGAAAATGTAGATTTGGATTATGAATATAAGATGCTTGTCAAGCTGTATTCCTGAGTCTGGAAGATAGAAGAAAAAAGCCCTCCCTGTGAATTAGTCTGGACTTTCAGCTACACTCATTGCCTACTGGGGAGGTAGCCTGGCTCATGAAAGAGGATGGATGTCGGATCACTGAATTGAGCCCTAGGAATTGGTAGCCTATTGGCAAAGGAGTGTTCTCTTGAGAGTTGCCCTCTGCTATACAGTTCTCAACACCAAAAACAACTCTGAAGATAAGTTTTCATAGGTCCTGCATAGTTTCTGAATGATAATAAATGGTGAAGCCTTTGAAAGACCTCGAGCACAACTTCAGTGACTCTTGAGTGAGTGAACAGGACATTCTGTGAGCTAGAATTGAAACATTAAGGTTAACAAAACACTTGTATCTCTGGCTTGAAGCATTGCATGAACCACTTACCTTTAATGAGTTCAAACTCCCTCCTCTGTAAAATGGGATACTCATGTAAGTATGTCATCTTTATCATAGGGGTGAATGTGAAGATGCAATGAGTGTATGTCTGGGATACTATTTTAGAAACTGCAAAGGTCTAAAGGAGAATCAGAGGCTATCATTGGCCAATTATCTCAGAGACATATTTCCCATGAAGCAAGTAGAATCAACTGGGTACTTCTGGAGGTAAAGAAAGAAGCCTTCCACCTCCCATGATGTAGCTCGATGGAGAGCTTCGGGTATAATTGAGAGTAATTATCAACATGTAGTCCTGAACCTCCAACATCATGAGAGCCTTCCTGAGACTTACTAAATGCCTAGTGCAGGGTGCAGAAATCTGCTTTATAACATTTCTGAAATGATTCCAGTGACCAAAAAAAGTTAATGTTCTGCTCCAAATGCCCACTGACATATGGAATTTTCCTTTTCATTGGTTCTTTTACTCTCCAATGCCTTATTTTCAAAGTTTAATTTTTGATTTTACTTTTTAAATGTACATAGTTATTTAATTTTTGTGTATTTGCTTTTCTTTTGGTCTCTTCAAGACAGGGTCTCCACATAGCCCCAGCTGTCCTGGAACTCACTCTGTAGACCAGGCTGGCCTTGAACTCACAAAGATCTGCCTGCCTCTGCCTCCTGAGTGCTAGGATTAAAGGTATGCACCAACACACCCGGCTTAATTTTTGTGTATTTCATACAACATGTCTTAATTATATTTAGACCTCCTGCCCTATCCGCATCCCCCATACATATTCTGTCATATATGTTAAGACCAACTGAGTCATATATTCCCAGATGTCCGTTGGTGTGATTTCATCCACTAGAGTCTCTTAAACCTATCAACTGTCAGTCCCTTAAAGATCATCTCTCCCTTGGGAGCTGGAGAGATGCTCAGCAGTTAAGACCACAGGCTGCTCTCAAAGGGGACCTGGGTTCGATTCCCACCACCCACATGGTGGCTAATGACTGTTCATAACTTCAATTCAAAGGTATCTGACACCTTCTCTGACCTCCATGGACATTGCATGATGCAGGTAAAGTTACCCAAATGCAGAGAATATACTCATACACATAAAATAAAAATTAAAAAAAGAGAAGATCAACTCTCCTTCACCCAGCACGATCAGCTGCTAAAAGCTCCTTGGGTAATTTTGGGGCCTCCTGCCCATTTCTCCATCTCTATGCAGGTTTCTGTCTGATTGAGTTTGTGTGGGTCTTGTGCATGGTCTCACTGTCACTGTAAGTTCATATGAACAAATTCTCAGAGGCCTGAAAGACTCTAGATTTTACAATCTTTCTGCTCCCTCTTTGGCAATTGTTTCTGAGCTCTGAATGAGTGAGGTTTAATATAGGAGTCTTATCCAGGGACACACACTCCATAGTCTCTTATTTTTTACACTTTGGCCAGTTGTGGCTTTCTGTGTTCATTCCCTTTTGCTGCTTGAGGAAGCTTTGCTGATGAGAGTTGAGTGATACGTTAGTATTCTCTCTAATCCCTGTCCCAGTATGTTCCATGAGCCTTAGGTGTAGAGGTTCCATTGTAGATGTGTCATTCTAGGGCCAGGTATCTTATAGATACTTACTCTCTTTGTGTGTTCAGTTGTGGAACTTTGTAATAGCTTCTGTCTTTTGCAAAATGAAGCTTCTTTGGTGAGCGGTGACAAGTATACTTCTCTGTAAATATAAAGATATAACTATAATTAATATATAGCATACATTAAGACATTACATCTGTTTAGGGATGTGACGTAGGTAGAGTTTTCTCTAGGACCTATGACCTTTCCAGCCATTGTAACTGGCTATGTTTACAGTGTCACTCATACATGTGTTCCCTCCCCTTGAGTGGGCTTTAAGTCCAATTAGATAGTTGTTGATTATCCAAGATAAAAGTGCCACTACTGCATTGATAGAGTTTGCTGTGCCAGTCATCGTTGTGATTATTAGGTTTTAATGCTGAGGTTGTAATACATTTTATCCTCTGGTACTTGAATTCTGCAGTATTTCATTTTCCTCACTAAAGAAAACTGGCATTTCTGCAGGGATGGAATGTTGTACAGGTCATCTTGATGTACTATTCATCATATGTTGATTGCTACTCAACCTGTTTACCAGATTGCAGCTGAAGGCAGAACTATTCAGAAGTGTTCACCATCAGTGCTGAGTCACTTGCATGATCTTTGTCAAATATCCTCTGAAAAAGTCACAGTTGGTGAGAGAGCCCAGGTTTTGCAATTTGCTAAATTCCTACCTGGTGTGATCAAAGACAAATAAGTATTCACTCAAATACTGTGCCAGCTCACACCTCCCACATATACAGGTTCAATGCCAGTGGGGGTAGGGTGGCAGGAATGGGCACAGGTGGTGGAAGGCTCTAGGTACAGTGATTTTTATGTTTATTTTTTGCAGGAGGCCAGCAGTTTTAGTTCATAGTATTAGTGGAATAGAGCCAGATCCCTTGTCACATGTGCCCCCTCAGTGCAGGCCCTGTTGCTTGGACGTAGTTTCTTCTAAACCTCATAAATAGCAAAGATCTTTTGGAAGATAAAAGGCCTTTCTATAGAGCTAGAAAGTTCCAGAAATGTATATTTTTCTCATTAGGTCTTCTCAAAGGCAGTAAATAAACAAGAATTTACCCAACATTAACTGTTACCCCTATATACCAATGACTTTTTGCTTAACCCCATGTAAGTCTCCTGCTCTGTCTCTGTTCTTAAAGTAAGAGGTTTGGATTCCAACCCCTACTTGTCAGTAGTGGAATTCTAGAATTCACTCATGAGCTACTGACTCAGAAGCAAGTAGTATATTCCACTCTTCAGAGACAATTTTCAGAAACTATTCAGCAGCCCTCATAAATTGATCTCATTTCACCCTCCTTTAAAAAAATGTTTCTTTTTATCTCCCTCACTATGCTGTTATAATGTGTGATTTTCTTGCAAATATGATGCAAGAATATGGAGATAGTTGTTATATCTTTGTCTTTCTTAGCAAATTTTTTCACATGAATGAATGGTGTTATGTTCTTAGTTCACAGCCTCTTCTTAATTCAATGAACATGGTGGGGGGGCGAATTTTATCAAACTCAAATGAGCTTTAATGACCCGGAGGCCTGTCAATGCCTTTGATGGACTCTGTGACTGTCAGAATCTCTGAGGTGGGACACACTCTTTTCTTTAGGGAGTTATTCTGTCTTTGTCTTCCTGAGGTCATCCTAAACTCTTGGCGTGGCAGAAAGTACCATATGTAGACAATTTCTTCTGAGTGTGAACCAATAAGAAGACGATGTTCGTAATTCTTTGTCTTTTTTGAGACAGGGTCTCCCTGTAGCCCCAAGCTGTCCTGGAACTCACTATGTAGACCAGGCTGGCCTTGAACTCACAGAGATCTGCCTGTCTCTGCCTCCCAAGTGCTGGGATTACAGGCGTGCAACACCATGCCTGGTGATGATCGTAACTCTTAGAGTAATTTGTGGCTTCTTGTAAGTGTTTAGTCAGTTGTGAACTTAGTAATTCCAAATTCTCAGTTAATGAGAGCACACAGGCAAAAATCATCCCCTGTCTCTTTAGTAGGATAAAAATATATCAGTCATAAAGTACATGATATTTATATATGAATAACATATATGAAATGAATCAACATGTGTGTTATGTGCACATGCACATATATACATATATAAATACATCCATGTTTACTCATTTTAAAGATTTTTTTATATGTATGAGTGTACTACTGTCTTCATGTAGGTTGGTGCACCCATGTCGTGCAATGCTGCAGAGGTCAGAAGACGGCATCGGATTCCCCTGGAACTGGAGTTAAAAACAGTTCTTAGCTACCATGTGGATGATGGGAATTGAACCCGGGTCCTCTCCGAGAGCCGTCGGTGCTCTTAACTGCTTAGCCATCTCTCCAGCCCCACATGCTTACTTTTTTCCAGCAATAGTTTTAATATGACTGTTCCAGCTCTGTGTCACAAGGCCATTCTAAGACCATTCTTTCCTCCCAATTCATTATATCATTGCTATCCCATTTATTTTATCCCATAGGACATAGCCTTCCATGTGACTCAAATTCTGTAGCTACTATGAATCTATTTTAGTTGGCAAGAAAGGAAGAGCACACACCCACACTTAAAGCTCTGACACAGAAAGAATGCATATCACATCTGCTTCTAATTTTCTGGGAAGAATGGATCTGTAGGTTCACCCTTAACTTCAAAATATGTAGGAACATTCTGTTGATATAAGCAGCCATATTTTCTTATAATTTTATTTTAATGGAGTTATAGGAATTTTGTAGCTAGTTGTCAGTCTTCACTATAATCCACTATTCTGTTCACCTCAATATTTGAGTGCACCCTTCTATGAATACAAAATGTGCGGTCTCCACTAGGAAAACAACCCACAGATTTACCCAAGTACTGTGTACATCGATTCTCACAATCTCCAGTTGACACAATGTTGGAAAATATATGAATCATGGTTGGATATAAACAATCATAAAATTGTCATGTATTCATTATCATTTTCAGGAGTTTAGAACATTTTATCATCCTCAAAATAAAATCTATGCCCTTTAACTATTACCCGCCACTAGTCTTACTAACCTGCTCTAGATAAATCACTATTTTTTTCCTCATAGATAAACTCTTCTGTTAATTTCTTATTAATGCTATAATGTAGTTTGTGTCTGAGATGACTTATAACTGATATTCTCACATTAATATAATATTTATGAAACATATACATGAGTGAGCATAGAACTATACTTGATTTCTTTTTTGGTTAACTAATAGTTCATTGTTTGAAGTAAGATATTTTGTTTATTTATTTGTATATTGTTGGGAATTTAGGTGGCTGTGGTTTCTTTAGCTATATATTTTGCTCAAAATGTGTAATTATGCTTATGCGTACAACAATTCAATATTTTAATGACTAATGTTCCCAAAATTGGTTTATAGATTCAACACTATTTCCTATCAAACTTCCAAGGTTTTTTTCTACACACGAGTGTCTGTGTATAAATCAACAACACAGTTTGAATATATGTATACAAATGCAAAGGAACAAGAATATCCAAAGCAAATTTGAATAAGAACAAAGATGGAGGGTTAATATTACGAGATAGTATATATAGTAATTCAGACCAGTACAACTGAATAGGGGCCAATGTTAATCCACACAAATATGATACTTTTGCTTATGATGATGGTGTGATTACAGTGATAGATCAATTTTATATTTATTTGGAAAATTGAGTTGATAACTGTATTACATTGTATTTATAAATCAATTCTCTGGGGGTTACATATTTAAATGAGACATTAATCAAGCCCAGAGAAGTTACAAACTAAAATTGAAAGATATAATACTATAGTCTCAAAATACAATAAAGGAATATTGCTCATAGCACTGGAGCAAGAAAATATTTTACTAAACCAGAAAGTATGTTTGTAATACATTAAACAATACATATACAGAATACATAAGAATTATTTTTAGATTGTTTTTCCTTTTCTATTGAATTTTTGTGAATTCCATACTATATATTTTGATAATATTTTGATCCCTCTCAAATCTGCACCTCCTTACCAAACCTGGAATAAAATTCCTGTATTGTAATGCAATATATATATA